>JARHVA010000558.1:1195000-1245000 GCA_037957365.1 Torreya grandis
ACATCATCCATGATAAGGAATTAAGCATGGAAACACCATTTTTTTTATTTAAGATGATTCCAAATGACTCAAAAGATCCTAAAGTGATGTGATAAATATTATAAATGAAATCTACACCTACAAGATCCTAATTGTCCCAACATAGTCAACTGTAGTTGATTGTAGGTAATTGTGGGCTGGGGAGTGTGTTGGGTGAATATTTTGTCACCAGCATACTGATGAACAAAATAGGTCTAATCAACCACAGCAAGGAAGATTAATCAGCCAAATGTGTAGGTTTACCACATCAAAAGGGGACAAATCTCTCCTCTCATCAAGGGGAGGTTACCTATAAGTATGAAGGGGCTATATACTATATGCTAATATACTATAAATAAGCTGAAAATAACCCTTAGGAGTAGGATAACACCATCCATCTCTCTTTTTTTAGAGATGATGTTCACCAATCAAAGGATAAATCTTGATGAAATGATAGAAGGCACTCTTCTTCTTTCAGAAGTGCTGTTCAGCAAACAACATGAACTTTTTCGGGTGGTAACAAGTAACTATAATAGGGTGAAATAACACAACAGGATGAAATGTAGCACAAAGTCTCCACCTCAACTACCAAAGAGTGAAATACGAAGGATAGTGAGGGCATAAAGTCATCCCATGATCCTTTACACAGAAATAGAAAATAGAATAAACTAAAGACAATTGTCGCAGCACAAAGTCTTTCCATAGCTAGCTTCAAGACACCTTCCTAATTACTTTCACTAATTATACTTGTTTAATTAAATGAACAAAAAATGTATTAAGGAAATATACATAAGAACAATTTCCCCAACAACCAAGCTATTCCAACACAAAGTCTGAAAAGTCACTTGTTTTCTTATTCAAATAACAAAATATGATCAACAATCTGAGCTCAAAGTCTCAATAATGCCTTTCAATTTGGGCAAAGTTTTTTTTTTAATAACAAAGAGATCTCATTAAAATAGTAGGAGAGAGTCTTATATATAGTGCTCCAAGAAATACTTGGGTGCTTTATTTCACAAAAATGATGGCTTATGATGCATTCAATGAATTTTAAATTTTGTCCATGGGCTATGCTGGGATCGAGCATTGGTTTTTAATATGGGCTACCTGATGTGTTTCCCTAATGTATTTCTAGCTGTTTTCTTTGTTCAATGCAAAAAAATAGGCCATGCCATTGAATGTTCACACTCTCTGATGTCCACCTGGTGGGTTGCTTTACCTTCTAGAAACATCTCCCATACGCCGATATTTCTAAATTTTCTTCATCATTCCCCCTTTCCTAGCTATATTTTGCCTTCTTTTGTGCACTCTGAGCTCTCAAGCTATCTCTTTGGTTGGTCACTGAATTTGTTCATGGGGTCTGTGCTTAAGTCTAAAAAGATCAATAGTTATTTCATTGCCACAAATTTGACATCTTCAGGTCTGTCATTATTTGAAAGCCAACGACTACTTGGTTGCCCTAAATTTGACAGCTATGGGCCCGTCATCATATTTAGTAATTCCTTCATGTCTTTCTTGTTTGCTCTGGCCACTTTCCATTGATCTTAACAAGTGACACACATCGTGTTCCAATATGAAATAGGTGAGGACACATGGTAGCATCTACTTAACTTATAGAGGCTTTGGGTGTCTTTTAAGAGTCATGTGGAAGATGATACATGGTGGTTTCCATCGAGTTTAGACACTCAACTAGGACCCACCATAGTCCTTACTCAAAAAAAGGAAGAAGCTATGGATGTTTCCACTTGGCGATCTCTGTCGAGCTTTGTAGGTGACACGTGGCATGTTTCACTGCTTTGAAAGTTACTATAAATTGTGTCCCAATAGGTGACACTTGACAGCTTTCACTTTGACTTTATAAGGGATACGTGGCAACTTCCACTGCACTTTGAGGTTTGATCTTTCTCAAAGGGAACTTGCCCTTCAGGGTCTCGAGAAATAGTCCACTTTTCTTGGTGAGAGCCTCCCGTAAGGGTATCTACCCTTCAGGATCTTTTAGGCAGCCTTTAGGCTTTTATTTCCTTGGCAGGTTTTTCCTTCTTCGATAGATTTTTCCTTCAAACAATTTGTCTAAAGGAAATCTTCCTTCACTTTACCTCTACTTTCCGTCGGGCTTTCTTTCGCTGAGCTTTTGTCTTTGCTTCAGGCCTATTTCTTTAGACAAAAGTCCAAAGGAATTTCTTTGGACATTTTTTCTGAAGGAAATGCCTTAATCATTTTGACTTATTCAATTTTCCATATTCTTTTCCTGAAAGAGAACTATGCTCTTCGCAAGGACTGTTCAAGCTTAGAAATAACCTTTAGACTTTTGCAACAGTCCATCTACTCCTTGCCTACCCTCCATGAGGGCTATTTGTCTTTGGTTCACTTTTTCGAAGGAATTCTCTTTGTCCACTTTTGCTCATTGCCCTCCACAAGGGCACTTAGCTTGGTTCCCTGCCCTCTGCAAGGGCATTCGGCTTGGTTCACTGCCCTTCACAAGGGCACTTTTTCCTTTGGCTTTGGGGCAGCCCCTTGAACCTGCCGATTAAACTGACTGATTGAACCAACTTTGGTTTAATGGTTTAATGGTTCAATGCTTGTGTTTCACTCATTCACTTAACCACTTGAACCAAAATCTTTGAACCAAACCGTGTTGAACCAAACCACTTGAACCCATTGAACCTTTGAACCAAAGTGGTTCAATGGTTCAACGGTTCAATGGTTTAAGCCTTTTTCTCTTTCATAAGTGTTTTGAAGCCATTGAATATTGAAGCGGTTAAACTTTGAACTTTGACAAATGCATTTAACTCTTGCTGATGATGTTGAAACTTTGAACACATTAAACTCATTGAACCAAAATGGTTCAAGGTTCAATGGTTCAATTGTTCAAACACTACATAGAAGCTTGCCGATGAACTCTTTTGGTTGAACCAAGGCATTAAACCAATCCTAAAAATGACTAAGTGTTGGAAACTTTTTCTTTTGATTGAACTCACCTATAGAAGCCTTTCAACTTATTGAACCTGCTAATTTCAAGCATTTTGAGTCCGTAAAAACATACCTGCAGAGTCCATAAAATCAAGCTTGTAGAGTCCATAGAACTAAGTTCGTAAAACTTTGAAAAAGCTTGAAAAATGGATAATTTGAATGTCTAGAATAATTTTTGAGAAAGGGAGAGAGGATTTTGGTTTGTTGGACTAAAAATAGTTCAAATGTTATCCCAAAAATGAGTGATATTTTTGGGGGACAATAGCTGGCTCCAGTTGGGGAACTTCCTTCAGTTGAAAACTTGAAACTGCTGAGGGGAGTAGAAACTAGAATCTCCAGTGCCTTTGAAGTATGTCATTGGGCTATGGAGTCATGCTACCCAAAAAGAAAGGCTCCAAAAAAATGAAAATGAATAACACAAAGCAGAAACAAAGACAATACAAATATACATATGTACAGGTGAACTTATCTGATACTTCAAGAGTTAAATTGCTTCAGATGCTGCCCATTGTAAGGCAGATAAAAGAGCATGCCATCTTGATATTTCAATAGGAATCTATTCTCACCATTGCACTGATGGATAATAAATGGGTCTCTCCAAAGAGAATCAAATTTCCCATGCATTCCCTTCGGTTCTCTTCTCTTGTCCCACAACAGGACTTGATCTCCAACTTAGAAATCATAGTTTTTTGCATTTTGGTCGAAGAACTTCTTCACCAGACTTTGATGGGCAGCAATTCGGTCCACCACCATAGTTCTCTGCTCATCCAGCTTAGTCAAGCACATGATTCTCTTATCAATGGAGCTTTCATATGTTTGATCTTCAATTGCTTTAGCTAATTTTAATGCTGGTAATTCCAAGGTGATTGGTATCTCAACATTGATACCATAAAGAAGTTGGAAAGGAGACATACTAGTTATCCTTTTTGGTGTAATTCTATCTACCCACAAAGCATCAACTAGTGCTTTATGCCATGTCCTTTGGTTGTTATCTACAAGCTTCTTGATGATAGTCATTAGGTTCTTGTTACTTGATTCAGCTTGTCCATTCCCTAGTGGAAAGTAATCAGAAGAGTGGGAGAGGGTGATCTCATAGTAAAAATAGAACTAACTAATCTCTTGGGAAGTGAAACAAGCTATGTTGTCTGTGACAATCTTGATTGGGACCCCAAACCTAGAAATGATATTTTTTCTTGAGGAAATTACACACTACTTCTAAAGTAGCATATTTGGTTGGGATAGCTTTTACCCACTTGGTGAAGTTGTCAGTTGCTGTAAGGACATAATCATGTCTAACACTTGAAGATGGGTTTATAGCTCCAATAAAATCAATTCCCCATTGTTGGAATGGTTCTTCGATGACCACTGGCTCGAGAGGTAGGGCGGCTAACTTGGGCCTCCAAACAAATTGCTGGCATAGTTCCCATTTCTTTACCCACTTGTATGCATCTTGAAAAAGAGTTGGCCAATAATACCTAGCTCACATAATTTTATGGGTAGTCACAAGAGCAAAAAAATTTCCTCCATAGGCTAGATTGTGGAAATATTTCAAAAGTTGGCTTTGTTTCTCCTTGTCCACACAACGAAGGAAAACTCCATCAAGGCTCCTCTTGTGTAGGCCATTTTACCAAAGGATAAAATTGGCAGCTTTCAGTTTAACAGTCGTCCTTTATTTATAATATAGGTGAGCAGGACACTCACCATAAGTGAGGAAATGAGCTATACTTGAATACCACTCATTCATGGTTGAGACAAAGAGGACTGTTGGCGTGTCTTCATCCTCTACTTCTTCTAGTTTATTATGAGTAATTAATTAACATAGGCCTTTTCCTTGTACCAGCTTTGTTGGCTTGATTACTAGATCAAACTCCTAGATTTTTGCAATCCAATTGCCTCTTTTCATCCCAAACTCTTGCTGAGTTAGTATGGATTTGATCGTGGTATCAGGAACTAAGGCAATAGTGTGAGAATTCAAGATGTAGAAGCAAAAATGCTTGACTACCTTCACCAGTACATAAGCATGCTTCTCCATGTTTAATTACTTCAGCTCATGAACTTTGAGAGGGTAGCTCATAAAATAAATGGGAGATTCCATACCTTCTTTATTCTGTTGAACTAGAATTGCTAAAAGTGTGTGTTCAGAAGTATAACTGTATATGATGAACTCTTTGTTGAAGTCTGGACAAACCAGAATTGGGGCATGGGCAATGGTAGTCTTGATATCCTCAAATGTTGACTTACCTTCTTTAGTCCAGCTGAAGGTGGCCTTTCCCTTCATCATGTTTACAATATGTCTAGTCTTCTTAGCAAACTCGGGGATGAACCTCTATAAGAAATTCACCTTCTCAAAGAAAGAGTGAACAACAATCTTACTTGTGGGAAAGGTAAGCTCTTGGATAGACTTGACTTTGTCTGAGTCAATCTTTTTGACTTCTTTGGACATAATGTGTCTGAGAAGTTTCCCTTTTATTACTCCAAAAATTGACTTTTTGGGGTTTAAGGAAATGCCATTTTGGTGGTAGCATTCTAGCACTTGTTGTAAGTGGCGTATATGATTTGGGCGATGATTAGAAAAGATGGTCAAGTCATCAAGATAAACTATAATGAACTTACCCATTTCATCCTTGAAAGCAAGGTCCATTGCTCTCTAAAAGGTGGCACCGGCATTTATTAAGCCAAAAGGCATCCTTCTATATGCAAACATGCCCAAAGGTGTGGTGAAGGTAGTCTTGTGTTGGTATACTTTATTAACTTCAACTTGATTGTATCTTGAAAAGTCATCTAGCATTGATAACATCTTTGAGCTGGTCACTGTCTGAAGTACTTGATCCATGATGGGCAAAGGATAGTTATCCTTTAAGGATGAATGATTTAGATTATTAAAATCCACACAGAGGCAAATTTTTCCATTTTTATTCCTCACAGGTACTATGTTGGCAATCCATGTGGAGTGATGGATTGGAAAAATTATCTTGGCATTCAACATTTTGTGTATTTCTGACAGAATAGTACTTGATATCTTCAAATTGTACTACCTAGATTTTTGCTTGTAAAGTACTGAATCATCTTTGAGAAGAATTTCATGGTGAATTTCCTCAAGCTTGAGTGACTTTAGATCATCATAAGAGTATGCTAGGACATCCATGTATTGGCAAAAAAGATCAGTGAACTTGAATCTCTCCTTAGGAGTGAAACACTTCCCAATATTCACCATTTTGGGATCTTCCTTGGTACCCAAATTTATCTAATCAAACCCCTGGGAGGAGCTTGAATCTATTTGTTGCTATTTGATGAATCTTTCATGTTTATCAAATAGCTTCTCAAGGGAAACTAGGCCTTTGGGAATTTTATTCCCTGAGTTGTAAGAATTCTTCATCTACATCTGAGTTCATTTTAGGAACTGATTCAAGCTTCTGAGGATCACTACATTCAAAGTGCAACTATTCAAAGATGTCTCTTTGTTCTAAAAAGGCAATGATTTAGTTTTCATTATTAAAAACCTACCAATGAATGGCATTATCAGGTAGGCTTGGTTGGAAGACCAGCTCGATGGTGTATTTGCCTCCTTTGAAGTCTAGGTGAGGGACTAAGAGAGTTACTAAAACAACCAGTGTATCAGCTCGATCATTAAATTCCTTAGGTATGGTAGAGATGTTTAAAGCATCAAAGCTTTCAATTTGATCCTAGATTAGATTGTGGTAGTGGTGTAATCTCTCATTTTTGGTTTGATATAGGTTTCTCACCTGACAAACCACCAATTCAGCATCTCCTTTGGCATGGAGTTTGATGCCCATGTCTTTAACTACTTGTAATCCAAGCAGAAGAGATTCATATTCAGCAGTATTGTTAGTATTGCTAAATTGTAACTTGTATGAAGAGGGAAAAATATCTCTTTGAGGAGATATCAACACAATCCCAGCCCCTAAACTAGTAGAGAAACAACTGCTATCAAATTCTAGCATCCATACATTATTTGAAACTAATCCTTTCTCAAATTTCTCTTTACTTGAAATGGGGAATTCTTCTGCGTATGCATTGTACTCTATCATATTTCTTGCTATTTCATCTAAACTAATTTTTAGACTATCATTTTCATAAGTTTCATCAGTTAAAAAGTATCCTCTATGGTTAAGAAATAATTACCCATGTCTGAAGATTGAAATAGAATTTGAGCTTCAGGGGCTGATGTCTGAGCGACAACATATTTTGTTTTCTTTTCAGGAAGCAGCCTCTACATGATGCCTTTGACAGGGATCCTTGCTTCAAATAGATCCATGTTTAATTCTCCACCAACATCTTAGCAAAAATTTTGCCCTAGAAGAATGTTGTATGAGGAACATCAGCCACCAGGACTGTCATCTTGATTCTTTTGTCTGAGAATGCTACAAATGCAAATTGGGCATCCTTGATTTGTCTTAGCAGAGGTACTTATTTGTTCTCCATGGAGAAACATCTCCCAAATGTCTTGGTCAGTGTGAGACTAAGAAATTTTTCCACTTTGGCAGGCATGATATTTTCAGATGCACCTGAGTCTATGATGCAATTACTTAGTTTGTAACCATTTATCAATAGGGAAACATAAAAAGGCTCTATTTTCCTAGGGGCAGCAGGAGGATTAATGATAATATTGTTTGGAATAGACATGTTCCTTGTCAGATCATGAGTTACCTTCTTAACATCTTGTCTTACAGGGATGGCTCTATTCTTCACACACTGAACTAACCTATCCAACTACTCAGGATTAGACTGCAAGAATTTAAATTTAGACATTTGAATTTTGGTTTTCTTGACATGGTCGATTATGTCAAATGACTGAAATGGGTTAAAAATAGAGGAAGGGAGTTCATCCTTTT
Organism: Torreya grandis; assembly: GCA_037957365.1. Taxonomy (NCBI): domain Eukaryota; kingdom Viridiplantae; phylum Streptophyta; class Pinopsida; order Cupressales; family Taxaceae; genus Torreya; species Torreya grandis. The sequence goes on from JARHVA010000558.1 coordinate 1,202,842, forward strand.
GATTTTGGGAGGTGGATGACTGGTCTATGGATTTGAAGTAGAAGGTATAGAGATGTTTGATGTAATTACCTTTCTAGCAATCACTGAGTATTTTAGCTAGAAAGATAGATAGCTTCCATGCTTAGCAATTGAAATTTTTGGTTGAGGTTGCTCCTCTATCTTCCCTTTATCAACTTGCTAGGCTAACTAGTTCTTGGACTGGGTGAACATAGCATATGATCCATCAACTGCTTCACCTTCACTTCTGGGTTCATCTTGGTAATCTAAGAAACTAATGTTGGAGTCTCCAGCTGTATCTTTTTGATCTTCTACAAGGAGATCAATGTCATTTTTTTGGTTCAATTTAGGCTAGAAAGAGAAATTAGTTTCCATTTTGAGATATCCAACTATTAAATTGGTTGGGGGTGCTTCAATGGCAAGTTTTCCCTATAGGGGAGGAAGGTAATTTCACTATCCTTGATTCTTTACAGCATTACCTTGGTATGAATGATTGGGGAATGTCCTCCTTGTCATATCTTTGTATAAAGGAGCTAAAGATATCCCTTGCACCATTTGCTTCTTGAGAGCTAGCAACTCATTTGCTAGATTTTACACCATTAGATCAGTGGTACCTATAGATGGATATTTAGAAAATGAAAAAGATTTACCTCTTTTAGGATCTCTCCTTATCTTTCCTACCAAAATAAGGTCATCTTCCACCTCAGTGGCCAAATCTTGAGATGCAGCAAGGTCTATTTGGCCAGCACATCTCAGCAGAAAACTCACTTCAAGTAGTTGAGAATTGATGAAGAAACATTTAAGATTCTCAAGAGTAGGCTAAGCAATTGCAAGAATCCTATTCCTTAGCTTGTTGAACTTGGTAATGAAATCTCTCATTGGTTCATGAAGCTCCTTCTTCATTTGTGTGAGTTGAGCTAGCAGGGCATGCACATCTTCTACAGGCTTGAATCTGATTTCTAATTTAGCTTTGAGAATGTTTCAGTCAGTCACTAACCAAGCTTACAGGTGGTAGATCCAGTCTACAATAGCACCTTGTAATGTTTCTACAAATAGTCTGACTGCCACATCCTCAAATTCCACACCTATCACGCCACAGGCTATGCTAAAGGCTACAATGTGTTCATTAGGGTGAACCTTCCCATCACCATAGAACTTAGAGAAATTCTTCCTTGAACTACGTGGGAGCTCATGTAGGGGTGGAATTAGATTAAGTGGGCCAAAATAATTACCCCAAGGGCCTTGAATTGCCATTGTATGACAATGGAAAGGTGGAATAACAAATATCAGAGGGGTAAGTATTGGCAAAGCTTTATTAATTGCAAAAATAGATGCTTTGTCTAGTAATGGAGACTTGAATTTAGTAGGAGGAAAGATCCTAGTTCATTGGAGGTGAGATGGTGAAGGAGACAAATCAAAATTACTTTATTGTACCAACTCGAATAAAGGGTCAACAATACCTTTAGCCCTTTGGCTTCACGTATACTATGGATCTACTAGGGTGTAAAATAAAAATGGAAAGGAACTAGTACTGCTTCAGCTTGAAGCTTGAGGTTTCAAACTGCGTGTTCTTCTCTAGCAACATAAATGGATAAGGTTATAATGACAATAGGTAAGACACATAAATGAGTCACTAGAATCTATAATGGATAAGGGTAGGGACTAATTCAATCTAAAACTTGAGGCTTCAGACTGCACGTTCATCCCCAACAGAGTCGCCAAAAATTGTTGGGTGAATATTTTGTCACTAGCAGACTGATGAATAAAATAAGTCTGATCAACCACATCAAGGAAGATTAATCAGCTAAATGTGTAGGTTTACCACATCAAAAGGGGACAAATCTCTCCTCTCATCAAGGGGAGGTTCCCTATAAGTATGAAGGGGCTATATACTATATGCTAATCTACTATAAATAAGCTAAAAATAACCCTCAGGGGTAGGATAACACCATCCATCTCTCTTTTTTCAGAGATGATGTTCACCAATCAATGGATAAATCTTGATGAAATGATAGAAGGCACTCCTCTTCTTTCAGAAGTGTTGTTCAACAGACAATAGGGACTTTTCGGGTAGTAACAAGTAATTGTAACAAGGTGTAGTAACACAACAGGATGAAATGTAGCACAAAGTCTCCACCTCAACTACCAAAGAGTGAAATACAAAGGATAATGAGGGCACAAAGTCATCCCAAGATCCTTTACATAGAAATAAAAAATAGAACAAACTAAAGACAATTGTGGTAGCACAAAGTCTTTCCACGGCTGGCTTTAGGACACCTTCTTGATTACTTTCACTAATTCTACTTATTTAATTAAATGAACAAAAAATGTATTAAAGAAATAGACATAAGAACAATTTCCCCAACAACCAAGCTATTCCAGCACAAATTCTAAAAAGTCACTTGTTTTCTTATTCAAATAATGAAATATGATCAACAATTTGAGCTCAAAGTCTCAATAATGCCTTTCAATTTGGGTAGAGTTTTGTTTTTTTATAACAGAGAGATCTCCTTAAAATAATAGGAGAGAGTCCTATATATAGTGCTCCAAGAAAGACTTGGGCACTTTGTTTCACAAAAATGATGGCTTATGATGCATTCAATGCATTTTAAATTTTGTCCATGGGCTATGCTAGAATCAAGCATTAGTTTTTAATATGGGCCACCTGATGTGTTTCCCTGATGTATTTCCAACTGTTCACTTTATTCAATGAAAAAAATAGGCCACACCATTGAATGTTCATGCTCTCTGATGTCCACTTGGTGGGCTGCTTTACCTTCTAGAAACACCTCCCATGTGCAGATATTTCTAATTTTTATTCATCATTCCCCTTTCTTAGCTACATTTTGCCTTCTTCTATGTGCTCTGAGCTCTCAGGCTATCTCTTTGGCTGGTCACTAAATTTTTTCATGGGGTCTATGCTTAAGTCTGCAAGGATCAACAATTATTTCATTGCCACAAATTTGACATCTTTGAGTCTGTCATTATTTGAAAGCCAATGGCAACTTGGTTGCCTTGAATTTGACGATTGTAGGCCCGTCATCCTCTTTAGTAATTCCTTCATGTCTTTCCTGCTTGATCTAGTCACTTTCCACTAATCTTAACAAGTGACACACGTCATGTTCCATCTTGAAATAAGGGAGGACATGTGGCAACATCTGCTTAACTTATAGAGGCTTTGGGTGTCTTTTAAGAGTCCTGTGAAAGATGATACGTGGTGGTTTCCATCAAGTTTAGCCACTCACCTAGGACCCACCATTGTCCTTACTCAAAAAAAGGAAGAAGCTATGGATATTGCCATTTGGTAGCCTCCACTAAGCTTTGTAGGTGACACATGGCATGTTCCACTGCTTTGAAAGTTATTAGAAACTGTGTCTCAACAAATGACACTTGGCAGCTTCCACTTCAACTTTATAAGGGACACATGGTAGATTTCACTGCACTTTGAGGTTTGATCTTTCCCAAAGGGAACTTGCCCTTCAGGGTCTTGAGAAATGGTCCAATTTTCTTGCCAAGAGCCTCTCACAAGGGTATCTACCCTTCATGATCTTCTAGGTGGCCTTTAGGCTTTTATTTCCTCGGTGGGTTTTTCCTTCTTTAGTGTATTTTTCCTTCAGACAAAAAGTCTGAAGAAATTCTTTTAGACAATTTGTCCAAAGGAAATCTTCCTTCGCTTTGCCTCTACTTTTCATTGAGCTTTCTTTCAGTGGGCTTTTGTCTTTGCTTCGAGATTATTTCTTTGGATAAAATTCTGAAGGAATTTCTTTCAACATTTTGTCCAAAGGAAATGCCTTAATCATTTTTCCTTATTCAAATTTCTATGTTCTTTTCCTGAAATAAAACTGTGCCCTCTGCAAGGACTGTTCAAGCCAAGAAATATCCTTCATACTTTTGCAACGGTCCATCTACTCCTCACCTACCCTCCATGAGGGCTGTTTGTCTTTGGTTCACTTTTTCAAAGGAATTCTCTTTGTCCACTTTTGCTTGTTTCCCTCCGTAAGGGCACTCAGCTTTGTTCACTACCCTCTGCAAGGGTATTCAGCTTGGTTCACTGCTCTTCACAAGGGCACTTTTTCTTTTGGCTTTCGGGTAGCCCCTTGAACCTACCAATTGAACTGACTGATTGAACCAACTTTAGTTCAATGGCTCAATGGTTCAATGCTTGTGTTTCACTCATTCACTTGACCGCTTGAACCAAATTGCATTGAACCATATGCTTTGAACCAAACTGCTTGAACCCATTGAACTATTGAACCCGTTGAACCTTTGAACCAAAGTGGTTCAATGGTTTAAGCCTTTTTCTCTTTGATAAGTGTTTTGAAGCCATTGAACCTTGAAGTGGTTGAAATTTTAACTTTGACAAATGCATTTAACTCTTGCTGATGATGTTGAACCTTTGAATCCATTAAACCCGTTGAACCAAAATGGTTCAAGGTTCAACGGTTCAATGGTTCAAACACTGCATAAAAGCTTGACGATGAACTTTTTTGGTTGAACCAAGGCATTGAACCAATCCTAAAAATGACTAAGTGTTGGAAAATTGTTCTTTTGATTGAACTCACTTGTAGAAGCCTTTGAACCTGTTGAACCTATTGATTTCAAGCATTTTGAGTCTGTAAAAACATACCTACAGAGTCCGTAGAATCAAGCCTATAGAGTCCATAGAACTGAGCCCATGGAACTTTGAAAAATATTGAAAAATGGATAATTTGAATGTCCAAAATAATTTTTGAGAAGGGGAGAGAGGATTTTGGTCTGTTGGACAAAAAATAGTTCAAATGTTGTCGCAAAAATGAGTGATATTTTTAGGGGACAATAGAGTGATGGTTTGATGTTGACACAATTTGAATATGAGGTAAATAGGTATAAAAAATGTATAATGAACTCATTATAATATAATGAGGCCTATAAACATTTTATTCAATCTTAAACCATGCAACTATCACCTATAGGTATGGTGCCTTAAAGCAAAACATAGTTAGGGAATTGTAGTCAGTGCAGGCCAATCAAGGTAAGGTGTGAATAATATAGAGTTTGAAGAAATTATAATGATTTACATGATTTAAAGAGACTAAAATATAGTTAATAACACCTCATTTAATCTCATGGTGGATACAAACCAGAGAGAGGGCTCTAATGATGCAACACACAATCTATATCTTAAACCCTACACTTTGTCCCCTTCATCACAGTCTGTCTTGGGTCTTATAAGATTTAAAGGGGATAATGAGGTTAAAAAGGGTTTAAAAATAGTAAAAAGTTTATATTTAACTTTTATAACCCCATCCAAATTCTACATTGTCTGAGTAAATAATGGAAATACCCTCTATTTTATCTCAGATAGATGGTACTTCCCTAGGATACAAACCCTATAGTCTTGGAGAGTGGAGATAAGGGGATGAGATAAGGTATTATCAGACATTTCAAGGATTTTTAAAAGGTTTAATTACACATAAAAAAAATATGATAAAACATGAACAAATATAATAATATCAATATAATGGACTAGACCTTGAAGGATGCAGACAGGCCTATTAGGCAGGGTTTAGGCCTAAAGCCCAAATGAGAGGTTAGTTTCACTTCCAACCTTAGGTGGACACTCAAATGGATTATAAAATATTTATGGTGGTCTTTAATATGTTTATAATCTTTTAATATGCATAAAATTCTACAAAAAATCCACTTTTGGCTCAAAGACAACTCAAGGATGTAGAATGAAGGTCAAGGTTCGAGTAAGTAGGTTTGAAACCTCACATCTTCTTGGAGAGTATGCTTGGAGGTTAAAAGATTTTGGGGAAGTTAAAAGATGTCCTAAATATTTATTTTGTGGGATTTGTATGTAAATCCAATGTCAATATTTATGAACAAAGCTTAAGACTGAAAAGAGCCTAAAACCTTAAAAAACCTGGATAAGGACTCAATTGGAAAAATGATGCAAGAGCATCAAGCTAAAGATGTCATTTTTGTGTTATGGTAAATAATAGGTAAAATCTGGTCAAATTATGATGTTAATGAGTGTAGGTTATCTTTTTAGTTCTACTTATGTCCTTGGATTGCATTTGGATTCAATGGGTTGTGTCAAATAGTCTATAGGTGTTTTCTCTCCAAAACTAAGATTTTGAAAATTCAAATATTTAAAAAGAGCCTAGAAGAGCATAACTAAAGTCTAAGGTGGTTGTATGATAAAATTTTGGTTCAATAGGACCATAAAGATTTGTATAATGTGTTTTAATTAATAAATGTATATACTCATGAGGATAGAAGTCTTGTCTTTATAATATGAAAGGAAACCTCATGTTGAGGTAGTTAGAGTAAAGAAGTTGGTGTAACCAACCCAAAACCTACATTGAAATTAGTGAGTAAGAGTAATTTTTAAGGATTAGATGAAATAGGAGGATAAATTAGGTAGGACACATATTTCCAAGAAGATGGAGGAGAACTTGGGAATGCAAATTTGTATGAAAATCTTCAATAAAGATGATGAATTCCCAAGAAAGAAAAAATTTATAATGTTTTGGTGATCTAATGAATAATGAAGGAAATGAGATTCTATATGTTTGTGTTATTGAATTATATCAGATTGTTGTGAAATATATATTGTCCTTGAAAGGCCCTAGTATTTATAATATATTTTAAGGTTTTAGGTTGTTAGTTGGTGTATAGTGACAATCAAGGAATGGTTATAGGTCACAGCCTTAAAAATAAGGTATGTGAATCTTTCTCTATTGCTTGGTAAGATGAAATTCATTATGACATACAAATATGTATTTGTTGGATTTACCCAAACCTTTATATTTTTTTGATCCATATACAAATGGAGAATTCTAGTGACATACCCTTGGTTAAGGTTATTATACATTCATATGATTTTAAGGTTATAGATGCCAGTTTATTGTTCTTAAGATAGAGAATTTTAAGACCTCTCGGCCTGTGCAAGGTGAAAGAAACATTAGGATTAGGGTTTTGCTTGTAAAATAAGTTTCCACCATAGAAAACTAATGAGTTTTTTTAATATGGTCAAATACAATTTGCTCTAAGAGATTATTATAGTTTTAGAGTTATATGGTACTGATGGTATGGATTTTGAAGGACTGAGATGCAACTAGGTAGAGAGAGACCTAATATAGGGCTAATTATAATGAATGGAGGCTAGAAAATGGGTTTAATAGTTTAACTAGTTAATTAAACTTTGTGGAAGAATAAAGGAGATATAGGGTACCCAAAAGAGTGATTAGTTATACTCGAAAGGTGGTAGATTTCTCAAACTTTATGAAAAAAGGCTACTAGCCCAAATAGCCCATTGTGGCCTACAGGTATAGAGTCAAGTGGTAAAGTGTGATCCATGTGTTGAGGGAAACTAAAATATATGTGTTAATATCATATTAAATCCTTTATTTATGGATATTTATTACTCAAGAACTATATTAAATGTTGGCATTTGAGACCTAAGTGTGAATAGCCTAACAAGGAACTAGTGGTAGCATAAAGTTTGTGAGTATAAAGAATGGAATGAGAAAGTTGAAAAATGTAAGTATCATCAAAGAGATTAATGCCATAAATAATCAATTCAAATATTAAAATATATAGGTACATATGTTAAAGAGACTATAGATCTCATGAGTCAAAGAGAAAGTTTGAACTAAAGATGGAATCTTGAAGCCCAAAAAAGCAAGTCATTGTGACCAGTTGGGTTTAACATCAAATGGTGATGTCAATGAGACTTCTCCCTCTATAACTCTACATCATTTGGTATTAGAGTGAGGTAAGATATTTATTTTATTCATTTTGAATTATTCCAAGTTATTGATTTGATATAGGTAAGATATGCTATGAGGTATGCATGAGAGATGACACAGGGTATTAAGGGATAAGAGGATGTTGCAGGTCTGATCCATTGAGATCATTATAGAGGCATATTATATTGTGGAGAGAAAAATAAAAGCCCAAAAATCTTATGAGAAGGACAAGGAATTAATCAAGAAATGACTAGATAAGGTAGAGAGAAAAGAGTGGATTGGAACTCCAAGAGATAAAAAAGAAGAAATAAGACTCCAAAAGAGAGTCAATGATGATAAAAAGAGATCCTAGATAGAGTAAAAAAGAAGAGGAAAGTCCCAATAGAGGTCTAAGAAGAAATGTTGATACACTTGCTAATAATAAGGTCTAAATAGGCCTAGAAAATAAAAAATAATCGAAAAGATAATTAGGGCAAAGTATAGAGAGGATAGAGCTCATGATGAATCTCATACAAGAACAAGAAATCCAATGAAATGGTTAGAATATGAGGAGAAGATTAAAGTGGCCACCGGAGTCACTTTTGAGGAGAAGAAAGCAAAATAAGAGTGTCTTGAATAATGATAAGAAGAGAGAGAAGGCAGCCCAAAGAGCCATGAGAAGATAAATATTTCCAAGTGAGCAACAAGATAGAGAGATAGAGAAGAGGGTTCTCATTGAAGATAATAATAAGAATATAAAAGTTCCAAGAAGAGCACAAGACAGTGAATATAAGAAGATATGGAAGATGGCTATGACAAATATATTCAAATAGATTATGTGGTCTCTCATTTTATATGCTAAAATTACTTTCAACTTTGTGTTTACAGGTATGAAGACAAGTGTGGTGAAGGCCAAACATGAGGCCTCAAATTTAATGAATAATGGGCCAAATATATCACCCATAAAGTGGAAAGAGGATGACAAATAAAGAGATCCTCTTGAAGAAGACAAGATGATGGACATTGAATGCATTCCACATGTTTAAAATGAAGAGAGTGAGGAATAATATGATGTATTACCATGTAAAGTAGCTAAAACTAAGGAGATAGTGTACCAAGAAGATATGAAGGTCACCAATGAAGACATGAATGAAGATATGATCTTGTAGTAGTTGCCTTTTTAAGTAAATGAGTATTTGAACATAGATTTTGATTGCATATATGAATAAGAAAAGGATGATATGTAGGTTGAGGAAAAGAATAATAAATTTTAGCACTCAAAAAGAGAACAAAGGCATGGATATTCATGGCCTAAATGTCTTTAAAAAGTAGGTGATGAAAAGGAGTTGATCCTCAAAGAAGAGGTAAAACAAGGCAAAAGTATAAGTAGAGAATAAACACAAGTATGGAAATAAATAACAAATGGAAAAATGTACAAAGTTGGCATGGTAGAGAATAAAGGCATGAGGCATGAAAGAGGTAAAATGATAAGCAAGTGAAAAAAAGAGAAGTTATAAGGTATAAAATGGGTGGAAAAAATATGAAAAGAGTACAAGAGGATCCTAGTTCAAGTGTACTCAAAGCAAGCATGGAGATTGAGGAAGATGGAAAGCCTACAAAGAAAGCAAGAGAGATAATGCAAGCAATTCAAGTCAATAAGATAAAGGTACAACCATTTAAACAAGAAATTGAATAGATAAGAGATGATAATTATTTTCAAGATGTGTTTTCAAATGTGATATATGATGATATGTTTTAATTTGATTCCAATGATGAATACATTTTGTACATGGAAAAAATTGCCTTGATGAATGAGTGTGTAGCAAATCAAGATGAGTATGAATCACATCAAAGAGTGATTTATAAGAATAAGGTATTTAATGAGAGGTTGATATGACTCTCACAAATTAGGTAATCTAAGGAGAAGATAAAAAACAAGTTTCCCAAGACAATGAAGAGAAATGTCGACCAAAGTTTGATGAAGAGTTTGAAGAGATGGATGCATTCAAGTTACAAGAAGAGATGAGGATGTTATGGGACATGTTACAAAAATATAAGGGGATGAAAATAGGTGAAGAAAAATATGTAAAATTCAAGAATGAGCTCCAAGAAACATCTAGAGAGGAGCAACAAAGAGAGGCACAAGAAGTTGTGCAAAAAAGCAAGCTAGTTAGCAAGAAAATGGAGTATGAATAAGAAAAAAAGGTGAGTTATTCCATGGGTCAAGCAAAATATGAGTTTAAATTTTATAAGCATGCATATGGGAGGTTAAAAACTAGTTAAATCATATTGTACTATGATGAGGAAGAGAGGAACAAGAAGTTGCTCTTGTATAGTGAGCAAGATGATAGGAAAAGACAATAAAAAGAAAATGAAAGTGAAGTAGAGGAAATAAGAGAAATTAAAATGGGGAAAATGATAGAGTTTGACATGTAAAATAAGCCATTAGAGCCTAATGAAGAAGATTATAGCATGAACAATAATCAAAAACCACTAGACAAACAAGAATTAAGTGAAAATAAAGACAAGACAAGTTATTAAATAAGCATGAGGAAGAAGAATGAACATAAATTGGATGAAAATAAGTATGATGAAGGGAAAATACACTTATAAAATAGATAATATGCAGAAAATATAGATCTACATTAGTTGGAATACCTTTTGGAAGTAGAAGATGCATGGATAAGGGAGCTAAACAAAGCCAAAAGGAAGAAATGCAAGATTTTGGCAAGGAAAAGGGAATAAGAAAGGATGAAAATCAGTCAAGAAAGTATGAAGGAGCCTTAAAGGATAAATTGGAAGGCAAGAAAGAAATATGGAGGCTCAAGTTTTCTCCCTCTTGGGGAGTATGATGCAGGAGCATCAAGTTAAAAGATGTCATTTTTATGTAATGGCTAATAAGAGGTCAAATCTGGTCAAAGTATGATGTAAATGAGTGTAAGGGACCTTATTAGGTCCATTTATGTTCTTGGAGTCCATTTGGAGTCATAGGGTTGTGTAAAATATTTTTATGTGTTTTCCCTTCAAAACTAGGAATTTGAAAATTCAAATATTTGAAAAGAGCCTAGAAGATCATAACTAAAGTCTAAGGTGGTTGGATAATAAAATATTGGTTCAATAGGGCCATGAAGATTTTTATAACGTGTTTTCATAAATTTATATACTCATGAGGATATAATTATTTTCTTGATAATATGAAATGAAAACTCACATTGAGGTAGTTAGAGTAAAAAAGTTGGTGTAAACAACACAAAACCTACGTTAGAATTGGTGAGTAAAAGTCATTTTGTAGGATTAGATGATATAGGTGGATAGGGTAAGTATGAGATATCTATCCAAGAAGATGGAGGATAACTTGGGAATGAAAATTTGTTTAAAAATCCTTAATAATGATGATAAATTCCCAATAAGGACAAAATTTATAATGTTTTGGTGATCTAATGAATAAAAAAGGAAATGAGATTCTGTATGTTTGTGTTATTAAACTGTATCAGATTATTTTGCAATATATATTATCCTTGTAAGGCCCTTAAGGCCCTAGTATTGATAATATATTGCAAGATTAGAGGTTGTTAGTTGGTGGATGGTGATAATCAAGGAATGGTTGTAGGTCACAACCTTAAAAAGAAGGTATTTTTAATCTTTCTCTATTGGTTGGTAAGATGAAATTCATTATGACATACAAATCTATATTTATTATAGTTACCCAGACCTTTATATGGTGTTGATACCTATAAAAATGGATAATTTTAGTGAAATACCCATGGTTAAGTTTCTCTATACATTCATATCATTGTAAGGTTATAAATGTCAATTTATTGTTCTTGAGATGGAGAATTTTAAGACCTCTCGACATGTGCAGGGTGAAAGAAACCCTAAGATTAGGGTTTTAATTGTAAAAGAAGTTTATAATATAAAAGTGTAATGAATTTTTTTGATATGGTCAAATAAAATGTGCTCTAATAGATTAATATGGTTTTAGAGTTGTACGGTACTGATGATATAGATTTTGAAGGATTGAGATGTAACTAGATAGAGATATACCTACTATAGGGTTAATTATAATGAATGGATGTTAGAAAAGGGGTCTAATAGTTTAAATATTTAATGAAACTTTTTTGAAGCATAAAATAGCTTAGAGGGTACCCTAAAGAGTGATTAGTTCTTGAAAAAAGATGGGACATTTCTCAAACAAGGTAAAATTATGAAAAAAGGCTACTGGCCCAAATAGGCCATTGTGGCCTAGAGGTGTAGATTGAAGTGGTGAAGTGTGATCCAGGGGTTTAGAGAGACTAAAATATATGTGTTAATATAATATTAAATATTTTATTTATGACTATTTATTCCTCAAGACCTATAATAAAGGTTGGCATTTGAGACCAAAGTGTGAATAACCTAACAAGGAACTAGTGAAAACATGAAGAGAAGTTTGTGAGTCTAAAGAATGGAATGAGATAGTTGACAAAAGTAAGTGTCCTAAAAGATATTAATGCCATAAATAATTACTTTTAATATTAAAATAAATAGGAACATATGTCAAAGATACTATAGAGCCCATGAGTCAAAGAGTAATTTCAAACTAAGATGGAATCTTGAAGACCCAAAAAAGCAAGTCATTGTGACCAATTGGGTTTAACATCAGATGGTGATGTGAGCGAGACTTATCCCACTATACATTTTAATGAGAAAAAATGATGGATATATATCCATATGAAATGGAATGGGCATGAAAGTGAATGAACCTTGTAGGGGACTCTCCAATGACCCTTCCCATCCACTTGAGGTGTTCCTTATACAGATAGAAGGGAAATTGGATTTCTTTGACTATTTTTAGTGTTTTTAAGGTTATAAGGACTTTAAATAAGAGACATAAACTTTTGGAGTGATCTCATGACTTTATATAACTCACTATGACCATTCCATGCCTCATCAAAACTCTTAAGTGTTTCTACAAGCAACTTTATCTTAGCCAGTCAAAATTGGCAAAGTGAGCAAGATAGTGAGAAGGGTGAGAAATTCAAATGGATGGCCTTTTAAGGTCTACCTAAGTAGTATAAATACATAGAGGATCTTTCTAAGTGTCATTTGCCCCCAATGTATGTATTTTCATGGAAAAATGAAGCCAAATTTGAGGCCAAGTATGAGTGAAAGAGGAGTTTCTTAGACTGTAATCAGTGATGACTCATATATAAAAGAGTCTAGTGATTAGGGATGTAGTAAATTCATAATGGAACATGTATATAACCCTTAACTCTTAGTGAAATCATGAGATCTATCCCTAGTCATTTATGGGACATTTGAAAAGGGCTAAATGATGAAGGCAATTTTCTTATGTAGAATGAAGAGTCTTACACCACAATTCATGAGTTTCATAACTTGGAGGGCCATTTTTCCCATAATAATGTGCATGGTCTATCTCCTACTTCATTCTATTGCATATGTAACTCATTTTCTTGGCATGAAAAGTGTTCTTATGTCTTTTGGACTTCTATTTTCTTGCTTCTCTCTCAAGTTTTATAAGTAGTTGTCATTTTTATTAGATTCAACAAAGAGATGAAGAAATGAATTAACTAGTATACATAAACAATACATAGAATCCTATTATATAGGCATAAAAGAAAACCCAAAAAACAAGGAGGTGGGTGGGACCATCAACATTAGGTAGCAAAAAATATCTAGGCCTATGTAACCTATTTACCTAAGTAGTTAAAACCACTATAACCACATGCATAGGGACTATACCTTATAAAATAAGCTAAGGTATTACAATAATATGATAATACCCTCCCTTAATGACTAAACTAGAAACAAGACCATGTTTGTCCCTAAATTTAATGAACTTTTTTGAACTAAGTGGTTTGATCATTATATCAATTAGCTACTCTATAGTGGGGCTATAGAAGAGACTAATGTCTTCATTTGTAACCAACTATATTAGAGTAGATTAATAATATTGGATTATTCACCATCTATAGAACACTCTAGTTGTCATATAAAATTGGAGTAGGATTTGATGACTCAAATGGAAGATAATACAAGATTTTATTTATCCACATCGTTTCACAACCTACACTAACCACAACTTTATATTGTGCTTTTGTTGAAGATAATGCCACTGTAGTTTGTAGTTTTCTCTATCATGATAAAACTCCTGAACCAAGAGTGAATACATAACATGCATATTTTATTGAATTTACTAATCCTTCCCAATCAAAGTTAGAATATCCTACAAGTTCAAAATTTATAGACTTCTTATGTAGTATGCCAAATTCAAGTGTACCTTTGACATATCTTAATACCCATTTTGCATCTAACCAATGTAATTCCTATGGTTTATACATGAAGCAAGATAGAAAACTCACTACAAAATAAATATCTGGTCTAGTGGTAGTGAGGTAAATGAGACTATCCACTAGCTACCAATACACTATTTCATTGAGTGGAGGTGAAGCAGTGTTAGTTGAACTTTTAGCTCCAACTTCCATAAGTGTGTGAGTTTTATTATAATCCATCATTTTAAACCTTTCTAGTAATGATTTTGCATACTTATTATATGAAATGAATACAACATAATCACCTTGCCAAAACATAAGACCTAAATAGTATTTTAGTAGTCCTAAGTTTGTCATGTCAAAAGTAAAACAAATATCAACCTTAATTTCCTGTATGAGACTGACACTACTCCCAGCAATGGATTTATCATCAATATAAATGATGAGAATCAAGATGTCATCACTAGACCCATTTATATAGAGAGTTGGTTCAAAATTACACCTTTAAAACCAAACTCCCTTAGGGATGAATCTATATTAATATACTAGGCTCAAAGAGTCTGCTTAATTCTATACAAGGATTTGATCAACCTGAAAACAAGATGTTCCTTACCAGGAACCTAAAAACCCTATGGCTAAATTGTGTATACTTTCTCCTCTAGATTTCCAATCAAGAAAGCACTCTTGACATCCATTTGGGGCACTCACCATCCAAATTGAGAAGCAATAACAACAATCAAATGAAAAGTTACCATCTTTGTATTAGGAAAAAAAGTCTCTTCATAATAAACCTCTTCCTCTTGTGCATAACCTTTTGCAAAAATTTTGGATTTGTGTTTATCCAAGGAACCATTTGTTTCACATTTTACCTTGTAAATCCATTTACAACAAATGGATTTATTTCTTGGTAGTAGATCTATGAGCTCCCAAGTCTTGTTTTTCATCAAGGAATCATATTACAATTACATTGTTGATTCCTACTCATGCTTCCCTTTGGCCTTTGAAAAATAATTTGGCTAAAATAAATGTGAAATAAAAGTTGTTAGAGCAAAATTGTCATGCTCACCTCTATTACCAAACTACTTTCTTGATTTCAATATTCTTCTTTCCACACCTTGTGGCAAGTCTCCTTCCTTTAGTGCTTCTATTGTGGTAGAGTACCACTTTGGCTACTTTGGTTATTATAATGGAGCCTCACAATGACCTACAATAATTCCCTCCCTAGAATGTGATTCCATTGATGAACTAGAATCTTGCTCAACTTTCACACCACAACTTATAATAGAATCATTAGAAGAAAATAATGACTCAATATCTGAAACTATACCAATTTATATGAAGTAGGGAATCTATTCATTTACTATGACATCTTTATTTACCACAACTTTGTTAGCATAAACATCAAGTAATATGTAGGCCTTTGACTGGTCACTATACCCAACAAACATGTATGATTTTATTTTCACATCCAAGTGAATTCTCTTTTGACTAGGAATAACTGCAAAAGCTACATAAATAAAAAAAACTAAAAGCACTTACATCTAGACTTCAACCTAGCCAAGCCTCTTCTGAAGTCATATTCTCCAATGATTTTGTAGGACTTCTATTGAGGATGTGCATTTTCATATTCACTACTTCTACCCAATATCTGTATGGGACATTTCTATTTTGGACCATATAGCAAGCCATGTCCATCACCATCCCATTTCACCTTTCTATAACTCCATTTTGTTATAGAGTGTAAGGGGTAATGTACTATTTACATATGCCTTTAGTGTCA
Source organism: Torreya grandis (assembly GCA_037957365.1). Lineage (NCBI taxonomy): Eukaryota > Viridiplantae > Streptophyta > Pinopsida > Cupressales > Taxaceae > Torreya > Torreya grandis. The sequence goes on from JARHVA010000558.1 coordinate 1,218,606, forward strand.
TAAAACTCCTTGAACTATTTTGAGATGAACTCACCCCCATTATCTATTCTAAGAGATTTCATTGAGTGTCCCACCTATTTTTCAACCATAGCTTTCCAAGTAAGGAAGTTAGAAAAACAATCATATTTTTTTACTAGAAAGTATACCCACTTTTTCCTAAAAAAAATTTGACTAGAAATAAAAAATAACTGTATCCAGAAGAGGTAGGTATCTGCATTAGACCTTGTAAATCTACTGTACCAAATCCAATACTCACTTAGCTCTTGAAGCTTTACCAACATCAAATGAATGCCTAACTTACTTCCCTAACTAACATCCGGTACATACATGATGACTATCTTGGATAGAAAGAATCCCCTTAACTATCTTAATATTGCTCAATGTATTCAAATACTATAAATTCAAATGCCCATACCTTTCATGCCATAGTGAATTTGTGATATCAACCATTGTAAGTGCATTTTTCTTTAACCTCTGTGGAGCTGCAAGCTTATATAAGCCTTTCTCACCAATCCCAACAACAATAATATTATTATCTCTGGTAGTGACTAAACATTATTGTTTTTGAAATTTTACAATGAAATTAGATTTTACAGTGATCTCACTAATTGAAAGCAGATTTTTGTTCATATCATGTACATACCTAACATTATTACATGTATAACAAATTACATCATTAAAAATGATCTGAACATTACCATATCCCTTCACAAAATGAGTTCTACCATCTCTCAAAGATACAGATTCATTACTACTATCATTTTCATCAAAATCCACATACTAGTCCTTATGGTATGTATAATGCTGAGATGCCCCTGAATCAAGGTACCAAGCTTGATTGATCATAGAATCACCATTGGAAGCCATGAAAAAAAAATCAGGTGATGTTTCCTCACTTTAACCTTTAGCTATATTCACTTGGTGAGCTTTCTTTCTAAGGTTAGCCATATCTTATCATCTTTTCCTACAATCTTTCTTAAGATGACCAGGTTGCTTACATTAAAAATATTTTCACTCAGATATCTTATTAGAGCCACTTGTAAAGTTTCTATCAGAGAACTAGTAGTTTTACCAAATTGCTTACCCTTTCCCTTGATGAAGAATGTACTCTCTGTGGAAGTATATATAGACCACATTGTCTGCTCCTACTATCTCTCATTCTACAATATCAATGTGGACAAAATTTTAAAGTTCAAAGTATGCGTCTCAATAATAATGTGTAAGGAATACAAAAATGACTCAAATGAAGGTGGAAGATTTTACATAACCAAAGCAATCATATCTTTCTCATCAATAATCTTCTTTACAACCTTCAATTGATCACTCATGTCCTTGATCTATAACAAAAAGTCAAAAATAGAGCCACCTTCCTACATCTTAGTGGAAAATAATAAATTATTAAAATATAATACCCTATACACTTCATAAGCTTGATATTTATATGTAAGATTAGTCCATAAATTTCATGCATTGGTCACATTTCTGACCTCTGAGATTAAATTATATGCTATTGATAGTTTTAACAACAGAAGAGCCTCATGATGACATTCATCACAGTCATCATTATTAATGGTAGGCCTTTAATCTTTACCAAGCACTATTTGATCAAGATTTTGATAATCATATATCATCATAACTTTGTGACTCCACAAACTAAAATTTTTGCCTGTCAATTTTTGTGAATCTAGCAACAGAGGTGTTATAAACTAGCCATTTTGAACTAGTTTTTCCCAAAAGTTGAAAATACCTAAAAAAATATAATAACTTTACATAAAATTCCTCCTACCCTCTGATTCAAATCACAAATTGGTCAATACCTCTAGTTTTTAGCAAAAAAACTCAACACCATTTGAGCAAATCTTAAACTTTCCATCTTTAAAAATACCAAAAAATAGACAAAAACAATTAAATCAGGAGATCTATAACTTCAATTTCAAAAATTTCTTCATCAACATCCAACTACAAAACACAAAAAATGGTGAAATCCAACTACAGTTATCTCCCAGCATAATTAAATGTGTTTCTCCAGGCAAAACCTTTGGTAAAATTCATTTTCTAAAGTTTGAAAAAATAAATTATTTTTTCGAATTAAAAAAAATTCACCTTATTTCTGATTGGATGGAATAAAACTTAACATAAAATATTGCAATAAATAAATCAACCAAATGAAAATGATCTGTGTAAATATGCCAAAACTTTAGATGCACATTCTAGACAAACTACTCATCCAAAATAGATGTCATCAAATTTAATGAGCTTCTCTTAGAAAATAAGAATTTTTAGAGCCCTCACATGCCAAAAAGATTACCCAAATTAAAATTTGGTCTCCTCCCCAAACTGTATGGAAATGACCAACCAAAAAAATTTAAATGCAATTTTTGGACAAAATACTTAGTAGAATTTAATTTCATCTGATATAGTAGATGAATTTCAGGCTAGAGAATTTTATAGAAACAAGAATCATAAAAAATAGTTTTCAATTAAATTTTTGGAATTTTCTTCCAATTTAAATGGTTGGTCATAGAAAAAAATAAATTTCTTCCTCTCACAGCTCTCCACCAGGTACTTCACACTCCTCCCTAACAAGATCGCCCTCTTTTGCTTCATAGGCTCCTCCCAAGCTTCCTAAACTGTAAGCTTTGATTACCATATTAGATTCAATAAGAGATGAAGAAATGAATTAATCAATGTACATAAACTATATATATATATATATATATATATATATATATATATATATATATATATATATATATATATATATATATATATAAGCATATTATATAGGTATAAAATAAACACTTAAAAAACAAGGAGGTCAGTAGAACCACAAGCATCGAGTAGCATAAAATAGCTAGGCCTATGTAACCTATTTACCTAAGTGATTAAACCACTATAACCACATGCATATGGACTATACCTTAGCAAATATCCTAAGGTATTATAATAAAATGCTAATATTTTGGCCTTCGTAATCTAATACCACACCATGTATGGTGAATACTTGTTAGAATGACATTGTATTTTACCTTTGAACATTAATTTAAGTCTAGTTTTGAGTTCATGAACAATTGTCTAAGAGTGCAAGTGATGTATGGTGATGCGAAGTGATAATTATCTATCCTTTCTTCCCTTATCCTTTCATGTTTTTAAAAGAGTTCCCATTCTAACATGTCATATAGATAGTATTCAAGTGTTTTAGGATCCTTTCAAGTGTATGATTATCCTTAGAGTGTGTAATCTTCCCTCTAGTTCATTTACCTTGTGTTTCCTCATACATCTCACCTCATTAATGAAACACTCATGTTAGAAACCTTCTAGGACTTAGGAACTAGTTTGTATGCTTTGATTCTTAGTAAATAAATTATGATGGTCATGTGGAAGACATTTTGGTGTATTAATGCCTTATATTAGGTTAATTTCATGCAACCTCTAACTCTTTTCCCCACAAGAAAACACTAATTAAGTGATAAGCATTCCATGACACATTCAGGGAGTTAGCCCTTAAATATAGAGCCTCACTTCCACTATAGGTACACCTACATACATGAAAGTGTTCCCATGTTACCCAAATCTAGAAAAGGCTTGAACACCCTATTTTAGGGTACTATATTTGGTGATAAAAGTTTTGGCAAGCCCGATGGGACCATTATCTTCAAGATAACTTATCAAGGTGAATGCTAGTCTTAACAACATCAGCTACAAATTGGTGTTCTACTTGACATTTGGTGACTCCATCAAGTTAAATTTATTTAAAGTTAATTATTTTATCATAAACTTGTTATCATAATTCATGGTTCTCACTAGGTCATCATCTAGTAGAGTGTTCAACCCCATTAATCCACCTATTCAGCTTGAACTTACTCTTGAAGTTCAATATCCTCATCCTAATCTACCCTTTAAGGACCAAGAGGATTTTTCTATCCAAGGAATCCAAGAGAGTGAAGAGGTTAAAGAAATTAAAGATCTTGAAGAAAACATGGCTAGACCTCATGTTTTCCCTGACTTCAATACTGAAAATCCAACTCAAATTCAAGCGTATGAAGTCATTCTTCTTAATTCCACAAAAGGTGTGCCCAAATTCAATGGTGAGAGTCATGTTACACCTAGTGGACACATTAGGGATATCTCTAACTTTTGTAGCTTTTGAAATGTCACTCAAAATAACATTGCCATTAGACTCCTTACCATGTCCCTTAAAGAGAAAACTCTTGATTGGTATAGGACTCTAGAAGGTGGATGCATCACATCATGGGATTTTTTTGGAGTGTTGTTAACCTAAATATTTGGAAATGAAAGTGACCATGCCTCTCTCATACATCAAATCAATGTGATCAAAAGAGGATCCAAAGAAATAATGCATTAATTCAATGAGATGTTTTAAAAGACTTGGTGTAGATTGCCTCCTCTGATGAGGCCACTTCCTAGTTTTTTGTTTCCTACCTACTTGAGAGCCATTAGTATTAAAATTTCTATCATGCTTCAATCCATAGGTGGTTCCATTCTTTATGAAGCACATAAACTTGATATCAAAGTTGAGAATGGTCTCATCCAAGAAAGAATTTCACCTCCTAAGGTGTCTATGCCTCCATTTTATCATTATTCTAATAATACTCTAAATGTATCCCAAGTTCCCAATGCTAACACTAAGTTTAGAGTTTTTCCTAAGAAGGTAAAAAATGATGTTGATTAGCAGACAAGGTCTAAGTTCTTTGAGTTAAGATGCTAATATCTAGAAGCTAAAAATACACAAATAAATATGCATCAAGGTTCCCATAAAAATTCATATCCTTATCAGAAACAATATGGAAGAGGAAGAGGGCAATGGTAGCTTAACCCCAACAAGCCTGCCAATGTGTACAATCCTAACTCCACCACTAATATAAGGGAAATGGTACTGATGCATAACAAATTAGTGTAAGGGTAAGATTGGAAAAAAGGCCAATTCATGGATGATAATGAAGGTAGAGAGAAATATATTATTGCTCAAGGAGGAGTTACTCCTCTCCTATTAGTTGAAGATGAAGTCATGATGAAAGCAAATGAGTGTCGACAACCCCATGGAGAAAATTTCACCAACTTTTTAGTGGAAGACACTTTATTTTCTCAATCAAGGATCCTCTATTTTAAATAATACAAGGTATAAGAGTAATGATCTAGGATGTGAAAATATCATGCCTACAAGCTCATCCAATCCTCCTCTAAGGCAACAAATCATGACTACAAGTGTGACAGTTCCAAAATCTCCTACACCTCCTTTAAGTCAAAATGTGGTAAGGTCTACTAAAGGTTTCTCAATTACTAATGTTAAAAGAAATAATTTTCCTCCATAGAATAAATAAAATGTGAGTAATAATTCCCTAAAAATAGTGGATTCCTTGAAGAGTGACAAAGCATCAATCTCTTTGTGGATTGTCATCCATATGCCTGACCAAAAAGAGTTATTACAAAAGTAATTGTCCACTATTTCTACTAGTCCCTCCTATTCAATTCAAAGTCATAGTAATGTTTTCCTTGAAAATTTACCTAATACCATTGTTGAACCATCTACTATGGATTGAAAAACTACACCAATATATCTCACGCTCATAGTGGGAGACAAGTTGGTCCATAATTTCATTGTTGATAGTGGACCCTCTACATCAATCATGACCAAAGTTGTAGATGATACATTTGGTCTAAAATATGAGCCTCATAGAAAAGGAGTTATCTAACTATATGGTGCACCTACTAAGAAAATACATTTGATAAATAATTTGAAGGTTTTCTTGCATGATTGTCCTAGCTTTCCTATTCTCCAAGACATAGTTGTTGTTGACCTCCTAGCTCACTTCAAAATCTACCTTTCAAGAGACTTTACAACCAAAATTTTTGGATATCTATTAGATAATTATTATTTCTTGGAATTTAGTCAAATATATGGGACCAAAGTGACCATTATAACTCATCCTCTTTCAAGGTTTCACATCAAGCCTTACATTGAAACAAGCTCTAACTTGAATTGTGTGATCAATGGCAAGGAGGAGCCTAATGTGGATGATGGAGATTCTAAACTTGAAGGAATTTTTGATTTTTTTTTGTATGAATATGTTTCATATACATATGAACATTATATTTATGCATAATTTAAGTAAACTGACCTTGGGACTTTTATCATGCATGAAGAGCCATTTGAAGGAGCTAAGGTAAGTGTCAAACATTCTCATGATGCTGAAGGTAACTATATGATTCATAAGTATGATAATCATAGGTTGATGAATATAATTGAGCACAATAGTGGAAAAAATGATGTATTTATTCCCTCTATTTATGAGAATGCTTTGGATGATGATACTCATGAGGTGTATGAGAATGACTTGTGGCAAAGCTTTGATGTCATATGTCATGAGTTTTATCAACTTGTTAATGCTATTTCCCATCTCAAGAAGTCTAAATATAATTTTTTTAATTCATATAAAAAACTTGATGTTGGATGTCTCAATAAGCATGGATAAAATTATCATGTTGTGAATGAAGGAGAACTATGTCACGAGTTCAATGCCATTTGCAAAATGTTTGACAAGCTGGGTAAGTCTCCCTTTTATCCAAGAGATTCAATATATAATTTCAAGGTTGCTAATGAGACTAATGATCATGTTGAAAATTATTCAATCAAACATAAATATGGTGGTCATTATGTTGATCAAGAATCTATTATCATGAAGTAATTTTATGATGTTAGTGTCCAAGAAGTTATGGGCATGGATAATGAGGTTAAGGAATAAGTTGATGTGCCTCAAGAACCATCAGGAGTCCCACCTAATGTCGAGTTAGAGATGAAGGTATTGGATCATGAAGAAGAGGATCTTGATGCTTTCAAACATAAATCACTTCCTATCCTATAAGAAGACAAGATTGAAAATATTATCATACTATCCTATCTGCACTTTTTTGGAGAACATCAAATGGATATGATGGAGATCACATTAGTTACAACCCAAATAAAGGTTCTTAGAGAAAAATAAATATCATCCATAAAGGTACCAAATAGTTCACTTGTATACCTAAGAATATTAAATGGTGGTATGTTTCATAACCACACATATATGCAAGTGATTGTTAAGGAACATGTTCCTCATGCTAGGCCGACTTCATGGAGTGACATAGATGCAAGGGGGATCATCTTTGACCCTGGTTGAAGTATAAGTAGTTGTTTCACATCAAGATTGAGGTTTATAAGTAGTAGAATACATGTGTGTGTGTGTTTTATTTCAATTTTATTGTGTTTTGTAAGTGTTATAGTGAACACACATGTGTGTATTTTGTGTTTGTCTTATTTTGTGTGTCTTTCCTTGTGTTTTATGTGTTTTAAAAGGCAATTTGTGTGTCAAACATGTGTACATGTGACTCTGTGGCCCAATGGACAAGATTAATCAACTATTCTTGGTATAGTAATCATACCACCCTTGGGAAATCACCAAGAATGTTGATTATTTTGACCACAAGTCAAAATGGGTCAACCCCTCTATAGTCAAAAAAATTATATAGGGGTATAATATAATGTTATAGGATGTAGTTAATGTCATATAATATTATTTTAGCCTTTGTCATGGTCTAATTATCCTATATGTCATTTTGAGTCACCTAGGGGTCATTTTGGGGTCTTAAATACATGTGGCATGGATTTCAAGGTGTCTAAATGTCCTAGTTTTCTTTCCAATGTACAATTTTTTCTATTACAGGTTAGTAATGTTAGTCCATCTAAAACTTGTAGGTTCTCTAACTATAAATAAAGAAAATAATTGAAAAATGAGTTTAGAACTTTTATAGCCTATAAGGGAGTGTGACACATGTGAAAACCTTTTGGTATGACTCTTAAACTTCCCTAGACTCATATCACTACTTGACATGATTTATAAGTGATAAAATGGTCAAAAACATTTTGCTCCTTCATCACCCTTCTAGACATGCATAACTAGTCAAAATGTTTGTGCTTAGTACAACCAATAGAAGAATTTTCATACCAAATGATTTTAGGGGGTGATATTATAATCAATTAAATTCATTTTCATAATAATAATTCAAATCTTGGTCACTTTTGATTTATTCTTTATAGGTTGATTATGCTTTTCTTCTTGTTAAACCCCATACCTTGTAGGTTTCCTTCTCATGTGGATAGATCCATACAATCCAACTACTGAGATTACTTACAGAGTATGTTAACTCCTTCCTCTAATGTTTCCCATGCTGGGTTTCATTTTTAAAAGTGTTTTTCCAAGAAAATCATCTCATGTTGTAGGTAAAGACACCTTTCTATGTTGTATATAGGTTTCCACCACTTCTAATGTCTTCATGTATTGGTAATGGTGTCAAAGGATGGTGATAGGTTTATATTAATTTTTAAAATACCCTCTTATTCTGTTATCCATTAAATTTTATCCCCAAAATAATAAACATGGATTAGCAACCAAGAGATATGCCATGAAATCAGTTTACTCCATGACTCTCATACATAGTCAACTAAGTGAGTTGTGCAAGGATATGAAACACATCTATGGTATTGTGTTCCTAAGTTTTTGAACATACAATATTACATAATAAATTAAATTAAGTTCTTCAAAATAGTATATAACTAGTTGTGACAAACATACCACTTATACAACCAAGGTTCCTACAAAAGGTGCATTCACAATCATGGTGAGTTATGCGTAATAAAGGTCTGTATAATAATCATGGAGAAGTAATGAAGAGATAATAGGTGTCAATGATACTCTTAAAACATTAACAGAAAATTTATGACCTAGGTGGCATCATAGATAGCATGAGAAGATAAGTTCAAATATACACTCAGTCTTCCATCATTAATGAACGTACATAAGAGTTTCATAGGAGAACATCATGTCGAAATGAGAGACTTGATACCTATTTCAAATCCTCCAGAGTATTAAGAGTGTATTTGGAGATCTTTTTAAGGTCTAAAATTTATTAAAATTATATATATATATATATATATATATATATATATAGCACACTACCTAAATTACTACTCATTTCATGTACACATGCAAAATTTCACCTACAAGTTTCACCACAAAGAGATGATAACACTTAGTGGAGGAAATTAGACATGGTGAAACCCTTATTGAAGTCCTAGTGTGTTTTAGAAATCAAATTTTACATATTTGGAATGTTATGTTGGTAAGTAAGGTTGAAAATTACTTTCAAAGGTAATAATAATGGATTTAGGGATCAAATTCCTGAAACATAAAAATAGATCACCTAGCCATTTTGTTGAGATCATATGACAAGGTTACTAGGGGTCTTAACCAATCCAAATGCACTAATCCTATATCCCTATCATATGATTCCAACTTGAAAAAGTAATAGAGTAATTTATTCATTTGGTTTTATTACTAGAAGGGCCCAAAGATGCACCTTTGACCACTGAATTTAGACAGTGACATCTATAAGATTTGAGATCCAAAGAGACCTATTCATCCAAAGTTATAGTATTTGACCATGCCTCCATGATATAATGTTTATAGATATTTAAAATTAACATTAATGATGTAAAGGTCATTTAAAGAGGATTATATGTAGATTTTTGAGCCCCATATACACCTACAGGTGTCTTCTCCTTTGAAACTAGCCACCTATAGCTAAGGGCAAACTCCTACATCATCCATGATAAGGAATTAAGCATGGAAACACCAATATTAGTTTAATTAATATTATTATAAATGATTTATAGGATCCCAAAGTGATGTGATACATATTCCAAATGAAATCTACACCTATAGGATCATACTTTTTCTAACACAATCAACTATAGTTGATTGTAGGTAACCATGGGTTGAGGAGTGATGTTTTGATGTTGACATAGCTTGAATATGAGGTAAATAAGTCAAAAAAATGTCTAATGACCTTAGGATACTATAAGGAGGCATATAAACATTTCATTCAAGATTAAACCATGTAGGTATCACCTACAAGTATGGTGCCTTGAAGCAAACGATAGTCAAGAAATTATTCTCAGTCTAGGCTAATCAATGAAAGCTGTGAACAATAAAGAGTTTGAAAAAATTTAGGTGATTTAAATAATTTAAATGGAATAAAAGATATGTAATAATACCTAATAAACTCTCATGGTGGATACAAAGTAGAGAGAGGGCTCTAATGATGCAACACATAATCTATATCCTAAACCTTGCACGTGGTCCCCTTGATCATAGTTTGTCTTGGGTCTTGTAAGAGTTAAAGCATATAATGAGGTGATAAATGGTTTAAAAATTATATAGAGTGTATATATAACTTGTATAATCCACTCAAACTTCTATTTTTTCTAAGGAAATAGGGTGATTGCCCTTTGTTTTGTCTCAGATAGAGGGTACTTCTTTAAGATACAAACCCTGCAGTCTTAAAGAATGGAGATAAGTGGATGAGCTAAGGGATGATCAGACATTGTAAAGGGGTGTGGAAGGTTTAATGACACCTTAAAAAACATTATAAAAAATTCATAGAGGTAATAATCTCAATACAATGGTGTAGACGTTCAAGGATATACATAGGCCTATTAGGTAGGTTTTAGGCATAAAGCCCAAATGGGAGGTTAATTTCACTTATAACCTTAGGTGGAAAATACAATGGATTAGGAAATGTTTATGGGGATATTTCATATGTTTATAATCTTTTAATATGTATAAAATTACATATTATTATCCTTGGAGTGTGAAATATTCCCTCTAGTTCATTTGCCTTATGTTGTTTCATACATCTCAACTCTATATTAAAAAAATCATGTTAGAAACATTCTAGGACTTAGGAACTAGTTTGTATGCTTTGATTCTTAGTGACTAAAGTATGATGGTCATGTGGAAGACATATTAGTGCATAAACCCATTATAGTATGTTTATTTCATGCAAAATTTAACTCTTTTCCCATAAGCAAGCACAAGTTAAGTGATAAGCATTTCAAAACACATATAGGGAGGTAGCCCTTAAATATAGAGGTTCACTTCCACTATAGGTACACCCAAATACCTGGAAGTGTTTCCATGTTTTCCAAATCTGGAAGAGGCTTGAACACCCTCTTCTAGGGTGCAAGATTTGGTGACAGCAATTACAAAAACAAGAATTCTCTTACATGACCAAATTCAATGTGGGTTATAGTTGTATTAGTTAAAATGACTCTTGACTTAATGACTTAGACATATCATGATTTAAAACACCCTTTAAAAGACTTATTAGCCCTTTTGAACCAACATTATCTCATATAACCACATTATACCATGATTATGGTCACTCTTGACTTAGTTCTAATATTTGAATTTTCAAATTATCATTTTTGGAAGGAAAACTCCAAACACATATCAAACTCACTCCTATGACTCTTGATGACTCTAACACAACATAAAGACCCTAGAGGATCCTTCAAAATCATGTATAGCCCAATATTTATCATCTATGAATATTTTAACTAGCACATGAGTCTTCAAGACTAAAATTAGTTTTGATGGTTAGATGCTCTTGCATCATATTTCTTGGGAGGGAGAAAATTGAGTGCCGTCTTCTTTATTACCTTCCAATGAATAGTCTTTGAGGATATTCCATGCTCACTTGTTTATTGCTTTTCCTTTCTTGCTCTTTTTTCTCCATGAGATTTCTACATTTTTGTTTCTTTTCCTTATCTATCTTCTCAATGCATCCTCTACCTCTATGAGGTGTACTATTTGATATAACTTTGTGTTTGTTGCATGTTCCAACTTTTCTAAGTCAATTTGTCATTTATCATCCTCTATTACAAATAAGTTATTCTTACTCTTTTTTCTTACTCTTAGTCTATGGCCTTCTTATTGATTAGTCTCATTTGGTACTTACTTCTTTAGGTGTCTTGGATTTTTGTAAATGTTGTTTCCTTGCTCTAATGGCCTCATACGCATCTCTATCTTCATATTTTTATCAAATAAAATCTTCTTTTCTACCTCTTATTCACACTTTTCACTTTTTGACATGGCTTCACACAACCTTGTTCATATTTCAAGAACAACCTCTTGTCCAATCTATATTATTGACCAAAATTTGGCCCTTCAGGACAAAATTGAGCACCCCTATTTGAAAACTTAGCTACCTAAGTCTATACCTTTGGCTTAACTAGTACGTAGATTTTCTTTAGAAGAAGTGTTCTTTGACAAAGCCCATAACAAATGTACAAGTCTAATTCTTTTAAGAAGTTTGGTTTTGGTCTTTTCCTAAGCTTTTTCATAGTAATCCTTTCAATCCTTTTGTTTTTGACTAAGTTTTATTTCTTTCATACTTTTCATTCAGACAAGTGCCAAATTCTTTTAGATAATTTATCTGAGACAGATTTTATGAAGGGCAATTTTCAACTTTTTTAAAGGAAAATTTTTAGACATTTTGTAAAAAAAAAAATTATGAAGGGAACTTCAGTTTTTTTGAAAGTCACTTGCAACTTTTTTGAAGGGGTCTTTTTTAGATTAATGAAGGGACACTTGCAAATTTTTTGAAGGGGTCTTTTTCAAATTATTGAAGGGCCATTTTAGAGTCCCAAAGGTCCACTTAAAATAAACTCAAAGTAACATTTAAAAGAACCAAATGATCTATTTTCAAAAGCTAAAAGGTCATTCGATAGCCTAAAGAAATTAATGTTAAAAAAAGAGCCAAATGAATTCTCTTGGGAGAAAATGCCGAAACAAAAAGTCTAAAGGAATTTATTTAGGAAAATTGTCTGTAAAAATGGTCAAAAGAAAAAAGCCTAAAGGAAAATACCCGAATGAATTTTTTTGGGAAAAGTGCCAAGACAAAAAGTTTGAAGAGGAAAACCACTGAAACAAAGCAATCATGGGAAAAAGGAATCTAATGAATGATTGTTTTTGGAAATATTGTCCAAGGGAAACAAGAAGATAAGAAGTCTGAAGGAAACAAAAGTTTGAAGAAAATACCTGAAGGATGACAACCCATAAAATGTCAACTTTAAATTGTCAAAAGGCTCAATAGGAACTTGAAGATGAGTATAAAGGCAACAAATGGAAATTGTAATTGAGGCATTTGGTTCAATTGTAACTTATTCAACTATAGCTGATTCAATTGTAACTGAGGCATTTGGTTTAATTATAGCTTATTCAACTGTTGTTGATTTAATTGTAACTGAGGCATTTGGTTCAATTGTGATTTATTCATTTGTAACTGATTCATTTGGTGATATGGCATAGCTCACCCACCTCTCTCCCACATGTAAATGTAATTATTTATCTCAAGATGATAAATGTCCAAGTGACCCTTGGACTTCCTTTGCTCACTCCACCTCTCAAAGCTATAAATATGCATTCTCTTGGCTCATTTGAGTAGCCTTCACTGGTTATTAAGAAAAATATAGCTAGATATGTACTAAAAAGACTCTTGAAGAAATAGTAAAAGTTATTTTTTCCACTCACATGTTTTACTATTGATTGATGACTTAAATCTTGTTGGACTAGTCTAGTAAAAGATTATCTTTTCTAGCTTGTACTCTTGATGGTCTACCAATGTGAAGAAAGAGTGTCATTACATGCCCTTGTTAGTATTATTTTATAAGTGTATAGAAATTTTAGAATTAGTCTATGACTGTATTTCATTCTTGGAATCATCCATCTATTTCTTAAATGTTGAATGCCTTCTTGAATCTAACATCTGAAACACTGATGTGACAACACATAAGGAGTTGTGAGTTTTGTGTGAGAAAAGATGTGTTGGTCTTTAAGTAGCATATTATTAGTCAAATAGGAGGAGATAAACATTGGTGCATCAACTTTTTTGTTTTCTTAGTTGTTTTCTTGAACCCTTTTCATACATGAATTGATAGATTAGAGAGAGATTTAAAGGTGCATCAAGGGGAGCAAGCCCCTTATCTAGAGATTCATCTCAACAAAATTATCACCCATAGAAAGAAAGATGAATCCATTGTTCCACTTGGATGAGGAGATTTGAGCATCTTCTCAAGGGTGTGAATCCAAGTGTCAACAATTTTTGGCATGCCCAATGGGACTTCCAAGTCCTACAATATTGTTTAAGGTTGGTGATGGTCTTGACATAGTTAAAGATGAAATAAATATCTACATTCATTACCTAGTGACTCTATTGAATAATTCATGTCTTTGGTTTATGATTAGTCCTTTTTTCCATGTAAAATGTGACAACTAGATATTCTACTAAAAAGATACCTTTCAAGTTTGTGCAACTACCTCCATATTCCACTAAAAGGTTTAGGTTTGTAAACATTCATCCTTACAAAAGAGATTTTGTGTTTAAAGCTTATAAGTTTTTGTTAAATTCCATTCCAAATATCCATAGTGATCATTCTAAGATGGCTATAAGATAACCTTTTGTGCCTTTCACTAGGGCATCTCCATTGCATCTTGCCCAATATGATCAAATTTTAGTAGCAGCCCTCAAAAGTGTCCCATATTTTAGTGGGGATGGTCCTATTACTACCATTGGGCACATTAGGAATATATAAAACTTTTTTAATATTCGTAACATCACCCAATAAAATCTATTTATTAGGTTGTTGGCCTTATCTTTCAAAGGAAAAGTTTTGGATTAGTATGAGACTCTACCCATAAATTCTGTTGGCTCATGGGATGAGTTGGGGGATTTATTGACTAATAGGTTTGGGGGAAAGAGTGATCACCTATCTCTAGCTAAGTAATTGACCACAATCAAGAGGGTACCAGATGATTTTATTCAAGATTTTAATACTAGATTTCAAAAAACATGGGATAGGATCCCAACTCTTGTGAGACTTATTCCAAACTATGCATTTTTGTACTACCTAATTTTTTTGAATGGTGACATTTACATGATGATTAAATCTATGGGTGGAAATACATTTCTTGCTACCTATGAAATAGCCATTAATTCTAAGAATTGTCTTGTCAAATTGGGAAATATAGCCCCTAGGCCTCTAATGCCACTATTCCTTGATTTGCATTCTCCTAGTCAAGGTACATTGCCTACTTTATCCCCTTTTCCTAATCAAAAAAGGCCTTCCATTGCTCCTTTAAATGAAATCCATGAAGTTAAAATCTTTCTTTAAAGTGTTACAAATGAGTTATTTTCCATCAAGAGGCAACGAGCTTAAGGTTATAGGCCATATCAAACATACAATTAGTTTTGGAAAACAAGTATACTTCCTTTCCAAAACAATGCACAAGGACAAGGCCAAATCACCCATGTCAAGCTTTATCAAAGATATAATCCTAATTCTCCATAATCCTCCAAATACCTTGTCCCCACTTAAAATAACTTAGTCCATGAATAGCCCACCTATCCATCTTTTGAACATAGTCAAGAGTAAGTGACTTATGCAAATGAAATGCACAATTAAGTCATGGTAATGCAAGGCAACCAATCTTTCCAAGCTTCAAATTTTGAAGGATCCATGCAAGGTGGGGTGGGAAATGGATAAACTTATACTGATGCTACCCTCATAAATCATTTTGAGGGTGATTTTTGCCCCATTAACTATGTGGGGAATACAAGCAATTAGAATACTAGTGTTGCCTCTAATACTAGGTGGAAAAGGAGGGCTATTGATGAAGCTCAAGGAGCCAATCAAGGAGCTATTGTGACTCCTAAATCATCTCCTATGATAATTAGGTCTAATAAACATCTAAAAATTTAAGAAAATTATAGGATTCCAAACTTTAGGCCAACTGATAAAACTCTACCTCCACAAGCGACATCACAAGGTGCTAATGTTCATAAAGAAAACCCCAAGGTGAGTAATCATTACATCAATGTGGTGGACTATATGAAGAAGATTCATATGAAAATCTCATTTTGGAAATTTATAACATGACATGGGTAGAAATATATACTCTAAAAGTAATTTCATGGATTGGGTAAACAAGCTAGCCCATCTAGAAATGACAATGTGGTTTTGGTCAATGGAACTCAATCTATAGATGGTCAAATGAAGAAAGATGAGAAGACTCATCCTTTTTATCTATCTATAATCATTGGTGATTTTTTAGTTCATAATTACATCTTAGATAGTGGAGAAAACATATTATTTATGCCCTAATGTATAGTAGATAAGCTAGGCCTCAAGTATGAGCCAATGACTAAAGGAGTTTTGAAATTGGATGTATCACCAACCAAGACATTGGGGGTAGTTAAAGTTTTGAATTTGATCCTTAATATTTGTCCTAATTTTTCAATTCTTAATGATGTGGTGGTGGAAGATTTGCCTCCCTATTTTTCTCTTTACTTATCAAGAGACTTCACATTCAAGATAGGTGGATATTTGGCAGCCAATTAGTCCTACATGGTGTTTAGGACAAAGTATGGCACTAAAGTGAAGATTGAGTCAGAACCTATTCATAGAGATCATTTGGAACATTACTAACCTAAGGTTTCAAATGTTAATTATGCTATCCTTGATGAAGAGGAACTTCATATTGACCAATATTCATCATATTCCCTTGAGGGAGTTTCTAATTTGTTCCTAGATGAGTGGGGAGATGATAACTATGAGCATGATCCTTAAAATTTTATTGAATAATATGGTCTTGGAGTCTATTATATACGTGAGAATAACTCTTTCATGCCTAATTTAAGGAAGTCAAGTGAGGATGTGAATGTCTTGTGGTAGCTTTTCTTTGATGGGTCTAAAAGCAAGATTGGGGCTGGCGGTGGAGCAATGTTAGTTTCACCCTTAAAGGAAAGGTATTTTTCAACTTTCAGATTCCACTTCTCTTGTAGTTTTAATGTATCATAATATGAATCCTTTATTCATGGCCTTGAATGGGCTAGGAAAAGAGGTGTCAAAAAATTGCAAGTGTTTGGTGATAGTGAACTTATTGTCAATTAGGTTAGAGGGTAGAATTTGACAAAAAACTCTTTGCTTAAGTCTTATAAGCATAGAGTATGGGATCTTATGGAAGATTTCAAAGCCTTTAACATCATTGATATTTAAAGAGAAGATAACAAACATGCTGATAGGTTGGTGATAATTGGAGCTCAGTTTGATGTTCCAAAAGGGATAAAAGATGACAAGAACCAACCTCATATAAAAGTGATTGCAAGGCCCTCCACACTAGATAATGTCACTAATTGGTAGGTGTTTGATAGTGACCAATAAATATCACTTTTTATATAGGAAGAATATGAGTTTTCTTCTAAGAACCAGTCTAAAGTACAACAACAATATGGAGAGCATATTGTGCAACTGAAGTCTAACAAGCTTCCTAAAGGCCTAGTCACTCTTGAGAGCATATTCAATGATGATGAATAGTTGAAGAAAGAGAAGGTAAGAATATATAATAAGAGGGAAAACTATGAGAAGGTTTAGATTTTCAAAGATAAATTGCTTGCACTTGGGAAAGAATGTACTATCAAAGAGAAGCATGCTTTCATTGAGTTATGTAAAGAATTTTTTGATGTCTTTGCATGGGAGTATAGTGATTTGAAATGTTTTGATATGAATCTAGCTCAACATACTATAGAGTTAGATGAGAATGCTAAGCCCATTAAGTAAAGGCAAAGGCCAGTCAATCCCAAGATTGAGTGGTAGTGAAAGGTTTTCTCTCCTTGATGGCTATTCTAGGTATAATTAGATTCTGGTAAAGGAAAGTGACCAATATAAGACAACCTTTACTACTAAATGGGGTACATATGCTTATAGGAAAATTGATTTTGGGTTGTCTAATGTTGGAGCTACCTTTCAGTGTGCAATTAATATGGATTTTCAACAACTAATCAATGACATTATGTTGGTGTATCTTGATGACATATTTTTTTTCCAAGAATGTAAAAGACCACTTGAACCACCTAAGGAATATTTTTGAAAGGTGAGAGAGTTTTGGATCTCTCTAAACCCAAATAAGTGTGTGTTTATTATTCATGAAGGCAAACTTTTAGGCCACATTGTTTCCAAAAAATGTCTATCTATTGATCCTTTAAGGGTAAGCGCCATCTTGGCGTTGTCTTTGCCTAAACATAAGAACGGTTTGCAAAGTTCCTTTGAAAAGATAAATTTCATAAAGATTCATTCCTAATTTTTATAACTTGGTTTGGAAGGGTATGAGATAAGGTACACATATGTTGAGAAACAAGTGCTTTCAATTATAAGGAGTTTAAAGAAGTTTAAGCATATGTTGTCTAACAACAAGATTCATATTTTTGTGCCTCATCCTAGTGTGAAAGACTTTCTATTGAATAGAGATTTTAATGAAAAGAGGGTAGGATGGATCATTAGGGTAATGGAATATGATGTGGAGATCAAAACTAATAAATTAGTGAAAGGAAAAGGAAAATGTGAGCATCTCACTTCAGACTTGAAAGAGTAAGAAGAAGCTATTTTGGTACTTCATTATGACTCTTTATCAGTTGCACATTCATCTATGAGAAGTTGAGCATAAGACATGATCCATTTCCTTCAAAATGGTGAGTGTCCATAAGGTTTTGATAGGGCCAAGAGAAGGTACTTTAGGTTGCAATCCATTCTTTATGTACTTTTTTATGGAGTGATATTTAGGAATGACTTTTTAGGTGTGTTATTGAGGTGTGTTGATTTAGATTAGATTGACAAAGTATTGTTTGAATTCCATGATGGACCAAATGTTGGTCACTTTGATCCAAGAAACACAACTACTAAGATTATGAGGGATGGTTAATTTTGGCCTAGCTTGTTTAAAGACAGTCACACTTGGGTAAGGAAATGCCAAAAGTGTACTCTCTTTAATGGTAAACAAAAGCTAGCTGCCTTGCCTTTTAATCCAATCCACGTTGAGCAACCCTTCATGCACTGGGGTTTAGATTTCATAGGCCTAATCAATCCACCTTCTAGTATTGGTCATAAGTGGGTGTTGACAACCACTAATTATTTTAGAAGATGGGTGGAGGTTGTAGCTCTTAAGGATCCTAATGAAAGTTTAGTCCTTGATTTCTATGAAGGTATAGTAACAATGTTTGGAGCTTCTTTAACCATAATCTTAGATAATGCCTTAGCTTCCTAGGAGCAAGAACAAGTGAATGGGATTTGAAGCATGGCATGTATATTAGTAACTCCTCCAACTATTAGCCCTAATGGAATGAACTAGCTGAGTACACACATAATAATTTAAACAAGATCATTAAGAGGACAATGGAGGAAAATCAAAAGACTTGGCATACCAAGTTAAAGATATCCCTTTGGGCTGATAGGATCACCCCAAAGAGAGCAATTGGGAATTCACTATATACACTTCTCTATGGAAGGGAAGTTATACTTCTTATCTCACTTGAGTTACTAGATTTAAATCTTACCTATCAGCTGCAATTAATGGAGAATGACAGCATGGAGGTCAAATTATGTGAGTTAATGGAGTTTGAGGAAACAATAAATCAAGATATGCACACCATGACAACTCACCAAGAGCAAAAAAAGAAGTATTTTGACAAGAAATCCATGCTAAGGAGATTCAAAGAAGGAGAAATTATCCTAAAATGGGATGAAGATAGGGCCAATCCTGTAAGACACACAAATTTTGATGCTTTGTGGAGTGGCCCATATGTGATCACACAGTGCAAACAACACAACGCTTTCCAACTTTCAAAGTTGGATGGAGATGAGCTATATATCCTAGTCAATGGGATATATCTAAAACATTGTTACCGAGGTTCTCCTTTTCCTTTGTACATAGTTTATTGTTTTCCTTATGTTCCTTAAGTGCTTACACATGTGTGAGTTGTCTTGCATTTTACTTTGCTTTGTGTCTAATTTGTTTTGTTCTTGCTATGTTTTGTGTCTTGTAGCATGGGTTTTCCTTCTGGTTTAGTGTGTTGTTATAGGTTTTGAGTCATGGCCAATGTCTCATTTTTTGGGTTCCCTTAGATGACTCCATGCCCAATAGATTAATTTGGCTACTAGTTTGGTCAGTATATCAGGCATACTACCCCTATGAGTCACCAATTTTCTGACCAAATTTTTGCCCTTCAAGCCAAAATTAAGCATCCCTATTTAAAAACTTAACCACCTAAGTCTATACCTTTGGCTTAATCAGTATGCAAATATTATTTAAAATAAGTGTTATTTGACAAAGCTCGAAACAAATGTACAATTCTAATTCCTTCATGAAGTTTGTTTTTGGTCTTTTTCTAAGCTTTTGCATAGTAATCCTTTTGAGCATTTTGTTTTTGACCAAGTGTTATTTCTCTTGGATGTTTCATTTGGCCAAGTGCTGAATTCTTTCAGATAATTTGTCCGAGATAGATTTTTTGAAGGGCAATTTACAACTTTTATGAAGGAATTATTTTGAACATTTTGTCCAAAATAACTTTTCCAAAGGGCACTTCGGTTTTTTTGAAAGGCACTTGCAACTTTATTGAAGGGGTCTTTTTTAGATTGCTGAAGGGACACTTGCAACTTTTTTGAAGGGGTCTTTTTCAAATTGCTAAAGGGTTATTTCAGAGTCCTAAAGGTCCATTTCAAAGAAACCCAAAGGAACATTTCAAAGAGCCAAATGGTTCATTTTCAAAAGCCAAAAGGTTATTAGATAGCCCAAAGAAATTAATGTAGAAAAAAGAGCTAAATGAATTCTCTTGGGAGAAAATGCTGAAACAAAAAGTCTAAAGGAATTTGTTTGGGAAAATTCCCTGTAGAAATGGTCAAAGGCAAAAAGCTTGAAGGAAAAGACCCGATGCAAAGAGATGAATGAATTCTTTCAGGAAAAGTGTCAACAAAAAATTTTTGAAGAGGAAAAGTGCTGAAACAAAGTAACCATAGGAAAAAGCAGTCCAAGGAATGAATTTTTTTAGAAATATTATTCGAGGGAAACAATAAGACAAGAAGTCCAAAAGAAAAAAAATTCCAAAGAAAATACTTGAAGGATGATGATCTGTAAAACATCAAATTTAAACTATGAAAAATAGCCATTGGTGTCAAAAGGCTCGATGGGAACCTGAAGGCAAGTATAAAGGTGCCAAATGGCAGTTATAACTGAGGCATTTAGTTCAATTGTAACTTATTCAACTATAGTCGATTCAATTGTTATTGAGGCATTTGGTTTAGTTGTAACTTATTCATTTGTAACTAATTAATTTGGTGAAATGGCATAACTCACCCACCTCTCTCCCATATGCAAATGTAACTATTTATCTTAAGATGACACATGTCTAAGTGACCCTTGGACTTCCTTTACTTGCTCCACCACTCAAGTATATAAATATGCATTCTCTTCGCTCATTTGATCAACATCCATTGGTTATTGGGAAAACTTTGGCTAGTACTTGAATGAATCTTGAAGAAATAATAAAATTTATTTTATCACTCACATGCTGTACTATTGAGTGATGACTTAAATATTGTTGTTCTAGTCTAGTGAAAGATTATTTTTTCTAACTTTTCCTCTTGATGGTCTACCAATGTGCAAAAAGAGTGTCATTATAGGTCCTTGTTAGTATTATTTTATAAATGTATAGACATTTTAGAAGCAGTCTATGACTGTATTTCCTTCTTGGAATCATCCATTTATCTCCTAAATGTTGAATGCCTTCTTGAATATAACATGTGAAACACTAATGTGACAACACAAAAGGAGTTGTGATTTTTGTGTAAGAAAAGATATGTTGGTCTTTAAGTAGCATATTCTCAATAAAAAAGGAGGAGACAAACATTGGTGCATCACCTTTTTTTTCTTAATTTTTATCTTGAACCCTTTTCATACATGAATTGATAGATTAGAAAGATATTTAAAGGTGCATCAAGGGGAGCTAGCCTTTTATCTAGAGATTCATCTCAATAAAATTGTCATCCATAACAAGAAAGATGACTCCATTGTGCCATTTGGATGAGGGGAGTTGAACATCTCCTCAAGGGTGTGAATCCAAGTGTCAGCACATATTCATCATATTAAAATGTTGTTTGACATCTTCTTGACTTGCAATCTCTATGAATATCAAAAAACAACTCAATTGTAAGTTGACCAATTAACTTACTCATGCTCCCATTATTTGCTAGCTAGTGTGCTTGTTTGTGGATTTACTTGCATAACATTTTGTACTTCCTTATGTTGATCCATTATTGATTCTTCTTTGAGCTCATTCATGAGATTATCTTAGTGTATTTCACTTGATTGCATCCCTTTTAATGGACTAAAAAAATATTCTATAACCTTTAATTCCTCTTCAAACATGAGAGCATCTACCTCTTTACAAACTTCATCAAATTTTAGAACACATTTTTCTTCACCTTATTCAAAATTTTATCCTATAACATGTGTAGGAATTTATTCTTTATTCTCCATAAATGCTTTATCTTTGTGTGCACTTGAACTCTCACCTTGCTATCCACTTATGCTCATCATCCTTCATTACCATATTTTATAGTCTTGTTCCATATTCACACTTATTTACTCAAGGAATTCATCATCATACTTGTTATAAAGAACTTGCTTATCTTCCCACATTCTTGGGTTCTCTTCATACCTTTCATAGTGTTGCCTCATGGATTTACTCAACTACATATTCATTTCTTTGGCTTGGTTTGCTTCAACCATGTCTTATATTTGATTCTTGAGTTTGTCATTTTCATCTTTCTCTATGCCTTCTTGAAGTGTACTTGATAGACTATCTTTGTGCACCCATTTCATGTTTTTCTCAACTCACTTTTTTCCTTGTACTCTCTTGGGTTGAAGTTTTCTTCCTACCTTACTTTCTTCATTCTTCTTGGCTTCATACTCCATCATGCTAGCTTGATTCACCCTATTATTTGCTTCTTTTCTCTTTGCTTTTTTTATTGTCTTTCACTTTTTTTCTTACCTTTCATGATATATTTCTTGAGGTCTCCCTTCTTCATCACATAACCTATTTTCTTGAGCCATTCAAGTATAACATAACCATGACTTTGTATTACTTTTGAGGGTTGTACCTTTTTCTTATTTCTTCCAATCTATAGATTAGTTTATTCTTCTTCATATGTAAATCATAATCAATATTCAAACATTTCATTTACCTATATATATGAATGTTACAATGGCATTTCTTCATTGTTGTCTTCATGTTTTGTCTTCACGTTTTATTGGTTAGATATATTATCTTCCTGATTAGCTTCCACTTTCACTTCTACTACAATGCTTGTCAATGTATCATTAAATTATACTTTAATATCCTCCTTAGCATGATGAGATGATTCATTATTAATCATCTTATCTTCTTCAACTAGTCCTTTTTCTTTATCTTCTTATTTTTTACTTGATGGATGATGTGCCAGCCCCATCCTTCATAATATTTAAGGCCTTATTCTTGGTCTTCATCAAACTTTGGTTTACACCTACTTACACAAACTAAAAAGCAACATTAGAATATAAAATAAGAGACCATATAATCTCCATGAATGTCTCTTGCACAGACATTCTTCTCTTGTCTTTTAATTCTCTCTCAAATGTTTATCTTGACACTTCTCTCTCCTTATCCTCCTCAATGATAACTCTTTTATCAATGTCTTTATCTTGTTTCTCTCTTATAAACTCCTCATCTCTCATTCCTCTATGGGTTTTACCCTCTATTTTATTCTCTTTTATTAAGACACTCATATTTTTCCTTATCTCTCTCTTAAGTAGCTCTAATGGTCACTTCACCCTATTCTTTACATGACAACCAAGCCATTGGATTCCTTGACCCTTTAAGAGCTTCACCATGAGCTCTACCTTCTCAATACTCTGCACCATATATCTTCTCATATCTTTTAATTCCTCTTCTATATCCATCTTGTCCCTTTAAATTCAACTTCTAGGTGTATTTAGACCTTCCTCTTAGCAAGATTACCAATCTTGCCTCTTAGATCTCTTTTGGATCTTCTTTCTATGTCTCTGGTCCTTGTGTAGAATCTCTATTATCCTTCTTGACTCTCTCTTTGTGTCTTTCCTCTTCTCTTTCTCACTTGAGATTCAATGCTCTTTCTTCACACTACATTTTCTAGTCCTATCTTGACTAGCTTTAGGTCCTTATCATTAGACTTTGGGGCTTTATCTTCTCTTCACCAATATGTAATTATCTATATTGACCTCATTAGGTCATACCTACACCATACTTCTCCCAAAATACCCTAAAATTTTCATCTCATGAAAACCTCACAACATTATTTACCAATTTTAAATGAACAAGTGTGTGAGAACTAACTAAAAAAATAATTCATCAAGAGCTTACCTTGATATTATAAAAATTGATGCATAAAATCCTCGTAACCACCATTTCTTAGCTTTGAAGTGTGGTTGATTTCATTCAAATTATTATTTTTTTCCTCAGTTGCAATCTTCAACCTATAGTCTTTGGTATTCTCAAGATTGATATCCTTTATAAACAAAACTCTATTAAAAATGATCCTTAGGAAATAATCTCAACTATATCTAGACCATGCATAAGTCTCTTATTCTCCCACTTATCATATCTCATTCACTAATCCATATTTTCCACTTTGTTTATTCACTAGTTTTACCTAGGTTCATAACTCAAGGCACAAAACACTAAATCATTACTTGGATCTCATGAAGACATTATGACATCATAGTTGATATTTCATGATCATATTAGACTTATCTTATCCCCTTCAAACCACATATTCACTCTCTATTCTTCACTTGTACTCTTCATCATCATTAGTGCTACTATTCCTTTATAGCCTTTTTCACCTTTTTCCTTTGTTTCATCACTCTGTAATATTAAAATAATATATAATTCCATATTTCACCACCTTATATATTTTTATAGGACTCCATAAAGTTTGAAGGTCTAACTCTTGATCTAACTACCACTTCTTTTGCAATCTCCATCACAAATAGGCCTTTATATCCCTACAACACTTACTCAGACCTCAAATATGTACTATAATATACGACATCAAATTAAAACCTCATTATTCTATTTAAACATGTAAAAATAGGCATGATAACAAGTTTTCATGATTTTTCACTAATTATAATGGAAGATATAGGGTTTTAGGTTTTTAAACACTAGTTTGGTGATTATAGGGGCCAAAAGGCTTCAAAATTATATTTATTTAATTTTAAGATGTTTCAAATGGATAAAATAACTTATTAGGGTATTTTTTAACATTATAAACCCATTAAAATATGTGATAACCGTTATTTAATCCTAATATGTCTTAAACGAAGCAAAATTTAGAATTTTGTGAGTCCTTTAAAAGACTATATGAGGTTATAGGGGTCTATCTGCACTTTAAGGATTCTAACCTTCCAATGGAATATTATAAAAGATTAGTCTCATTCCACACATGCTCATTACTTGTCTAAAATTAATATCTATTCATTTATTAAAGAACACAAAGACCTTCTTTGGCATTTGACTATATAAACAAGGCATTGATTGTGTACTAAATAGAGTGTTAACTGTCTAAATAGGGTGACCTCTCAAGTGAGTAGATATTGAACATTTGTTACTTATTTTAATTACAACCTAGTCATGAAAATTCTCACCATGGACCTTGGTTAAATATATATGTGAATCTTCTCAAATAATACAATGACCTTCTTGATACAAATCTTCAAGTACCTTAAGATACCATAGTCTGGGACTATCACAGTCATAACAAAGTTTTCATCAAAGAACATTCTCTCTAAGGTTGTCTCCATTTTGGAATATATCAAATAACAATATGAAACTTAGAATGATTAGATATACCTTTAATTATTGAACTAATTCTCCTTCTTTTAGTAACAATCATCAAGTCCATCAGCCTCTTACTTGACTATAACCAACAGTTTCCTTTGCTAAAATTGTAATCACACACAACCATTGATATAATCATGGCCTCGAGGGCATATCAAGACAATATATAACTAATAACAATCCAATATATAATTGAGTGAAAAAAAACACAATAATAATCTTTTCCTTATTCATTTTAATCATTACCTGTTACATCAATAGTCCATTCATGGACACTATCAAATTTCTTTGAGGAGTTTTATATTCTTCTTGATCTGGTTTCTCCTCCTCCTAATTTTATCTCTCTCCTCTCTCCTCCTACTCTATCCTACTCTAGAAAACATACTTAACACTTCTTTCCCATCCAACATTAATGTTAGTTGTGTTGGTTACCAAAATAAGAATTCTCTTACATGACCAACTTCAATGTGTGGGTGATAGTTGTATTAGTTAACATGACTTTTGTGTTGGGGATCAACCAAAAATGATTACACTTATACAAGCAATAAACGTGGAAATAAATCAGATAGATAAGTAACTAGAATCAAATAATAGCAAGAACAAGAGATACAAGAAACCACCCTGAAAATTTGTATTAAAACTCTTTACAAAAGGAATACAATGAAGAAACACCTTTCTTCCACACCTCTCTCAGATGCACAAGATCTCACACTAGATCTCTATCCCTCAAGAGCTATCTCTCTCAAGCACAATA
>JARHVA010000558.1:1250000-1277500 GCA_037957365.1 Torreya grandis
TCTGCACTTTCCATGGATGTGAATGGATTTGCACAGATCTGTACAGACTTCATATGGCCTCCAATACGATATAGCACAATCTATATGCTGAACACCTGCTCTCAAGATATATGGCTCTAATACAAAAAATATCTATCTATGAAATATCTAAATTAAAACCTAATTAAATAAATTCTTGTAAATACTTGTGATAACTTCTGTGTGAAGTTATCTCTCAACCCGGTAATAAATCAGCTGATATCTCATAGCCTCTGAATCACTCACACTGAAGAGGGCATGTTATTCAATGCAGATAGAATACTGGAACCCTTGGCTCAATCTTCTCAAGAAAATCCTTAGCAAAATTTGTCTTCAAAACAATAATCATAATTCTCTAACTCTCTCCCGTGAGAAACCCTTATACCCTCAAAAAGTGTGCTTGCCCTAATTTTGCTTTTCTTAAATTAGAATTAGGGTTTTAAAATTAGACCAAGTAATTAATAATTAATAATTAATAAATATTTAATTAAAATTATGCCAAATAATTAATATTTGATTAAATCAATCAAATATTAATATCTCCCTTAATACATGTCCAAAAGAGCCCAAACGAAAGCCAACTGGAACAATTTTGCTACTCAAAGCCAAGCCAAGCTCCATCAAGATCCTCTATCCATACCATCAGCCTAAAAGGGTCACATAATAGGCTAACCATCCACTCAGAAAGATGTCAACTAGAAGGGAACATGATAGTCTACCCCTCTTGAAATTACTTGTCCTCAAGCAATCTCAACTCTGGATGCTGTAGAATATCCTCGCTCTCCCATGTTGCATCCTCCACTAGAAAATCTCTCCACTTTACCAAATATTCCCTGATATTACTTCAATGCAACTGTCTCTCTCTATACTTTAGGATAGACTCAGGTACTAAAATCAACTTTCCCTCATCATCTAAGGGAGTTAAAACTGTAGAAGGTATCACATGGTGTCCTAACACCTTTTTGAGGCGTGATACATGAAAAACATTATGTACCTTGCTCTTTGTTAGAATCTCTAGCTCATAAGACATCTCTCCAACATGCCTCAAGATCTTGAAAGGACCGTAATAATGTGGCTTCAGCTTCTCCACTCCACTCTTCCTAAGAGTAGACTGACGATAAGGCTGCATCATAAGATAGAACATGTCACCCAAATCAAAAGATCTCTCTGTCCTCCACTGATTTGCATACTACTTATGCTGATTTTGTGCCTTAGCAATATTCTCCTTGAGAGTCCTCATAGTATCCTGACTCTCCTGTAGTAAGTCTCCAACACTTGGCACTCTACTATCGCTCAATAGCAAATCTAGAAAACTCAGTGCCTCATACTCGTACAATGACATAAAAGGAGACATCTAAATGGTCATGTGGAAAGTAGTGTTATAGTAATACTTGCACAAATGAATCCACTTGACCCAAGCTTTTTATTGCCCTGCAATGTAGTTTCTGAGGTAGCCCTCCACCCATTTGTTCACTATCTCTGTCTGTCCATCGATTTACAGGTGGTAACTGGTGCTCGGTGTAAGCTCGGTCCCATAGAGTCTGAACACCTCTTGCCAAAAGTGACTCAAGAACTAACTATCCCTATCACTTACTATGCTCTGAGGCAACCCATGCAATCAGAATACCTCTCAAAACAAAACCTCTGCTACCTATGTAGCTGTGTATGTGGTGGTAATCAGAAAGAAGTGGGCATACTTCATTAATTGATCCATGACTACATATATGCAATCTTGTCCTTCGGCTTTAGACAAGCCCATAATGAAATCCATTGACAAGCACTCCCACTTCCTGTCAGGAATTAGAAGTGGCCACAACAATCCTGCTGGGTACGTGTTCTCCTACTCTTTTTGCTGACAAACAGGGCAGTCACGCACATACTGAAGAACATCTACCTTGAGTCCTTTCCATGTGAATCTCTCCCTAATTTGTCTATAGGTCTTGAAATACCCAGTATGTCCTGCAATAGGTACATCATGAAAGGCTCACATGAGAATGTTCTTCACCATAGATCTTGGGATCAAATAAACCTTGTTCTTGTAAATGATCAAGTCATTCAAAAGAGTATATCTGGTGTCAACCTTTGATCCCTCAATAATTCTAGATGCCCATGTATCCTTGGCATACTCTGCCACAATCATATGTCTCCAATCCTCTATAATGTGGACCATAGTACTCAAATATAGCCTGCGTGAAAGAGCATCAACCACTACATTCTGGGTGCCCTTGATGAAAGAGATGTCAAAGTCATATGCCTGTAATTTGCTCACCCACTTTTGTTGATGATCATTAAGGTCTCACTTCCCCAAGAAATGTCTCAAACTGTTGTGGTCCATTTTGATGCAAAATGTGCTACCCACGAGATATTGCTTAAATTTTTCCAAGGCATGCATGATAGCAAGCATCTCCTTATCATAAATGTTGTACAGTCTCTCTAGTCCCTTGAGCTTACAGCTCTCATATACTATGGGGTGCTTGTCCTGCATAAGCACCGCTCCAATGCCCTCGCCTGAAGCATCGTACTGAAGCTCAAAAGGCTTTGAAAAATTAGGTAGTGCCAATACTGGGCAAGTAGTCATCAACTCCTTAAACCTCATGAAACACTCCTATGCTTCAAGTGTCCAACAAAAAGCACCTTTTTTTGTCAAATCTATCAGAGGGGCTGCATGTCATGAATAACCATCCATGAATCTATGATAAAACCCACACAAACCTAGAAATCCCCATAGCTGTGTCAGGTTTGCCAAAATAGGCCAGTCTATGATAGCGCGTATCTTCTCAGGATCCATCCGCACTCCCCCTACACTAATAGTATGACCCAAATATAACAATTTGGTCATCCCCAAATCACATTTGGAATCGTTGGTGTATAAGGACTCCCTCTCCAAGATGTTGAGTATAGTGTCCAGATGAGCCAAATGCTCCTGCCATGTCCTACTGTATATAAGAATGTCATAAAAAAAACAAGTACAAACCTCCTCAGTAGTGAATGGAAGACTCTATTCATGGTGGACTGAAATGTCACTAGCACATTAGTGAGCCCAAATGGCATCACTACAAACTCATAGTGTCCACAATGGCAATGGAAAGCTGTCTTCTCAACGTCCTACTCACGAACCCTGATCTGATGATAGCGTGACCTTAAGTCTATCTTCGTGAAGTAGTGTGCACCATGGAGCTCATCAATAATCTCATCAATACGAGGTATTGGATACCTGTTCTTAATGGTTCTCTTATTCAGGGCTTTGTAGTCAATGCACATGCATAGGGTGCCATCCTTCTTCTTCACCAGAATAACTGAAGAAGCGAATGGTGATTTGCTAGGTCGAATGTGACCCATAACAAGTAACTCTTTAATTGTTTTTTTGATCTCATCCTTCAATCACTTAGGATGTCGATAAGGAGTAATCATAATGGGCTTAACACCCTCCTCAATCTCAATAATGTGCTCAATGCCCCTGTCTGGAGGTCTCCCTGGTGGAATATCACTAAATACCTTATCATGCTTGACTCTCAACTACTAAATGTCAGGATGATACTCAGTCTTCTGCTGTCCCTCCTATATTGGTGCTAATGTGCACTCGGCAGCCCACTCTACCATGTCGTGTCTCATGAGCCTCTCCATCCGATGAAAAAAAAATAGTTTTGATGTTGTCGTCCCGTATTTCCTTAAGAATGTGTGTCTTCCCATCAACATCAAAATGGATCTCCATGTCCTTAAGATGAAGAGTGACTACCTCAAGGGAATGAAGCCACTTCATGCCCAAAACCAAATCTATATCCCCCATGTTCACCACATAATAATTAGCCTTAAACTCATAGTTGTTCGAGTGCAATGGGAGATCTCTAATCATCTGCTCACACCTAAGGGTATAACCGTCAGCCACCTTAACTCTAATGCCCTCAAACTCTTCTGTGGTAAGTCCATGCTTCTCCACAAATCTAGTATTAATAAAATTATGTGTGGCTCCCATGTCAAGAAGGGTGATGACCCTCTGTCCTGCCAAAACTCCACGGAGTCTGAATGAGCCCTCCTGCTAGATGCTAGATAGGTGTGCCTCCTAAATTTATAGCTCTGACTTTGCCTCTACCTTAGGCTCTAAATCTTCAGCCTCTATCTCCTCAAAACTCTCTTGATGTTCAAAATATTCTGATCCTGCATCCTCATAATAAGCCCACATCACTCGATTTGCCTTGCCCTTAGGCCTTAAAGGACAATCGTGGTTAGCATCATAGGGACCTTTACAGTAGAAACAAAGCTTCTTCCTACGTAGATCATTAAGAGCCTCTCTATCCAAAGGTGGTGTTGCTGGGTTGGCCTTTAAATCATTCTTAACACCTGATTTATCTATGTTAAAACCCAATCTTTCTCTATTTCAGTTGAAGCCCTTATTGTCCCTGAATGTAGAAGTACCTCTGGAGTTAAATTTACTAGATGGGGCTGCCATCTCCATACTACGCACCTTCTTCATAGCTACCTATAATGAAGGAGGATCAAAGCCTTTGATCCAACCTCTCAATGGCTATGTTAATCCCTCCATGAAGATCACTACAAGTCACCTCTCTGAAATGTTAAGAACCATAACTGATAACTTCTAGAAGTCACCAATGTAAGACTCTAGACTACCACTCTAGTGCAACTGAGCCAACTCCCTAAAATAAGATTCTGGATCCTTCCTATCAAAATGCTCCACCAGCCTATCCACAGACTCCTGATAAGATGTGATCTGATTATGATGGAGTGTCACCATCCCGTGGTGCTACCAATCATGAGCTACTCCCTCAAGATGCAGTGTCACATACTTGATAACATCTCTCTCAGCCATCAAATGCAATGTGAGAAAAGTGTCTAGCTTACTAATCCAGGCTTGTGCTGTGACCTTACCACTACCATCAAACAATGCTAGTGTGAGCCTGCTTGTAGCATGCTTTAGATCATTATTTTGATGTCTAGGTCTCCAATCCTATCACCCTCGATTATGCTCTCGCCTCTGTGTGATGAACCAGTCAAAACTAATCCTCTTTCTGACCTCAGGTGATAATAACTCCCACTCCTCATTCACTGCCATAAGTGTGTCATCAAATAGGGGATCTCCTACTGCCTCCTCTGTTGGAGCCTATGGTTCTTCCTGAACAAATGTAGGCCATGTAGGCCTATCAGCTGTCCTAGAATGGGTCAGCTGTGGTCTCTGATTAATAGTAGCACTTCTGTTATCTGATTGTTCCCCATTCTATCTGACAGGTGGGATCATCCTCTCTACCATAGTAGTGAGTGCTTGTATTGCCTGATTCATTTGTTACTGGCCTATAACCATAACTCAAAAGAATTCTTTGGTGTCCTGATCATCATTATGCCTATCACTCATGGTGATCGGCTATTGTTCTAAACCCTGATCACCTTCAATCAAAGCTCTACTACATGTGAAATACCTGTGTGGTCCCAACTCTTGTGGCTACATAAGATTGTTAAACCCTCAGGATGGTAGGATTTAGCTCTGATACCACTGTAATATCCCCTATTCCCTTTGAAATATGAAATTGAATATTATTGAAATTGCTTATCTTTATTTGTGAAAAATATATTCAAATAGATAAATAAACCACAGTATAATCTCTTATTTATTCACTCAGATGATTACAATAGATGTCCTCTATCATGCATATAAAATAATATTAAAATATGGTCTTAATAACTTGAGTATTTCGTAAACTAGGAATAGAAACTGGATCTGGTTCGTCTCAACCTGCTGTGTCAAAATCACAGTCACTGACATCGGTTATACTACCACCATCGGTCTCCTAGTGGCGTAAACCAATCGATGTTGGTATGGGGTTGGCAGATGTCGATCACTGTGGCTCTCTGCCTGCCGATGTCGGTCTCTGCACTTTCCATGGATGTGAACAGATTTGCATGGATCTGTACAGACTTCATACGACTGCCAATATGATATAGCACAATTTGTATACCGAACACTTGCTCTCAAGATATATGGCTCTAATACAAAAAATCTCTATCTATGCAATATCTGAATTAAAACCTAATTAAATAAATCCCTGTAAATACCTATGATAACTTCTGTGTGAAGTTATCTCTCAACCCGGCAATAAATCAGTTGATATCTCACAGCCTCTGAATCACTCACACTGAAGAGGGCACATTCTTCAATGTAGATAGAATACTAGAACCCTTGGCTCAGTCTTCTTAATAAAATCCTTAGCAAAATTTGTCTTCAAAACAATAATCATAATTCTCCAACTCTCTCCCATGAGAAACCCTTATACCCTCAAAAAGTGTACTTGCCCTAATTTTGCTTTTCTTAAATTAGAATTAGGGTTTTAAAATTAGACCAAATAATTAATAATTAATAATTAATTAATATTTAATTAAAATTAGACCAAATAATTAATATTTGATTAAATCAATCAAATATTAATATCTCCCTTAATACATGTCCGAAAGAGCCCGAACGAAAGCCAACTGGAACAATTTTGCTACTCGAAGCCAAGCCAAGCTCCATCAAGACCTTCTATCCATCCCATCAGCCTATGAGGATCGCATAATAGGCTAATCATCCACTCGAAAAGATGTCAACTAGAAGGGGACATGACATTATATCATTTGGGTATAATAATTTTAGGGTATATATTTTTGTTGTTATGGGTTAGTTTAAATTTGGCATATCCACACTAAAACCATAATTAATAGCTCAAATTTAAATTTATATGTCATATTTGGGTATACGTTTGTGATATTGGAGATTCCTTTGAGGTTGAGAAATATATCTATGAATTTATAATGTTTCAATTAAATTTTTAGAAATTTTAGATTCTTATTCCTTTATGGCCCAAAAGTTTTCATGTTGAAGGGTCTAAGTTTTGATTTTAGTATAGATCCTACTAATAAGTTTCATCTCAAAATTTATTTTATAAAATCTGCATCTAAAGGGAAAGAAGTTTAGAAACCTATGGAGGTATAAGGTAACTCTTTTCATCCTCATTCATATTGTCTTAATTTTGTTAATATTATTGATGCCACTTTAAATATTGATAAAAATATTTTAATTCAAGAGTCAACTAAAGGCCATTCATATTATCTTGATTTTTATAAGTTATTTGATAAAGTAGTTAGTCCTACAAATCAATCTCCATTCAATTTTGATAGTGGTCTTGGGTTCATACCTCTTGAAAAGAATTTTAACAGTTTCTTTTCTCGTCTTTTTTAAAGGTAGAGATTATCTCAGTCTTATTCCCTCATCATAGAGTCAATTTTTTAGAAGAAAATCCTTGATGTTAACACTCCAAATGCTACTCCCTTTATTTTTTGTCTTAGATTAGACTTCCCCTCTAAATCAATCTAGCCATGTCATAATGTTGAAAACATCAAGAACTACTAATATAGTTAGAAATAATGCAACTAATCCAAATCATAATGTAAGAACTCCTTGTCTTTTTATTTGATTACATAGATATAGTTAGATTTATTTCACTTAAATTTAAGGATTTCTAAATGTTGTCCCTGCTAATATAAAAAATAGATTGCCTAAATTTTAGGGAAATAAAGTGGTCTTTGGTAAACAACACTTGAGAAATTTTATTAATGCCATTGATGATTATGAGATTGTGTTTAAATATTTTATGATAAAGTTGTTTATTCACACCATAGAGGAGGATGCTAGCAATTGTTATAATGCCTTTTTGGATAGTAACATTGATGCTTGTTGTGAAAGGAAGTGAACATTCAAGTTTCAGTTTAGAGATAGAATTGAAGTAGGATTTTTAATCAGTGAATTTAAAGGTAGAAATAAACATCCAAATGAATGTGTTTAGGACTTCAATAATATATTTAATAAATCTATGGTCAAAATTATTAAAAACATTGAGGCCAAGGAATTTGCATTCCTGATTAAGTACTATGAAGCCTTTGATGCCAATGCTGGTATTTATCTCAAAGACAAAGATCTAGATAATTTTAGGTAGGCCTATGCCATGGCCATTTATATTAAAAATAACATAATAGATAGTGGAAAGGCTAAAGAAAGAGGTGAAGTAAAAAAATTGACACCTCATAATTAGATAGTGAATAAGTTTGAGTGTTAATGAGAATCTAAATAAATCTATGGGAGATACATTAAAATATTTGTCTTTTAGAGTGGTTTATAAAGAGAATGGTCTACCTCCAGTACACAATAAACACTACATTTAATATTCATTTCATAATTAGGAGAGAAAACTTACACATGTAAATCATATGATAAAAAAGGCCATTTCACTAAGAAAAGAGTCTTGGTCACAAGAATAATAAAAGATAACAGCTGACCCTCTTATTACTAGTGTTGATGTGATCAATAAACTTAAAAATTTGGAAAGGTGTGAAGAATGTTTTATGCCTAACCCTTCTTATGTTGGTGTTTCCTATGTTGATAATGAAGTTGATGGTGATAAAAAACTATTGAGTATGTCTACATAGTTACTTTCAGTGAATGCTCAATTAACTTGACATACAGTTATGAGATGCTTGCTCATGATTTTTAGTATTTATAGGATAAAATGATTAAAAATATGATTATAATAGACAATATTATGAATACATTCAAGATTTCTTACAAAGTTTGAAGTCAAACGTGATCATACTTTAAAAAACAAAGATTAAAAAAAGAAGCAAAAATGAATTAGAAGTTGCCAAAAATACCTTTTCTAATAAGAGTGACAAACATATAGAGAACCTATTGTTGTTCTAGAAAAAAAGATTATTCCACCACAACTAGCTAGGCAAAAAGAAATTGTGCAAACACCAATAGGTAGAATTCTCTTTTTGACAAGTGTTTCCAAGAACCCACCCTCTTCTAAGAGTCCAACTAAAAACAAGACACAAATAATTGAATATAAGTTTATTGTCCCAAATAAAGATGCCCTATCTTATCTTTCTGATATAGGACAATCATTAGTGCAAGCCTTAGATTTAAACATTCTTTATGTAAATGTTATTCATTTCACACCAATCCCATTTCCAAATATAATATCTATGATATGGCTTTAGAATTGAGTTTATTAATTTTTATTATTCTTATGATTGAAATGCTATGTATTCTATAATGTAGGCATAGATAATTTGCTTACCTTAGTGTCTAAGAGTTAGTTTTTTACCCACCCCTACTATAGAATTCAAAGTGGTCCATGAAGAGGGAGAGGAAGCACATGATATATATTTGGGGATGTCATTAATATAAATTCAATTGAAATTGGAGTCATTTTATATCAATTTTCTTGTAAATGGATGGGTTTTGCACAATTGCATGTTAGATTATAGAGCTTCATGTAACATTATGTCATTTATTGTTATGAGTGAACTTAGTGTGAGGATTTACAAAACATATTGAATATTTTATGCTATTTATTTACACAAAGTTCTGGTTTCACATCTCAATTTTCTCATGTTAGATTTTGAAGGCACTTGCATGTGCTTAGTGTCATAAAAAAAATAAAAAATGGAAAATTTGGTTTCTTTGAAATCAGGGTTATCAATGATTGATTTATTAATTTATGTGATTTCAATTTAGTCAACTATTTCTATCATGATTCTATGTTTATGTGATATAAATAACACAATTAAATTAGACATATAGATGTTATACAATTATGTGGAATAATATTTATCATGATTTTATTATTTCATATCATGTGGTTTTGATATCAAGACCTGGATGATTCCTATCTATTCATTTGACTGTTATGTAGGTACATCCCCCTTGGTATGAGGGAGATCATAATTAGAGAGGAGGAGATAGATGTAGATTATGGGTAGTAGATGGAAATTAAGGACATATGCCTTCCCTTTCTTGGCCTGATACCGACATTTGGTGTGATAAATTTTTAGTTTACTCAACATTGTTTTGTCTCCTAGATTAGATTATGTTTTTAGTTGCATTAATTAATGACTTCTAAGATTCATAGCATGTTGCATGACAATGTATGTAGCCATTATTAAAGTATATACTTGTAATTCCTTAGTTATATTATTTAATCTAAATGAATATGGGAATACATGTTTGGTCGATAAGTCTTATCGACATGTTTCTTCACATATTATGATTGTAAAATCCCTATGTTATAAATCGTTGGGTCAACAACCTAATGGATCTATATGGGACATTATAGTTAAACAACATTAATTAACATGCATTGGTGACCTTGTCACAAATCAAAGATATTAAAGTTGATTTTGAGGGTTACCTTTGTATCATGACATCTCTTGATTAGACACTAATACATAAATGGTGCATGCTCAAATATTAGAGTCCATCCATTATGGCTTGTTTTAGCCACTTAACAACGTTTAAAACTATAAAACTCTGTGAAATATTGGTGGGGTGACATCTTTATTGGTTTATATATATTCTGCCTTGGTTATAATATGGTAACACAAAATTAAGTCTCTTAATAACATAAAAGGTTAAAAGAATTTGAAATTACATGGAAATTTAAAAACAACAATGAAATTATAATAAATCATAAATAAAACTTGGGATTGAGATTGGAGATGGATGGCGTAGCATAGGAGAAAGTATTTTCTTATTTGGATCTTTTTGGTTACTAGTATTTTGGTTACGAAGCAAATTTCCATCCTGTAATGTCTTAGTCTATCTAGGATTTGTGTCCCTCTTGGTGAAGAAAATTTTATGACTCAATGAGTAATGCACTTCAAAAAATTACATAAATTCGTGCTATTAGTTAAAGTTTATAAGTGTTAAAATTATCATTTTATCTTGAAGCTATGAGGTCTAATGTGTAATCATGTTTATTAGTGGATTTGTAAAATCATTATGTGTGTTTTATGTCATTTGTTTTAACTATTCTTGTTGTTTCTTTATTTTCAAAGGTTTGTAATGTATCATTTTGATAAATAATAAGATCTTCACGTAAGATGTCTTGTTATGTGTCTAAATCATGAAATAATTTGCATCAATTGTGTGAGTTATTTTTTTTTATTTTGGTTGTCAGTGATATGCTCATTTGATCTGCTAATAAATAAGGGCCCAATGGAAGGAAGGCACTAACCATAGTTAGCTAAATCACATTTTATATACCTTCTATAAATTTGTCCTCTAAGATATATTTTAACCTTGTATATTCTATAGAGGCCTTTATTTTCATAAATCCTTGTTCATATTCATTAGCTCAGCTTTATATGTGCATTTAATTCTCTAGAATGTCAAGCTTATAAGTTATGAATATCTATATTTAAATTTGTTTACTGCAATATTTTTCTAAACTTTGAGTAGTTTGTGGTTATTTCACTATTAAAAACTAATTGGGTGAGTGATCATTATGGCCAAGTATATCAATTATATTTATGATACCTAAAGGTGATTGTTTAAAGAGCATGTTAATATGGCATGGGAAGTAGATAGAGAACTCAAAACTGTAGTTCATTACAATGTAAAAGGCAAATAGACATATTGTGTTTTGACACATTTTTTTATATGGACTTGTGTAAGCATTAGACATTCATGATAAAAGGCATAGAAATATTGTTCATCTCTATTTAACTGATTTGATCTATAATGTTGTATTGTATAAAAAATGATGTCTAATTAGATGAAGGATTTATTGTATATATGAGAGAACATTTGTACTGTTAGGATAAAATAAAACATAGATTTATCCACAAATCACATACAAGATAAACTATGAAATGAATCAATCAAACTTACATAAAATAATCATAAACATGCACAAAATAGCAGACACCAAATTTAATGTGGTTCACCCAATATGGGCCACATCCACCAAACTTGTCTAGTATATTATTTCCATCAATACAAGGGAGAAACAAATCCTACAACAAAACTTGTTACACCTCTCTACCTTCTCTGCCTCCT
Organism: Torreya grandis; assembly: GCA_037957365.1. Taxonomy (NCBI): domain Eukaryota; kingdom Viridiplantae; phylum Streptophyta; class Pinopsida; order Cupressales; family Taxaceae; genus Torreya; species Torreya grandis. The sequence goes on from JARHVA010000558.1 coordinate 1,261,897, forward strand.
CTCTATGTACAATAATCTTCTATTACATCTCATCCATATCTCAAATCACTTTTAGGGTGTAAAAACACCTTATCATAACCTATATGATCATATCTAGAAGCCTATAATCAATATCCCAGATTGACTATGAAATTACAATTTTACAAGGTAGTTTTAAAAAAAATTCCCTTTAGCGGCATTGCCCTCAAACCCCCAATAGGGTGCATGGCCCCTAGACCCTGAAAGGGGGGGTAACCACCACTTGAAACCCCCCACACCATCATGGATATAAATAATGGGACCTAAAACATAGCTGAAATAACATCAAAATTTTAATCTCTGATCCTGGAAGACAATCAGGGTCCACATCTAACAATCTCCCACATGGAGATTGATTGTATCAACTCCATCACTACTACATCCACTGTACTATTTGGACCTAGACAAGTTAATTAATTTAATTATCATCCATGAAGACCAATTGAATTTGAACAAATTTTCAACTTATCTCTAGTTACTACCTTGGTCATCATATCCACAGGATTTTTGTTGGTATATATCTTCTCCAAATTAGTTGCTCTTCCTCTATCATTGAATGAATGAAATGATACCACAACTGAATATGTTTTGTTCTAGAGTGAAAACCTGAGTTTTTGGCTATATGCATTACACTCTGATTGTCACTATATAAAGTACATATTTCTTGACTATGTCTCAATTCTTCTATCAACCTCTAAATCCAAATTATTTCTTTGCTTGCTTTTGTAGTAGCAACATACTCAGCCTCTATGGTTGAAACTTCCACAACCTTCTATAATCATGATAGCTAACTAACTACTATACTAGATCTTGTAAACACATACCCTGTATTGCTTCTTCTACCATATAAGTCACCTATCATATCTGAGTCAACATATCCTTGTAATGTCACATTTGATCCACCATAGCTTAACACTGTATCTATGGTCCCTCTAAATTAATGAAGGATCCATTTTACTACCTTCCAATGTTCGTTTCCTAGATCACTCATGAACCTAGTCACCACGCCTACTACATGTGCAATGTATGGCCTCATACACACCATTGCATACATTAAACTACCAACTACTGACGAGTATGGGATTTTAAACTGCCAAATGCATACATTAAATTGCCAACTGGTAATGTCCCCTTGAAACCCCCAATGCCATCATAGATACAAAGAATAGGATCCAAAGCTAAAATAACATCAAAATTTTAATCTCTGATCTTAGAAGACAATCAGGGTCCATACCTAACATGTACAAAGAGATGTTATTTTTTTTCTATTGTATTATGTATTTCCCATGATATCAACATGTATTTGGGTGGTTTTAGCTCATGTTTTATATAGTATGTGGTTTTAGAACCCATGATATTGTAATACTACTTTAGTGACTACCTATTGATGTGCTTATATATACTCACAAATATAGTAGAGGAAAAATAAACTAAAAAAATACATTATTGTATTGTAAATGGTTGATTTAATACAATATAAGAGGAGTTACTATGTTGAGTTTTTTACTTGAAAGGTTTTTTATAAGTAAAATCATGTGTACTATGTAATATTGCATGTATGCCATTTTTCTTATTATGTTAGCTTAAAGATTATGTTAGTATTGTTTCTCTCATTTTAGTTTATCAAGTCCACTTTTCTCTTCAAGCTTGTAACACAAGGATCTAAAATTGATTTTCATTTACGTAAATACTATTGAATTGTTAAGAAATGAAAAAATTAGAACTTATCACCTGTGTTATGGGATGTATTTTGGTTTGTTTTTATGTTTTTAGCATTATACATTCACAAGGAAAGGGCATACAAATAATAAGCATATGTATTTAACCTATTTAAATTTACAATGTTGCACTATATAGAATGATAATTTCAACTTTCTTCTAGGATTTCTTATATATATGAGAGCATATTTGTATGTATAAAATATCTTTGCTTCTATAGTTTCTTGTAAATAAGAGCATATTTGTATATAGAGATGATGTTTTCTTGATGTTAAAATTTATGTTCAAAAAACCTATGGTAGTTATGTGAAAAAAAATGATGTAGGAGCATCTAGGTCCACAAGAAAACTTGTATAAACCAAAAACATGAATTTATTATTAGTAATAAGTAGTGGTTAAGCCCTTAAATGTTTTGATGGTTTTTAATGTATTTCCAAACATCAAGTTATTATTTTATGTCCTTAGATTTATTAATTATAGGTCCATGTGGAATCTTAAATATTATAAAGGGTATTATGATTAGTCAGTGGGTTGTGACCACATGATGTATTGTGACTATATTCTGTTGTTGTCTTAGTGACATGATTGTGGTAGACCCACCATCTTGCTCACCTTAATTGTGGTGAATATTTTTGAGTATAATACATGAAATTTTCTTGAGCTTGTGGATGCATGATAATATGGATTGTAATTTATTTTAGGATCGTGACCACGAGGAGGATAGTGGTGACACCTTATTGTATTGGGTCTAGTAGACACATTATTTTATAATATGATTATGGTCCCTCCATTTATTTGTAAAATGAATGATGTGATCCATGAAACTTAAAGGTTTGTGACTCTTTGTGTTAGATTTGTACTCATAAATAAGTATGGCTACCCCTTCTTGTGGCATTGTTGGCATATAGCTATTATAAGACACTATGATGTTATAGTGTATTTAAAATATGGATTCATGAATATATTGTGTATTTCAATATGAATTGTATTGTGAGGAGAAAAATATGCTTATAATAAACAATGACCTCTAAAATAAATGAGGATTTTATGGATGATGTCCATCTAGGATAAAGTCATTCTCTAGGTCTTCAAAAGAACTACAATAACCCTAATTCTACTTATGCAAATGTGCATAAGTTGATATGTAAGCAGCCAAGGGAGTGGACACATGTGCATTAGAGGAGAAAACACTTAGGGTGTTCTAAATATAATAATGGGGTTTGTTTAAGATTTCAAGAAACTTGGAAGGAGTTGTCTCTTGTGAACCCATAACCCATAAGTTCTAGGATCATAACTTGGCATGTGATTGATGATGAACATTAACTAACTCGATTACCTATTCATATTGATTACGGGTAAAGGCACAATGCCATTTTTGAGTATCAATGTGAAAAATGTGTTGGTTTGTATGTTGAGTATTTCGTTCATACACTTTGCATAAGAACAATTAGGTTAAATAATATTAAATTTTATGGTTGATTTTTTAGTAGCACAGGAGGGTGACTGTGCTACAGTTAATTTTTTACTAATATAAATTCTAAATTGACTATGTTTTACTTAGTGACATTGATTTTAAATTTTAATTTTTTTAGATTAAATAATATATTTTTTAAATTATTTGACATGAAGATGGTATGGACATTCATTAAAGAATAATCATATTAAGTGGATAGTGCATGTAACAAAAAATAGATATTTATCCTATATGTTATGTGTATATTTGAATAGGATATTCACAATAAAAATCAACCTCATCTTGGTCACATGAATTGCATAATGAAAACCATCCTCAAGCATGGAGGGGAGCCATCAATTACATTTTCTAGTCCAAGCATATGAAAATATCCCAATAGCTACATTATGGTGCTTCCTATATCTATTTTAGACCACATCCCACAATAAGAGGCACCCTTTTAAAAGTCCAGCTCTTAAGGTAGATTCTAATGTACACATTACAAAATTAGAATGTGGAAAAAATAAATAAGAGCTAGAATATTGTATTGATTAACTATAGTTAGTTTTGTATATTTATTTTTAATGTGAGATGTATGGTCAAGTACAACAAATAAGTTTTTTCAATGCATATTATATTTGGATTCAACCAAAAAATGATAGAATGGATATATATTGATTGTAAACATATGGTATTCTATTATAATTTACACGAACATAAAATTGACTAATGTTAACACTTTATGTTGTTCAAAGTGTGTATACAAATGAGTTTGATACAAAGGATTATTAAATGCGTTTGATACAAAGGATTATTAAATGAGTTTGATATAAAGGATTATTAAATTCCAAAGTGGTCAAAAAGAATGTTGAGAAGCCCCTATCAAGTCTTGAAAAGAGACGTTGCAATGTAAAAATGGTTTGACTCAAATCCTAATGCAATGCATCATGGTGTTTAAAAACAATATAAGAAGAATGATATGTTTTTTAGTGTATTGTAAGAGTTGAATTTATTACACAATGCTATTGGTTTATTAAACATGAAATTAATTTACTATACTTTGTTTATGTATATTGAATTTTATTTCTTTATGTATTATTTTATTAGTTATTAAATTGAAATATGTTTGTGGAGGTTGTATTTTTTTATATACTCATGACATTGAGATATGCAAATACACACTTAGATTTCACTGAGTTGTATTGAAGAGCATGTCAATATAGAATGGGAATTAGATAGAGAACTCAAAAAATGTAATTCATTTTAATTTAAAAAGCAAAAAGACATATTGCATTTTGACACTTTTTTTTATTTGGGCTTGTTTAAACATTACACATTCATGATACAAGGCATATAAATATTGCTTGTATCTATTTAACTGATTTGAACTACAATGTTGTATTGTATGAAAATATGAAGTCAAATTGGTTTAATGATTTATTGTATATATGAAAGAACATTTGTACAAAGAGATGTTATTTATTTTCTATTAGATTATATATGAGAGCATTGTTAGAAATGTATTTTGTATTTCTCATGACATCGACAAGTATTTGGGGGGGTTTTAGCTCATGTTTTATATAGCCTATGGTTTTGGACCCCATGATATTGTAATACTACTTTGACAGCTACCTATTGATGTGCCTATATATAATCACACATGTAATAGAAGAAAATTATATCCTTAAAATACATTATTGTTTTGTAAATGGTTGAGTTAATACAATAATAGAGGAGCTACTATGTTAGATTGTTTACTTGAAAGGGGTTTTCTAAGTAAAATCATGTGTATTATGTAATCTTATTGTAGACAACAAAATCGTGTCTAACCTTGGTCTTTTTCCCCCCTTGGTCCATTCCTAACCCATTCCTAAACCTTGCAATTACTAATTTAAAATAATATACTTATTTTGAATTATTTACCCCCCCTTCCTTTGACACCTCGCCTAGACACCTCACCTAGACACCTCGCCTTGGACTATTTCTCATCCTATGACTCACCCAAGACCTATTCTCACTCCTTCCAACCGCCTAACCAACTCTCGTGCATCTTTATCCTTACCTTCGACCAATTCCCCAACCAATTATGCACTTGGCGGATGCAGAACGGGCTTGATGCCCTTTTACTCGTTCTGAACCCGCCGACGTCGGTAATCTGTCAGCCGACGCCGACGAGATCACCGACGTTGGTTTACTTAAACCGATGTCTAACCTCTTTCTGTGATCCCAAATCACAAAAAATCACATTTCTAATCAAAACTCGTAATCACAAATTCAAAATCGCAGAATCACAGAATCACGACTGCGAATCACAACTCCTGATCAAGTTCTCAATCTTGGGAGCTAACTCTGGGATCTAGAATCTTCAGTCTTCGACCATCTGCCAACCTCTCTGTGTCTCTCTCTCTCTCTCTCTCACATCACCCGACTCTGCAAGCACAACCGGGACTCTCCATCAGCAACAGGTCTTCACATCTGGCAACACCAGCAACAGGACACCAGTCTGCAACACTTCTTCAATAGGGCACAGGTAAGTACTCTGTTTGTTTTCATTATGCTTTTTAGTCATCTGCTTTTAAACTAGATTCAGCACTTCCTGTCCCCAGACCAGGCAGACCTGGATTCCTGACTCCCTATTGGCCTCTTCTACCCTTTTATCCATTTGACTCCCCTGCATCTCTGCACAGACCCTCTAACTGCCTAAGACCAGACTCAGACTCGACCAGACCCTGTCCACAGACCAAAGACCAGACCAAACCTCGTCCAAGCCTACTGCCCCGACCGACGCCGTCCACTACCCCAACCGACGTCGGTAGCATAACCGACGTCGGCCCCTTGACCAACTGACACCGGTAGGACCACTGATGCCGGTGACTATGACCACGTCGACAGCATCTCAGGTAAGCCTTTTGCTTCCATTCTTCTTTTTAGTTTGTTATCATATCAGTATTTTAGCATTCTGTCATTTATCAGACTTTTCTTTTATCTATCAGTGGGTTGACCTCCCTTAAGGAAGTTTTCATACTTTTGGGAACAAGCTTTCACTTGGCAACCCACCATCTATCTATCTAACACCTTCTTTTGTCCAAGTCTTCTTCTTTGTAGGTGTCATTCCTCCACAGCCAAAGAGGAGTACTCACAACGTCTAGATTACGGTGCGCAGACTTTATCTAGTCTTCTTCTTTGCAGGTGTCATTCCTCCACAGCCAAAGAGGAGCACTCATAGCGTCTGGATTACGGTGCGGAGACTTTATCCAGGTACTTCACAAGCCTTGACCATTTCCTTAGTTTCTTATTTATTCCTTGAATCTAGAAAGCAAATTTTGAATAGAAACATTCTGGCACGCCCGGTGGGACCTTAGGTTCTTCCTGGGTTCCTTTTCTTCCTTGTTCATTTAGGTGCATTAGGTTCTTACCTTTTCCCCTCCTTCTCTTCTTAACTACATTATAAGCAGGAATTAAAAAGAATCTTTCTTTACTTTCTTGCACTTCTAGACTAGTCCAACATCATACTCTCAAACCCTTTCTTAACTTGTCTTCATAACAAACTTCACATTTCGACTTGGGCTTAAAACCTATTGCACTTTCATTTTTGCTTGTGCTTGCATTAGTCCACATCTAGTAACTTAAATCCGCATATTGAATAAATCTAGATCACTCTATGTTACACTACCTAAACCACATGCACTAAAACAAACATAAAACTCACTTGAGACAAGGCCCGACTGGGATTTCATCCCCCAATGGATACCTTACCCCTTCTCGGTGATCCTACTTGGATTTCATCACCAAAAGGAAAGCCCACTCCGTTCTCTGGCGGAGTATAATCTCTAGGCGAGGTATATCTTGGCTAAGCGAGACCAGCTAACCACTGGAATCGTGAAGTGAGGGGAGCTTGCTCCTTAGCACCAGGCCACATACCAAACCTAACACAGACTTTTGCGCACCTAAACAAGACCCGAAACCATCCATAGACCACCTTCTTCTAGGACCTATTCTACAGCCAACCTCCCAAACATTCATCTAAGGCATAAGCCACAAGATTCTAAAATTTGTTTCTTAAGATTTAATGCTTAGATCTGTCTGTCATCATCTTATTTTCTGTTTTTTATCTGTCTTTTTTGAGCTGGTAAGGACGTCTTCTACATTTCCAAAAACTTTTTTTCTAAGTTTCTGGAAAACATAGTAACCAACATCGGTTCTGTAACCGATGTCGACAACTTTTTATACCGGCATCGGTCATCTGACCGACATCGGCCACCTTTTTCTACCGACATCAGTTTTTCAACTGACGTCGGTCACTGTCCAGACCTTTTTTTTCAAAACAACAACCTAAACTCGACCCTTTTTTCTGCTAAAAACCATTCTGAGTTTCTGAAACTGCAAAAACACAGTTTATGGAACTTGACCCTCTTCTTGACCACACTCTCTTGTCCCTAACCAGTCCTATCATGGAGTTCCACTCGGAGACTGAAAGAACTCCTACAGGACTGACCCCGACCCAGACTCTCATCATCCCCGATGGGGACCCAAACTTTGACCTCACAGCCCTCCATAACTATCTCGTGAGAAACCCAACGCGAGACCTTTCGGGTGAAGTGGCGACGACATCGACACCATTCGCCACCCAACCTTTTATGACTCAGCCTTTCACCTCAACCGTTAACCTGACCATGGCCAATACACAAAGTTTGGCCTCCCCATCCATTTTTAGACCAACCTCCACCGGGGTTTCATTACCCCCTCAACCACACGCAATTCAACCAAGTTCTGCAGCATACCAGAACTTGATTGTCTCGACCCCTTACACTCTTGCACCCACAAATGTAGGAGTGCCTACCTATCCTTCTACCAGTGCTGCTATTCAACCACCTTTGGCGGTACCTAGTCATCTTATGCCTTTTCCTTCCATAACCCAACCACCCTTAGCCTCCACTTCTGCCCCTGTGACTAGTCATATGTATGTTGTACAACTGACTACGTCGCATGCCTCCTCTAGCCTCTTTCAAGCGCCCTACAACCTAGGGGGCGCTCAACCCACCAATCCGTCAGCAAATCTCATCAAAATGCTGATGGATAAAATGTCCAGTCTCGAAGCCTCCATTTCTGATTCAAGCAATGTCTTGTCATACGACCAGATTTGCAACGAGCCCATCCATCCTTCCGTCCCTATCCGATCATACCCCAACCAATGGGAGCTTCCTAAATTTACTCGCTTTCAAAGCAAGGAAGACCCAAAACAACACTTACGGGCATTCAGACATGCCTGTTACCTTATCGCCCATGATGATGCGTTGCTTTTACGCACGTTTCCTATGTCTCTTTCTGGCCCTGCCCTTGGCTGGTATAGCTCTCTTGCCAGACATTATATCTTTTCATTCATTCAACTCGCCCAATTATTTCTCGACCATTTTTCTATCAACATCACTAAACAATTCTCTATCACAGACCTCTACTCCATCAGGCAATTTGATGACGAATCAATAGTCGATTTTGTCACTCATTGGAGAGGCCTGATCAACTAGCTCTCCTTCTCCTTGCCTCAACCCGAGCTCATTGAGCTCTTTTCTCGAGCATGTGCCAGGCACATCTCGTCCACCTTGCGGGTTCAAACCTTCCGTACTTTCGACGAGGCCTTTACCATGGCCTAAAAGCTTAAACTCCGCGCCCTTGAAGAAGATAAGGTCAAATTGCGTCATACCAACGCTAAAACCAATGGCCATTCTTCTTCTAGACCTTCTTCTTCTGCCAATTCTGAACCTAAAGGAGTGGCCAACACTGTGGTCATTAGATCACCATCATCAACAACAACTAATTACTCTCAACCTTCAACATCTTCCAACATCACCAAACAATTCCAACAACGGTACATCCAGCGTTCATACACTCTGCTTGGAGAATCATATGCTTCCATTTTGGAAAAACTTGTCAAGCAGGGGGTCCTAAATCTCCCTCCAATCTAACCACCTCAATTCGACCCTTCAAAAGCTCTCCCTACATGGTATAGGGAGGCTGACTTCTGCCACTTTCATCGCGTCCAAGGCCACGACATTGACAACTGCCGAACCTTCAAAAACATAGTCCAAGACATGATCGACAAGGGGGATCTAGTTTTAGATAACTTGAACGCCCCTCCCAATCAACACATCGACATTTTCAAACACCCTTTTCCAAACCATCCTCTTAATCAAAACCATATCCAGACCACAACCAATGACTCCCAAGACCATAACATTCATACAATCAACACTATCTTGCCTCTTGTCCCTGACCAATCTCCTCCATCATAGGATGAAGAACTTTATTCTCCTATTAGTCCTCCATCGACCTCTCTTATACTGGAGGATGCCTTGACCATACCTATGTCCTTAGCCTCACATTCATTCTTCCTCCCACCAATGGGGGACCCTACCTTGCCCACTCCTCAAGCACAAATAGAAGGCACGATCATCCCTGCCATCTACTCTCTTGAGGAGCCGCCCTCTCCTATTTATTCTCCACCAAGAGAAGACCCAGTATCTTTGCCCATTTCGACCAAGGAAGACCCAGTCACAGTTTCCTCTTGCCCTTTGCCTGAGATTGTTACATCTCACTCGCCTTTGTCCACATCTAAACCCAAACCCGTCTCTAACCTCGCCTCGCACAATGGTGGCCCTCAACCCAAACCAACGAAGACCACTAGACCACACCGGAGGACTCCTCCCCCACCTTTGTCATTGCCCTCTATTTTGGGCCCACATCCATCCACTTTACTAGGAGTGCTTCCCATTCCCATACTTCACAGAGGCAATTCGCCTCCATTACTCTCTCAACCCATCAGACATATATCTCCTCTAAACCATCGACCAACACCTCTTACGCCTGTCAAACCAACGTCATCAACCCCCACTGCAACAAAACATCCAGACCCGTTAGCAGGTTCATATGCCTTGCTGTTACGGCAATTGTTGCAGTCATCTCGCCTCCATCTCCTGCCTCTTAGACCATATCAATCTCTCAGACCAAAACTGACCTGGTTTGATGACACTCAGATTTGTGCGTACCATCGCATGCCTGGACACGACACAGAGCATTGTTGTGCCCTCAAGGTCATCGTTCGCCAATGTCTAGGGAATGACACCCTTCTTCTCAACCACATTATCAACAAACCTTCAACACTGCCCCTCTCATCAACTCTCAGATCAAGACCATCTTGGTTTGACAACTCTAAATTTTGCAACTGTCATCACACTCTGGGACATGACACCGAGCATTGTTGTGCCCTCAAAGTTGTCACTCATCAACACCGGACCAAGGATACCCTTCTCATCAAGGATCCTCTTGACCACCCCTTTTCCAAATCAACACCGACTCATGCTTCTCAAACTTCATCACCTAAATCTGGATCTCCACACCAGACTATGGTCCCTTTATCGCCTTTAACCCCCTTATTTGAAATCAACACAGTCAATTTGACCACCAAGCCTCAAATGACCTTAACCAATTTATCAAACATTCTCCCTAGCCGCTGGGGGAATTCGACCTTCATCCAAACCTCGACCAACCTTTCGACCCCGTCTCGACCACATGTCAATCACTCTTTCAACCTGACTTCGACCAGACTAGCAACCAAACCTTCAACCCGACCTCAACCAAATATTCGACCCAACCACGGACCACATACCGACCAATCAACCATCGACAACCATTGACCAAATCTCAACCAAACATTGACCAATCCTCGACCACGCATTCAACCAGTCTCGACCAATCCGTGCCTATATCAATCAACTTCCCATCTAGTATCAGCCATTATCATGACCAATCTCGAAGAGCCAAGCGGGGAAAATTTGCTCTTAATTGACTCGGACCACTTCATATCACACACAAGCATGGCCCAGGGACTTATCAGACCCTGAGCCCTTTTATGCCTTTCATATGCGACCATTCTACTGTTAGTCTAGTACTCGTCCACTTGACATTTAACTTGAGCTCGTCCCTTGAGCAATCCCTCATCCTCTTAATCCCATTCTTTTTCAACCTTATTCCCCGTAACAAATCCTCTTTAACCCTTTTATATAGTATGGATGCTTTGTCCTACTAAAAGGGAGCCCTTGAACCTCTATAAGTCTTGTCCATGACTCAAATTTCTACCAACAATAAATCAAGATGTCAACATATCCAAGGTCACCAACTCATCTCAAATCAAAAAGGCAGACTGCTCCCTTGAAGGACAGCTGTATTATCACTGCTGTAGCTAATAGACTGATCCCTCAAAGGACAACTATTCAAAGCCCTATATTAAGCAAAATATAGACCACTCCCTCGAAGGATGGCTATGAAAAACTCTTGCTACAAACATCAATCTATCTTTTTAGAGGCTTCCCGCATTGATCAGCTTTGCAAATGACCACCAAGCAAATGACATCTCTTTGCAGGCTTCCCGCATTGATCAGTCTGCGCCATTTAAAAAAAAAAATTGATGAGTCATGGACTTGGCTTATAGTTGTCTCAGGGTCTCCTATAAAAAGGGGCAAAGTTATCTCTACTCTTAAAATGGGTTACCCTATCCTCCTCTCCTATCACCTGCTCAAGGGACTTTGAGCTCACTTTAGTGTCAAAGTGATTCGATTACCTCTCTAACACATCATTTGGTCAACGACGTCATGCATGAATGGGACTCTTGGTTCTCATACCCCTATCTATGCTGTCCTTATGGTCCTTGTCAATGAAAGAGCAATTTGCCTTTCACTTTTTTCTCTACACTTTGGTCACATCCAACCATTTTCAGACAACAACCCTCTCATAGTCCATTTTCACATAGTTTCTATGGACACCAATACACATGGAAACTATCGACCCGCCTCAATTTATGTTAAGCATAAACTAATACTTGCTGACGCATAAGCAGACCTTAATTCATTTATAGGATACATCCATCACGAATATGGAAAATTGCTAGGGATAAAAGACCCCTCGACCAATGTTATAGAATACACCATTTGGAAAAGGCTGTAACATCATCTTCTCCTCATCATTTTGACCTTGACCTCGACCAAGACCAGCCTATTGACCATTTAGACCCTTTGCCCGAACTACATTGGTCTGATGCCCTATGACCGGGGCTATGTAGGCAGCACTCAGATGACACGACCGTCTTCTGGGGTTAGCTCAGCCATCCTGTTTGTTCATCTCCCAGATGGATAAACCCCCTTTTTTTTTCATCACTCAACTTTGACCTTAACCAAGACCAATCATCGACCACTTTGACCACCTGTCTACCACTCAGACCTTTTGTCTGAACTACATTGGTTTGAGGCCCCCTTCAATCTGGGCTATGTAGGCAGCACTCAGGTGACACACATCTTCTGAGGTTAGCTCGACCATCTCGTTTGTTCGTCTCTCTGATGGACAAGCCTTTTTTCCTCCTTTTTGACCATGACCTTTGACCTCGACCACTGACCATTGGAGATCATGCCTATCTCCCCTGACCCTGACCATTTCTAAGACAATGTTGTCTTGGTTGTTTTTGCCTGTATGCTATTCCACGATTGGTTAGCCATTTTGTCTGTAGACTATATTTTTGGACCCTCACAAGTATAGGATCGCATGTCGGTTGATCTGCACTACTTGTGACTTTTTCGTGTTTCTGGGAGCACTTCCTGAGCCCTGGATACCTAGAACACGACGCCCATTTGGAGCTTCAGCTATGATTGAATAACTCAATCAGCAGACGACTAAATGCTGGGGCCTGGTTACTTCAATTTTGGCACTCCTTGACCCTTGACCTATGACACATTTGACCTATCCATCTCGTGAAGTGGTATGCGCGCAATCATGACTTTTGCAGTGTTTTCACTCACTCTCCTCTCCTTCTCATCCACCTTTTGTCAAATCAGCACCCGACATCAAGTTCCCTTCCCTCGACTCCCGCTTTGAGGGGGAATACCTCATCCATACTTCAGGGCAATCCACATCATCCCTCACTTGGGGCAACCAACTCCTGTTTTTGTCTTGCAGTTCATCTAGAATAACCAACAAGACAAAAAGGGGCAAATGTAGACACCGAAATTGTGTCTAACCTTGGTATTTTTCCCCCCTTGGTCCATTCCTAACCCATTCCTAAACCTTGCAATTACTAATTTAAAATAATATACTTATTTTGAATTATTTACCTCCCCTTCCTTTGACACCTCGCCTAGACACCTCGCCTAGACACCTCGCCTTGGACTATTTCTCATCCTATGACTCACCCAAGACCTATTCTCAGTCCTTCCAACCGCCTAACCAACTCTCGTGCGTCTTTATCCTTACCTTCGACCAATTCCCCAACCAATTATGAACATGGCGGATGCAGAACGGGCTTGATGCCCTTTTACTCGTTCTGAACCCACCGACATCGGTAATCTGTCAGCCGATGCCGGTGGGATCGCCGACATCGGTTTACTTAAACTGACGTCTAACCTCTTTCTGTGATCTCGAATCACAAAAAATCACATTTCTAATCAAAACTCGTAATCACAAATTCAAAATCACAAAATCACGGAATCACGACTGTGAATCACAACTCCTGATCAAGTTCTCAATCTTGGGAGCTAACTCTGGGATCTGGAATCTTCAGTCTTTGACCATCTGCCAACCTCTGTGTCTCTCTCTCTCTCTCTCTCACATCACCCGACTCTGCAAGCTTCTGCAAGCACAACTGGGACTCTCCATCAGCAACAGGTCTTCACATCCGGCAACACCAACAACAGGACACCAGTCTGCAACACTTCTTCAGCAGGGCACAGGTAAGTACTCTGTTTGTTTTCATTATGCTTTCTAGTCATCTGCTTTTAAACTAGATTCAACACTTCCTATCCCCGAACCAGGCAGACCCAGATTCCTGACTCCCTATTGGCCTCTTCTACCCTTCTGTCCATTTGACTCCCCTGCATCTTTGCACAGACCCTCTAACTGCCTAAGACCAGACTCAGACTCGACCAGACCCTGTCCACAGACCAAAGACCAGACAAACCTCATCCAAGCCTACTGCCCCGACCGATGCCGTCCACTACCCCAACCGATGTCGGTAGCATAACCGACGTCGGCCCCTTGACCAACCGACGTCGATAGGACCACCGACGCCGGTGACTGTTACTAGGCTGACATCATCTCAAGTAAGCCTTTTGCTTCCATTCTTCTTTTCAGTTTGTTATCATATCAGTATTTTAGCATTCTATCATTTATCAGACTTTTCTTTTATCTATCAGTGGGTTGACCTCCCTTATGGAAGTTTTCATGCTTCTGGGAACAAGCTTTTGCTTGGAAACCCACCATCTATCTATCTAACGCCTTCTTTTGTCCAAGTCTTCTTCTTTGCAGGTGTCATTCCTCCACAGCCAAAGAGGATTACTCACAGCATCTGGATTATGGTGTGCAGACTTTATCCAGTCTTCCTAGACACCTCGCCTTGACACCTCGCCTAGACACCTCGGCTTGGACTATTTCTCATCCTATGACTCACCCAAGACCTATTCTCACTCCTTCCAACCGCCTAACCAACTCTCGTGCGTCTTTATCCTTGCCTTCAACCAATTCCCCAACCAATTATGCACTTGGTGGATGCAGAACGGGCTTGATGCCCTTTTACTCATTCTAAACCCACCGACGTCGGTAATCTGTCCGCTGACGCCAGCGGGATCACCGACGTCGGTTTACTTAAACCGACGTCTAACCTCTTTCTGTGATCCTGAATCACAAAAAATCACATTTTAAATCAAAACTCGTAATCACAAATTCGAAATCACAAAATCACGGAATCACGACTGCGAATCACAACTCCTGATCAAGTTCTCAATCTTGGGAGCTAACTCTGGGATTTGAAATCTTCAGTCTTCGACCATTTGCCAACCTCTCTGTGTCTCTCTCTCTCTCTCTCACATCACCCGACTCTGCAAGCTTTTGTAAGCACAACCGGGACTCTCCATCAGCAACAGGTCTTCACATCCAGCAACACCAGCAACAGGACACCAGTCTGCAACACTTCTTCAGCAAGGCACAGGTAAGTACTCTATTTGTTTTCATTATGCTTTCTAGTCATCTACTTTTAAACTAGATTCAGCACTTCCTATCCCCGGACCAGGCAGACCCAGATTCCTGACTCCCTATTGGCCTCTTCTACCCTTCTGTCCATTTGACTCCCCTGCATCTCTGCACAGACCCTCTAACTGCCTAAGACCAGACTCAGACTCGACCAGACCCTGTCCACAGACCAAAGACCAGACCAAACCTCATCCAAGCCTACTGCCCCGACCGACGCCGTCCACTACCCCAACCGACGTCGACAACATAACCGACGTCAGCCCCTTGACCAACCGACGCCGGTAGGACCACCAACGCCGGCGACTGTGACCAAGCCGACAGCATCTCAGGTAAGCCTTTTGCTTCCATTCT
>JARHVA010000558.1:1282500-1572500 GCA_037957365.1 Torreya grandis
ATATATACACACATATATATATATATATATATATGTATGTATGTATGTATGTATATGTATTTATGTATATATATATATATATATGTATATATATATGTATGTATGTATGTATGTATGTATATGTATGTATGTATATATATATGTATATATATATATGTATATATGTATATATATATATGTATATATATATATATATGTATATATATATGTATATATATATATATATATATATATATATATATATATATGTATATATATATATATATATCTATCTGTGTGTGTGTATATATATATATATATCTCACAAAAATATATATTACCATTTGAAAACTGAATACATATAATATATATATATATTATGTATTTATATATAAATAAATACCTAAATAAATAAATATAATAATAATAAATAAATTAATTATTTAAACTAATAAGAAAATATAATACATTAATTAAAAATATGTATAAAAAATAAATAAAATAAAAACAATAATACAAAAATAAGATGGGGGAAGGGGAGCTCAGCCAGTCGGCTGCCCCATCCCCAATGGATTCAAGAAAGGGTTGTGGCTGATGTCAATACACATTTTATAAAGCAAATACATATATTTATATTTTGTATATGCTTTAAGAACACCCTTTCTCAATAATATTTTTGTATTTTGCCTTCTTAATAGCTATTTCATTATGTCCAAATGAATGATTGATTATTCTTTTTTGTGTTTTATGTCATATGTTTTGAAGTCTCATCATTATGTCATATGTTTCATGGCACCTGTATCTAACACCCAAACATTTATTAATTCATCTTGAGTTTAAAATTAGAGTAAGTTATATTCCCTAATGTTGTAAATGTTGATTCATGAGAACTATTCATGGATTCATCATAGTTATGCTCTACATTATATTGAGAAAAATAATATTTATGCATTTTATGTGGTCATTGAATAAAATTAAGGATCATTGCCATACAACATGGTCCATTTAAAAGTCTCATGGCCACATGAATCTAGGATTGTTGTTAGTGCTATAATTGGAGGTGACATAATTAGTTTCTAGTGTGATTAGAGCTACTTTTCTTGTGCCTTATATTAAGGTAATATTATTACTTAATCAGAGGTGAATTAAGAAATCTATATCCTAATTGAAATTACCTTTATTGCACTTAATATTATGACTTAAATTTTTTCATACTCTTGTTAGCTATAAATTAATGGAGTCTTAATCAGTATGGTATGTCACAAATCTAAAATAGGAGCCTAAAATTTGACATCTCACCACTTTTTTTAGATAGATATATTTAAAATATTTGTACTACTATTACTTATGTGTCTAAAGTTGAAAAGATACCCCCAGCTATAGAATGCAATAAGTAAAATAGTGTAATGGGTGTTTATAATCATCATTTGTAATACATATTAAAGGTTTTATAAATTATTCTTTCAAGAAGTGAGCATTTAAAATTACATCGAGGGTGTAGATCCAAAGTACATAAAGCCCAAGCGGAAACAAAATAGGCCAAAGGCCATTAATAGCCAAAAAATAGTGGATAGACAAAAGCAAAATAGGAAATAACAAATAGACTAGGGATTAACCATAAAAAACACTAGTTTTTAAATTGAATATTTCTAATATTCTTTGATGAGCTTGAGAAGGTCCTCCATACTAGAAATTTTTCCTTCTATATATTTATCTTCTATCAAGAGGTCTTGCAAAATCATTAAGGAAGAAGCTGCACAGTGGACAACTTTCAAGTAAACAGTGGTTAGCACCTTCATTTTATTCTGAAGGGAGTACAAACCCTTCTTCACTTCATTCAACTCCATTTCAATTTGGCTCTCCTCTTCATTGGTATCCATGAAATCCTCTTTGTTAGAATCATAAGTGGAGTCATTCAACTCCTCAAAATAACTGGTTCCCTCCTTCTCTGATTGTTGATCAGGATTGGGTTTATCTTTTAATTTACATACTTCCTCCCCCTAATATGAGGTAGAGGGATCATCCCCAATCTTTATCAACAAAGTTTTTTCCCTACCAGTCTATTGGATATCCTAATATTCATCAACTTTCTTTCTGTATATCTCTAAAATTTAAAACAAGACCCTTCCTCCATAGCCTCCTC
The DNA here is from genome assembly GCA_037957365.1 of Torreya grandis. Lineage (NCBI taxonomy): Eukaryota > Viridiplantae > Streptophyta > Pinopsida > Cupressales > Taxaceae > Torreya > Torreya grandis. The sequence continues at coordinate 1,284,623 of JARHVA010000558.1, forward strand.
ACCTTACACCTAGGCCTCCAAGTGATCTTTTTCACTAGCTAAAATTTGAGGCTCCACCCCACCACTTTCTTGTTCTCACTATTTCCCTAATTGATGTTCTCATAATTGATTTGAATAATCAATTTCCTCTTTTTATTGCCAAAAAAGGAAGGGTTATTTTTTAGCTCTCGTATCCCTTTGACAACTAGAGAGTCAGAAGTGTTAGGGGATCTAGAAGTCACAACTATCAGGGAGGGACAACTAGAGACCAACTTAAGAGGAGAAAATATTTCAAACTTAGGGGATAGGTTTGAAGAGGGGGTAACAAGGTTCTTGGAAAAGGTTAGGGAACCATGTGGACCTATAGAACCAAATCTAACACTCAAGAAATTGTGATCATCAAGGTCGCTATCATAATCACTATCTAACACCTACACTTTAAAGGCTTAGAGGGACACAATGCAAGGTGAAAGTGATAAATATTGAAGATAAGACCTTGGTGGAGTAGAATGGTAGAGGTAGATAGGTTTATATCCAAAGAATTTTTGATAGACTTAATAGATGTCTATAGGGACAACATGAGGAAGAAGGGGAAGTTAACCAATATATTGTGATGAAAGTGATTCGAAAGAGTGAAATGGTAATGATAAAATCACTTAAAATTACCTTCAAGGGTAAAATATTTCATGATGGTGAAGCATACCTTATCCTAAGGGTTAAACAAGATCTCTCTATCAAAGCCTCCATGCAACATCACCAATTCTTCTCCTTCAATGAAGAATTGTTTCAACCCTTTTGGGTATTGAAATTTGGCAAGTCTTTTCAATCTTCTTCCCTTACAACATAAACCCATGGCCTTAACAATTGAATCCTCACTAACAACAAACTCTATACCTCCAACTTGAAATTTATGGTCACCATTCCATCTTGAAGCAAATTGAATGGAGATGTTCTCATAATATCCATTTAGACATTCAAGAAAATGAGAAATTTCACATGCATAAAATATACTCTAGAGCATAGCATCTGCTTTAGTTTCATCACATGATAATGGCTCAATTTTGACTCTTTCTTCTCCCATGACTGTTAAAGCTTCACCAAATTATTGCACAACTAAAAAGGGACCCAGATCAAAGTGAATTACCACCACCAAGGATAATTGAATCAAAAAATCTGGAAGCTTTCGAAGCCCACACCCAATATTTAGTAAAATGTAGGATGATTAATGATTTCACATTTGAAAGAGCTTACAAGAATTTACCATGTAAGAACGTCCCTTAAAGGATTGAGGCTACCAGCTCGTGTGATATTGATTTTATTTGAGTCAAAATACTCAAAATAAATGTGATGAGGATTATAGTACAATGATAATGAATGAAATCAGCATGAATAAAAATGACTAAATATACTACCAAATTGATGAAAATTGTGACTAAAATTAATAACTATATAAACTACCAATGGATAGAAATAAGTGAATAAAAATGACTAAATAAGTGACCAATTAACAACAATCAATGACTAAATATATAAGTGAATAAAAATGACTAAATAAGTGACCAAATTATAGCAATCAATGACTAAATATACTATCAAATCTATCAATCAAAACAACCAATAAATGACTAAAAATGGTTTAGTCATCAATTTGGTCATGTTATAAATGACTAGAAATAAATTAATAATGGTCATGTGATCATGTTTGGTCATTTATATGTAGTTTTTAGTAGTTTTTTTAATCATATATTGCTCTTTTTGTATTAGTGAGCTATCCAAAATAGGATAAACAAATCCTATATCCAAGATTTTTTTAACTCAATTTGACAATATATTTAACTGTAGGCATCTTTCATCATTAGGGTTGGTGAATAGGTTTGCATTATTATTTAATGTGAATGTGATGTGTGCATAAATCTAGGATTATTCCTCTCATGTCATGGTAATCCTAGGCAAATGTTATTGTATGCCTTCTCAACATTATAAGTAGCTAACTTTCTTGATGGGGTGTTAAAGAGGTGATGATGTTGAGAGGTTTGTTTAGTAGGATGTCTATTTACTTTGTTAAATAAATCATGGTTTCTACATTGGTGATTAAATGAGCATAACTACATTGGTGGGGAAGTAATTGATGGAATGCATAAATGTCTCTTGTAATTTCAGCAAGATCATTCTCAAGAAAGGTATTTTGAAGAGGACATGGTGTACATTCCTACAGGTTGGTGGATACAGGATCTTATCAATATGTGTTTTGTAGGATACTAATAAGTATAGTGTTTTATTCTTGGGCTTGTAAAGCTAGACTTCAGTTAATTATGAAGAGAGTTTTCAAAGAGATAACTTCCTCAAAGTCATCAATCTAAGGGTTTGGGACATCATTATGGAAAGGCTGAGCTGGTGGATACAAAACCAATTTCTTAGTGTCATTTTCATTATAAATTAGCATTTTTCCTAACCTATAGCCAATAAAAGCATCAGTGGTGGCCAACCATGGGTAGCCAAAGATGAGAGGATAACCTCCTAAATTGATCTTTGGTTGTAGGAAAATAATTTTTTCTAGATATTGCTAAGAGTCCATAATGATAACAAGGTCCTCAATAATCCCCTCAAGCTTAACAGTTAATCTGTCAGTCATCTAGAATATGGTGGGTATTGGATGAAGAGTGGTAATTTTTAGTTGTTACATGGTCTTCATGGTCATCATGTTGATGGTTGTGTCCAATTAGATTTAAGTATTGGAGAAGGGTTGGCCATGGATGCTAACATTAACTACAAGACTTCTCAGATTAAAATATTTTAGGGGAACTATATTTCCCAACATAATATCCACTATTTAGCCAATTACTTGAACTTTTTTAGGATCCTTCTTCTTTATTCCTAGTTTTAAAAAAATATCTCTCTAACATATTTATTGTAGATAGGAACATCCTTTATTTCTTGAAAGACTAGGACTTTAACATACACATTCTTGAGTTGTCCTAAAATATCAAATTTAGGCTTTGATTTAGGATGTAATATGTTCAATCTCTATAGAAAAGGAGGATTGTCAATTTTTTTTTTTTTTTGGATGGACTTGGATAAGGATTGATAATGGCTAGCTATGGATTAGTATGGAGTGGAGCTTCTTCAAAGTGTTGTGTGATTAGGGGTGAGGTGGGTTATGGAAAAACAAGACCTGCATGAAGTTGAACTTGATTAATATCCAAGGTGTATGTTGGATATTGTATTATGTTAGTGGATTATGTTGGTTGAGACAACTTATTTGTAGGATTGGGTATGGGTTGGGTGGGTAATTAAGTGGATAAAAAAGGTTAATAAGTGTTTGGCATTATGGAATTTTGTTGTTGGTGTTGTTGTTTTTATGGTTGTTACATTTGCTGGGGAAAGCCTTGATTACCTCTCCATTGTTATTTCCATGGATTAGAGGGATAGAACCATTGCTAGTTTTAGAATTGTATAGGTTAAGGTTTTTGTCCAGTTTGTGGCATCCATAACTAATTTTAGGGTAGATTTCAATTTTTTTGGGACCAATTTTGATTAGGTACATTCATCTAGAAACCATATTGAGGATTATTTGAGAATTGATAATTTTCAAACATAGAGTTTGATGGGATACCTAGTCTTTGTACATACGGTTTCCATTGAGCCATTAAAAACACTTGAGTCTCATCTTCTCCTATAGAATGTACCTCCATTATCTCAAGATTCTCCTTAGTTGTGTTGGCTACTCTAGATTTCATAGAATGGCATGTGAAATCCACCTTCTTCTTTCTACATTCAGGGTAATAGTTGGCTAAGGCTTTCTTAGTTTTTTATTGATTGCTTTATGTATGCAGTGTATCAAGTTGAGTAGCTAGGTGGTTGATAATGTCATGATTCATGTCTTGGATCAAGTTACTAACTTCACCTTTAGATAGTCCTAATACATATGCTATAGGAAGGGTTTTGTCCCTACTTTTATTCATGTTTGATCTAGAGTAGTTTGTACATAGAACTGTTAGTTCATCAAAAGGTAGTGTAGAAATATTACCACTAGACATTAGATCTAGTGCCTCTAAACAATCATCTATAATCCATTTTAGGAATATTAGCTTGACTGATTCCTTGTCCATTGTAGTCTACTTGAAATTTTGCAAGTTGAATAAAAATCTCTCCATATATCACTCCAATGACTCATCATCAACTTGTGTCATTCAGAATATGTCATCTTTCCTATAGTTTCTACTCCTAAAATAGTCTTGGTATTTCATCAAAAAATTCTCCTTCATTTATTTCCAAGTAGAAATGGCATCGTTTCCAAGTCCTGTGAACCATCTAAGTGTTTCATATTTGAGTGATGCTAGAAACAATTTAAGTTTCTAAGCATCTTAATTATAATCATAGCTACGGCATAAGATGTCGAACTCAAAAAATATATATCTAGATTCTCAGATTCTTTCCCCCTAAAGGTAGGGAGAGAAGAAAGAGGAATATTATTCATGGGTGAATTTTTGTCAATAGTAAGGATAGGAAATTAAAAACTATCAGACTCATTGGTATCATTTTCTTCCTATTGATCCCCCAAAATACTTGTTGTGTTGATAGATGGGAGGTTGTTGCTACCCACTACTCAAAATTCTTATCAATTATTTTATTTTCTTGGGGTGTATAAGATGGATGCTTTATCTTTTTCCTTAGGACTCTATGGCTTACTATAAAATGGGGATGGTGTGGAGGTTTCATAAGATTCAACTAGTGTCTCAATAAAGAGTTTTTATAAATAGGGATATTTTATTGTCTCAGTGTTTCTTCTAGGGGAAATAATAGCTTTGAGTTCCTCCTTAGTAAGAATATTTGGCAATGGAGGGAAGTGGACTTCAAATTCTTGAATATGATGTGATAAGGTGGGAATTATTAGAGGTGTTACATGTGGGTCTCTTCTAGGGGTATGAACCTCCTCAAGGTCTCCAGCTTGTGCTACTAGTCCAACCAAAATTCTTCCTTTTCTACCTCTTCTATTGATAATTATGAGTGATCTTTAGGAATTCCCTTGTGTTCCTCAGTTATTCTAGGATGAATTTTTGATCTTGTAGCAACGCTTGATGATTCAATAAAAAATATTATTATATAGACCCCTTCACTTTGCATACGTCAACCATTTTTATTTTATTTTTTAAATTTTTTCCCACCCTACCTTCATAAGTTTAGTAATATGGGGGTTTTTGAAAATTTTCACTATCCTACTTAGAAAAAGGAAAATTTAACTATGAAAGCAAGAAATATTTAATCTAAAGATATCAAGCTTTGGAAATAAAAATAATAAACATATAGAAATAATTAATATCAAGATTTAAGATTAAAAGTGTGTGACACCCTTCCCTGGTAATGGTGCCAAAAATGACTATCAACTGATTCACAATCGAATATACTTTTCTTGATCAAAATCAATAAGGAGAGTTACCATGGACCTATACCTTATACTTCATTTAAATTTAAACATGAGGATGTTGACTTGATAGGATGGTGTCACTATATGTGCACACTCAATTTTTTAATTTAACCTTCTGCTAATTGTTATCTAAAATGTTGGAGTTATGCAGTAAATGAAATTCTAATAATTAAACATAAACATAATACTATGAGATAAATGATTATACATTGGAAGCTTCCTTAAACAAATTTAAGAAAGAATATAAATAACACAATGTAGAATTAAAACACAGAATAAAAAAATAATGTGCTCAATGCATAAAATAAATCAAATAACATGATTAGATATTAAAATTGGTTAGATTGTTGTTGTAAGGCTTCCAAAGGGGTCCCTTCCTCTTTTCATCTTCCATATTCAATCCTTACTCTCTTAACACTTATTTAAACTCAGAAATGCTTGTTCATATTAATCAAACTTGTAGTATTGAATTCATGTAGGGAATTAAAATAATGGTTAATTGACAAAATTTAATTCTAATAATCTCTAATCAACATATACTACATCTCAACTCTGTTGTTACATATTTATATACTATAGAGGAGATTGTTTTATACAAAACAATATATATTTTATTCTAAGAAACATTTGATTTAGGATAACCAAAATTATCTCCTTTTTCTAAAGTCATCTTTCATATGTATTTTTCAATATTGATGTAGGACAAACAAATTTGTTTCATTTTTCAATCACTTTCTTGTTGGACTTCATAGAGGTTATAGTTGTTTTTGTGAGTCTGTTGGAAGAGAATCAAAATCTATTCATCCATGACTTTGGTCATGCAGTGGCTACATGATGGTCTATGTAATGAGATTCCTTTGCTATAGGATGTTTCGTGCTATATACCTATTTCTCCAAAATATATTTAAAACACACCATAGAAAAATCATCCTAAAGCAAAAGATAATTATCATATATTTAATTCCAATACATAATTCTAATTATTTGAAAGAATTTGAAAACAAAATGATATTGTATTTTAAGGAAGGAACAATATGGAAAAGTGTTCAAAAGTATGGTAAATAAGAGGATAAGTGTGATGGATGAGGATAAGAAATACGACATTTTTTGGGCTCATCATTATGTATGATTTCAAAAATTAAACATGTGATTTATCACAGAAATCCTTTATATTACAAGATATCGTACAAACATATAAATCATACTCATAAAATGATAATGTCTCACTAAACATTATTTTGGCTAAAGTTTTCAAATAATAAATAATAATGATCTATAAATCAATCAAAATTCATACACACCACTTGATTGGATTGCCTTCATATGGCATTGTGATTCTTGTAAGTTAGTGAAATTAGTCTCACTACTTACTCGGTATCAACAATGTAAGATTAGTTAACATAATATAATCAAAAGATTCATACAATTGACATCCTACTAGCAATCATATCACATAACATGCTAAGCATAGGATAATCTAATAACATACATTTATTTCATCAAATGTATGAATGAATCTCACATTAATATCTATCCCATAATAGAAATAATGACTATAGTTTATAGCATCTAGATAAAACACACTTTTAACCATAATTTTTTATTACTATAAATAGTTTCCAAATATAATATACCCCATGATAACCCATATTATTACAGTCTAGTGTTTTTAATTATAATTACTAAGTACCACAACCAATCATAATAAAGTAGTATAAGTCAATATAAACTTAAGCTTTTGTTCAAGCAAATAGATATAACAAAGAAGGTCTCAGTTCACATGGACATAAAATATTCCATTATAGCCTTGGTTATACTTTCAAGGTTATATGCATGCATAAATAAGGTCCTAATAACTTTTTAAAATATGTTATTCATAGTAACGACCATCACACATACATTTAATTCATCAAACATATGAATGTATCTAGACATAACAATTATAGATTATACCACCCGGGTATAACATATATTTAAACTATAGTTTCCAATTGAAATATTATCTATGACATCCCATAGTATCATAGCTCATTATTTATGAGCACAACTACACAATTATGAATAACCAGACTTTCAATTTTGAGAACCCAATGTCTCATAATAATAATCAAGTAAGTACGTGTTATACCACCTGGTATACCCTATTTTTAAACTGCATAATCTAATCCCCCTGTAAGTATATTTAAATAAATAATATATTCTATGAAAATAAATATATCATAGTCCATCAATTTCCATGGATACACTACTTCATTTCAACAACTAGTCATAACAAGAAAGTCTCAATTCCCACAAAAACATAATATTTCATTTTAAAAAATGTTATATTTCAAGGAGATTTAAGTATAAATAGTTTTTCAATTATTTAAGAATATACACCTTATTCTTTATCAATAAAAATAATTATAACCTATAGGCACACATTAAAATGCACTAACATATGCTAGGTATAAACAGTCATGCATACCAATATACTCAAAACATGTACCATACACAAGTTTTCAATACTGTGTGCATATATACCAATATTCAATCATAATATTTTTACATTTTAGGAAACTATATTCATATGGGTATGGTTTCATCAAGTTCATAGATATACAAAATTCCAAAGCTATGACAATATTCTAGTCAAAATCTATGCTATAGGTATGCATCCCAGATATTTATATGCATAAATTATATATGTATACACTCTAGTACATAAAGGTATACCCATAGTACATATTTTACACAAATTAATAATGGATCAAAATACAATACACTAACCAATAGTTTTCAATAGGTAAAAGTGGAGCATGTTACAGTAATCGTTTAGATGCATACTGATTAATATCTTAAACCTTTGTGTTAAGTTGTATGTAATACAAATAATATTAATAATTTATACCATATACTAGTTAATACTGACTAATACTATCTTTAACAACCCTACTAATAAAAGGGCAATTTAGATGTAAGACCTATTAGTTATATTATGATTAAACATATCCTTATGAGTCTTAATAACCAAATACATTAATCTGTATGAGTCTTAAACTTCTTAAACCTGGTCTAATAAAAGAGTATGAATCACAAATTACTAAATATATTAAACCTAATTTTTGGGGTGGATGCATATCGATTAATAGCTTAGCTATAACCTTAATATCATGGCTTGATCAATCTATTGCCACATAGCTTAACAATGATCCATCCAATAAAGAACTTAACCTTCTAATTAGATTAGCATGTATTTCTAATAAATCACCATGAGATGAATTCTATATTTCCAACGTATGTCAGAGAATGATTTATCACTTAGTAATAATTAATCACTAATATAATCAGTTGAAGTGTTTGGTTAATATAATCAAGAAAAGGTTAAATTATCCAGAACGCATGCTAATCATAAATAACAAATTTAGTGATATAATCAAGAAAAAGACATTAAATTTTATGGCTAGTCAATAAATTAATGAACTAAACCACTCATTAACTGTTAAGTTGTTACACCATGAGCATTGCCCAAAGTTTTTCCCTATTCTATAGTAACACTCATTACCAATTTTTCCATGTCCCTTGAAATGATCTCTTAGAGCTTAAACATGATGCACTGCTGTGAAGTAGTAGGGGTGTCATTTTATGTAGGAAAAGCTTATTTTTTTAGAATTCATAGATTGATTATGTTAATCCAATTTTTTCCTTGAGAATCCAAAAACTCTCCTTTAAATAGAACTTTGACTTTCGGGGGACTTTGAGCATCTTGTGTCTTTATAAATTTAGCAGTGTCAGTGGAATATTGGAAGGCTATGAATGCACTTCCTTACAAAATTTTTATATTGATAATTCCATGGATACCATGGCAAACCAAAGCATGGATCAACATGATCTAATAGTGATCACAGGATGGAAGCCCTACTTTCCCCCCCTCCCCACAAAGAGTTATAGATTATATGCTTGGGATTGTGCTTACAAATTTAGGGTTCAGGGTCATGTCAAAAATAATTAATGTTAAATATCATGCCTCCAAGATTTGTATGAAAAAAATTAGATAAAGGATCCTACATCCCCACTTCCTCATAAGATTTATATAGTGATTTGTAACCTAGTACATGTTATCATTCTGATTAACTGATAAAGTCACCTATTAAATATGAGAATCTCTTTATTTGGTGTGGTTAAGCTATGTAATGTGAATTTTGGTACATGTTATTATTATACTAAAGTTATATAGTGATTTGTAACCAAGATATCAAAGAATGATATGTGTCACTAAATACCCTAGACCACTTTATTACTAAACTATAACACTTTATTTTTAAATAATTATTAACCACTATATCTCTACCCATTAATATATTAAATTGCTGATATGATCACCTATATACATATCATTATCCTTCTCAAATTCATATCATTGTTTTCCACAAGTAGATCATTGGACTAGCATATACATATTCATTGTTATAATATACAATTTCATAGCTAATCAAGTAATTACAATTAAACTTGTCAAGTTTTATATATATAAACTTAGGAAAGAGTTTGATATATACACTTAGGTCACCCAAATCACTAATAGGGGCAACTAGACACCACATATGTAGATGGGCACATATACAAATTGTCATAGTTAATCAAATCTATATACATAAGCTATTATAAATAATAAACATATCGACTATTATATGAATCACTCCAAATATACATATATGGTTTGCATATATATACCAAATAGATGTATATATGTATATATTTATAGATTTTGATAATATATATATATATGTATAAAGTTCTTATGTATTCCTCTACACAGTTCATATATATATATATATATATATATATATATATATATATATATATATATATATATATATATATACAACCAAAATATATGTAATTGTAGATTCAAACAGACACATAAATACACAAAATTTAAGTATATTGTCTACCTGGTCTTATCTTTTTATCTTCAAATCTATCTCGCTCTGTGCTACCTTTCTCCTTCTTTTTTATGTGTTTGGTGCCTCCCTTTTTCCTTGAATATATTCTTTTTTCCTTTCATGAGAAAAATGTAGCTTTTTTTTTCATTTTTTTTTACTATTTTTTTCTTTATTTTTTTGTTTTATCTTTTCATTAAAATATTTTTCCCTTTTCTCAAAAATATTGCCTTTTCTTTAATTTTAATCCATTTATTTCCTTTTTCCACCTTTTCTTCATTTTTACATTTATTAGAGCATATTTATTACTTAATAATAATTGATATATATTTGCTAATTAAATTAACATGTCAAAATGTTTTAATGATAACTCACTCAATAAATCTAAACTTATTCTAATAATGTACATCTTAAAACATTCATGGACATACACACATGTCACACAATATGAATCTAAAATAACTAACTAAACTATGCTAGTAACCATGGTTAAAATGAATATCTAATGCAAACAACATCAAAACACATCATGCTAACCACTTTATCATGCATCTAACATGTGCTAGCTAACATGGTGTGTGCAGGGTTCTATCCAATTTATCTATCATCATCTAATATATCCATCTATGTCACCCTCTCTAATGATTCTCTCCCTCCATCATGTTCTGAGGGATGAGTTCCCCTGCATCAACCTCACAACAAGTAGGTAGTTAGACCATAACAACATGATATATATATATATATATATATATATATATATATATATATATATATATATATATATATAATCTAAATAATGATTCAACATGATCATAATGTAGACATATACACTATAACTAACTCCTAGCAAAGTAATCATGTAACCTAAACAATATGCTATTGTCCCATAACAACATATATCTCAAAGCTTATTTAAAAACAACCAAATCCAAATTTGTCAACTATAAATATCCACAAATAATCAAATGGTTTTCTTAGCGAGGAATCGAGATGTAACAAAATCCACTTTATGAAACAAAATTGTTATAATATAAATTACTAATAATTTTTTTTCAAGTTATTTAATACACTAATATCATTATTGAAACAACATATCTAGATGTAATATTAGAATATCTAACTTTTAATTTAAAAGGTCATTTCCAAAACAAATTGTACTTAAATCATGCCAAAACACAACTCCCATGTAAACACGTGTCACCATAGAAGCACTTTATCTTGACACTGCATGCATCTTACACTTTTAGTTGCCACCCTACAAGACTCTCTTGCATGTTGGTCATGTAAATGTCCCACCTACATGGCCTACATGTGTTTACACTTCTCTCCTCTCCACACCTCTCTACCCTATTTTATTTAAGACATAAAATACTCCATAGTCATATACTTAGCTAACAATGATGAAGAAATAATGGATTGAATTCTTAATGGTGTTTGTCATGGAAAATAGGTGTTGTCAACTGAGCTTCTTGTAGACCACTAGAATTGAGAGTTGTGAGAAGATAAAGACTATATCAGGTATTGAATAATTACCTATACTAAAATATTTGCAACTTTCACTTTGTAGTAATATAATAATATATAATTCCATTCAAAAGTTGTAGGCATTGAATAATCATTGCTTGTCATTTATCTTATGTTGTCAAAGCATCTAAGTATGATTGGGAGCATGGTGAATGGAAGAAACTCATATTAATCTCACATTTATTTTCCACTATGTACTAGTGGAGAAATAGTCATCAAACTTGAAATTTCCTCCAGCATAGAACTTATTTGGCATGAACATCACTGAATTTGTTAATAAAAAGCTGTAAAAGGGTTCATTAAGTAAAATCATCCTTTGCATTATGGTTTATTTTGATAGCTTTTATTCAATCTATTATGGGGTGAATTGTTGGTTGATACATAGGGTATGAAGCAATCAATTTCAACTAGATATCAGAAAATGGGTATTAACTATATTAATTGTGATTGTAATATTGAGCTAATGAATAAAAACTACCAAAACATAGGAATGTTACCCAAAATGCACAATACATTAAATAAGAAAGATTATGGAATCAAAATCAAAATCAGATAGATAGCTCTTTCCAATTATTTGCTTCTCCTATCCTCCCTCTAATATCTTTAAACCAAATTGTTGGATTGTTGATTGTAATTAGACTTATAATTTTGACATGGTGATGGTATGATCAATGATTATGATTATAGATTCATGAATTAAGTGGATCCATGTATTTAACATGGAGATTATATGACTTCCTCTATTGATTTGGCCATGGAGGGGTGGCTTATTTAAATATATTGAGGGATGGAAGATTAATGGTCACCATTCAAAGTGGTTGCCACAAGATCAAGGGTGGAGCATTATCCAAGGAATTAATTTTTTTTTTAATGATTATAGAGAATAAAACTTTCTAGAGATAGAAACCTCTAGAATCTCTTTGAAGGTTTAATCATGATTAGGGGTAAATCAGATAGGTGATTAGGGGGTTTTAGAGAATCTAGGGTGGTAGGCTTCTAGGAAATCCTAGCATTAGGTAGGTAGGTGGGTCATGGGAATTAAAAATTTCTAAATAATGGATAAGTGAGATTAGGATAAGATTAAGAGATGATTAGAAGAATTAATAGATTAGTAGGGATAATATAAAGTTAGAGGATGAATAATAATGGAGGATATTAGATAAATGACTAGAAGGGGTGATATTAGGACATACTTAAAGGAGATAAATGAGATTAGATGGGATAAGTGAAATTAGTGTTGACTAATAGAAATATTAGTGATGATGAATGAAGTGAGAAAATTTAGGTGTGTATAATAACTATAGATGATATAAAATTTCTCATGAAAGATAATATTACAAACCCCCAATTTTCTCATCTTGATATTTGGTTGCAAGGAATTTCTAGAGGAGCGGAAATAGAAAATGCATATATGGTGATAGTGAAGACAGGAAAAGAGTGGAAAACCCTCCATGTAATGTAAATAATTTATGATCAACTAGTTTAGGAATTATTTCCATGCTTTGAAGTTTTTCAAATCTTGATTAAATTATTTAGTGTATAATGTATGTTTTGTGTAAGTTTAACACTACCAATGGGTTCACATTTTTTAGGCTCACTTACTTGTGGCTTGGATTTGTAGTGGGATATATTTTTGATATTTTGACTTACTATAATCATAATAGATGGGCTGATCATGTTTTTGTTATGACTAATGATTATAGAGATTACTTTCATAGGATGACATTAGGTATTATGAGCCTCTAAGCATCCATCCAATGAAGGTTATTTTATTTGAACCAAAATGTGGTGATTGTAAACATAGAAGTTGGAAATTAGAGGGAAAAAATTAAAAATGGAAGATTGAGATGTAATCAATAGTGAATTGTAGTGGACTATAGATTACCCTTTTCCTGAAAGAAAAGGACATTGCTTGTCCCTTCCATTAATGTGGAACTTGATAATGAGTCAGTCATTGGTTAAGGGATTCTCGATGGGATAAAAAAAATCAGATTTCAAGGTTCTCTATCTACTTATTTTGACTTTCTTAGTCTGATTTATTTCTAGGATTTAGATTTTGTATCATTGTAGGGTAGCCTCTCTTCTTGAGCATTACTTTTTGATCCAAGGTTTTTCATGTTGTAATCAATTTGTCTCTTTTTTTTGTTGACCTCTTTTCCTAATAAAATTAACCCTTCAACCCTTGTTCATCTATCGCTTATAATGACACTCATTAGCATTTGTATATGTGATATGTTTGTATTACAATTAACTAAAGCCTTGGTCAGATATACCCTTCATAATGAGATAAATGTGATATAAATAATTAAGTGATTATAATGTAATTTGGTGATGTAAAATGTCTTGGCACCAAAAGTATTATTTTGGTTATTAAATTATCTAGTGGCTCTTTTCATCACCCTTTCTCCCAATTCACCTTAGGAAAATTAGAAGTTAAAATTTATATGGTCAATATTATATTTATATCCATATTGGCATGTTCTAAAAAAAAAAATTTAAATATTAGTCAAAATGATAATGTTCCTTATAATTAGGATATTATTAAGCCTTAGTTAATGATCTATTTTATTTTTTAAACTCATGATGGGAGTAGGCTATACTCCAAGAGAGATATTACAAAATGCTTTGAGATTAATTAATTTTACCCTATTAAAGATTATGACCAACACATTAGTTAAATGAAAGGACAAGATATTGCTTGATATTCTTTAAATACAATTTCTTGAAGATGTATAGTATAATCATAGTGATTTAAGGAGACCAAGAAGGATAGATAATTGGGGTGGGTGTGGAGGTTTAATAGGAATTAAACCTAACACACCAATTGGGTGCCATTAGGGTAGAGAATAATTAAATATAAAAAGTAATCTTCCCTAGTGCTCAACATAATGAGCAACAAGAAGCAAATTATGGGAAAAAGGTGTAATAGAATGGGATGCTTAGGGAGAAATATTTTTTGGTAGGTGTTGTAATTTGATCTCATTTAGAAATGTTATTATTATATACCCTAATCTTGATTAGGATGTTAACTATTATATGGTGTTGATTTGTAGCTTTCATTGATCAAAATCCTGGTGATGATTTGACTTAAATGCATTTGGACTTTTATTGAGAGATTGGTTTATTTTAAGAAAACATCAGACATAATAAATAAACATGTATTCAATATTTATATAAGGTGATGCTAGTAATATTCATATCATAGATATGTTTATTTTTATTTTATTTATTTGAAAAGAATAGATAATTATAACTTATGAATTTATTATATGTATGATTAATTTTACTATATTTCCACATTGCTTATAGAGATTGTGATATATATTCTACTTATAATTGTTGGATTTAATCCTTGACTTGATTATTATTATGTAAAAACCTTAACCATAACAAAATTAGAAGCCTTGATTATGACAATGCAAAATTTGAGAGGTCAATCTAATTATACATTATTCTCTACCATTTTCAAGTTCACTACATGCAGGGATAGTCATGACAATTGCTAATACATACATATCATCATGTGGCATTTGAGAAAACCATGGAGAAAGTCATTACAAGATATAAATGGTGGTTCTACTTTGTTGTGCATGGATATTTTGCTTCTATAGTCAAATAATTTGATGTGAATGCTATAATTTTCCATGTCATTCACGATGTTAGTAGTTTCCATTGTCATTTACCATGTCAGTAGTCAAATAATGTGATGTGAATGTTATTAGGGTGTTATTCAATAGTTATAGTGATGTGAATGACATGTTTAGATGCACATATAAATTTATTCATTGTTATTAGGAGTAGAATGCCTCTAGTGTAATTAGTGAATATTAACATGCATTCCCTCTTCATTTAGAGTTAGACATGAGAATGGAGTTGGGGAATCCACCCACTACCCTTAAAAAACCTAATATAAATTATCTTAATTTATTGCTTTAATAAGGTTCACAAAAAAATGCAAAAGCCATGAAAAACATAAAGCAAGAAACAACACTCTCTGAAAGTTGAACTCTAAGTCACCCAATAATGGACTAAATATAGGACAATTAAATAAGGTAAGTCCCTTGAATTTTAGTTCCTTTATGATTTTTCTAATGATTCTATAGATATTTACCAATGTATAGTTGTTATGTTCTTTCTTAGAGGCATTCCTTATGATTTTTTTTTACAAATGGGAAAGTCAGGTATGGAAGAGTTTAAGGGATGGAAAATAGACTTTGTGATGGAATTATGCAAGGGATATGTCTCAGTCCTCTTTTCTACCTTTGACTTTGCCCAAGAATCTCTCAAATATGACACATGGGTCATTATGGTCAAGATTGTGAAACTTAACTTTCACCTTAAAGGGTCTTTCTGTTCAAAACATCCCATGTGTATTGAATTACATTTTATCAATCTTATAATTTAACCATTTCTCTAAGACCTGGTCATTTAGTTAGGCATAATTCTTTGGTGTAAGAATGATAGAGATAAAATATCTAGCCTTAAGAATCATCCTAGAGTATGTATTAAGTTATATGATCCAGATTTTTCTCAACTATAACCTACCATTTATCTTAACAATCCCAAACCCTATTTCTAATATCGATAGTACGACATTTGATCTAAGATTGCCTCAAATATAAGCTCAAACAATAGATAGGAAAAACTTGCCTCCAATATTATTTTTGTTCATTTATTGGTTCCATAAAAAGAAACCCTCTTCATCATTTGATAACCCTAATGAAACTAAACTTATCCCTAGCATACATAATGATTATACTTAGCCCTTCTCAATTTTTATCAGTCCAACCCATATTTTTATCTCAAAAACCCAAGCTAATGATACCCACATTATTGATAATTATAATGCAATTGGGAAGAATACTAGATCCTCTTCCAAGCTTAGAGACTCCGCACACACTCTAGATAATGAAAGTTATAGGTCTAATGTTTAAAATTCACTTTAAAAACTAGGTTGTAAATGAGATTTATAGTAAAAGAGTAATACTACTCATACACCAACCACCCCAAATCATCGATTCCTATCACCAAATCCCTTCCTAAACATTCCAATCAATTGTCTCTACATACAAACAACGAGGTAGAACAACTTCTTTCCAATGACATTTAATGAAGCTCAACCTATTTTCATGGGATTTTTAAGGGTTCATCATCTCTAATAAAAAAATTCATGTCAAACAAGGGTTTAAATATCATCTCCTTGATGTAATATTTATACATGAGGCTAGAGTTGGTGAATCTAATCTAATTTTTAACTTGTATTTTATTAATAAACATCCATCACCTTATTTTACCTCCCATGTTGTATCACCTAGAATTGGGACAATCAAATTAAAATAACTTAATCAATCCAAACTCAAGATAATCATCAAATAGAAATAATTACAAAGTGGAATCAATCAAAAGATTGTACCATCATATTTCTCCCTTTTGATCTTCTTTTGAAGATTCTATAATGTCACTTGAAGACTGATGACACCTTAAAGACCTGGAATAGGATGTAGGATTGCCAAGTATGACAAGCTCAAGACTAGATTAATGGGAGAGAGTGACAAAGGTAGCATAGGATTAAATTCATTACTTGTCCAAATTCTTGGGATGCCCCTTCAATTTATGGAGGCATTGGAAGGAAAATGGAGGGAAAATTTCCCTCCCCAATTTCAAATTTGAAAAGGGAGAAAGTTCAAGAGATTAGAAATCTCTAGCCTTTCTTTTTTGGGGGAATGTGATTATAAAGTGGGTTGATTAAAAATTAGAATGTTATAAATTATGTGGAAAGTGGGATACTTCATGTAGTTAGGATTAATTAATTAAGGTATTGAAGAGGTGATGTTGATATGGGATATAGGGATTAAGTGTTGATATTAGATGATATTAGGCATAATTAAACAAGTTAATTTAGTGAACATAATTAGATGCATACATTGTTTCCCTCTTTGAAAGGGCATTATGACTAGAAGTAGTAATGTTCTTTTAAATAATAAAATAGTCATAGATGGCTATTGATAAATTATTGTATACAAAGTACCCTCTTGAGGGGATAGGTGGTGAAGAATGAGATGGATGGCCACTTGAAAGGAAGAAATATGGGCATGGTGAGATAATAGACAAGGAAATTTTAGATGTGATATCGATGAGGAATAAGATGGAATTGACATGAGGAATGAGTTAAACATTGACAATGCCCTTGGCAAAGACATATGCATAAAGAGTGAAGATGATGATGTCATGGTTGTTGACACATCCCTAGGGGAATCAACTATAATAAAAGAGTGATAAGACAAGAGACTACAATATTTTGACATATCCCAAGTAAGGATGCATGTAAGGAAGAGATGCAATCTTGAATGTGATGAATAAGCCACAAGATTATCGACATATCTAAAGTAAGGATGTATGTAAGGGATAACCAATGACCAAATAAATTGAAGAATTAGGCCATAATATTTTGATGTATCCCATGCAAAGATGCATGCCAAGGAGGGATATGGGATAGAATTAGAAATTCCACAAGATTTCAACGTATCCAAAACAAAGATGCATGTTGGGAGAGAATCGATCTAAAATAAAACAATGATTTAATAATTTTAGTGATGGATGTAACTCATAGTGTATGCAATTAGAAATACATCACGTCTATAAAATAATCCTAACTTGAAGAAGATAGATCATACCATACACTTCCGATTGGGAATACATTAGATAATCTATAACATGACTAATATGGGGATCCATTAGACCTAATTAGGGGATCCCTTCTCATAATACACAATTTTAGGGAAGGTTCCAAAGTCTCTAATCAAGAACAATAATGTAATAACCCTAGCTAGGTCCTATGTTTTATATTCACTAATCTAATAACAAGTAAATTAAAGTCTAATATAGTGCTCACCAAAGCTTGTGGCACAAAGTGGGGGTTAGAAACAATAAAAGTAAACATGCATGAGAAACATATACCTACGTCAATGTATATAGAATCCTATTACATGAAATAAAAGTACAAATGTATATATATCTACTCTTACAAAGGAGGAAAAAAGTTAGGAATATTTACCTTTGAAAATGAACCTACCGAGCCTCAACCTCTCCCTTAGACAAGGTGCTTTATAATAGGCTATTATGGTATGTAAAGATGACAAGGATAAATCAACTCTAGGCTAAATAACCTATCATTGCATCCAAAATACTTATCTATAAGATAAGATTTGTATCACCAAAGAAAGTATGAAACCCTAATCTTTCTCCTCAATTAGAATGGTAGATAAGTATATGCGTAATGACTCTCACTTTTTCTTCTCTTCTCTAAATAATGGAAAAATGAACTTGTATATATAGTCAAATTTAACCATAAGCCATTCCAAAAGTTTTGGTCGATAGGGTTAACCTAGTCAACCTAGCATAGTTATGGACAATAATTTACTAGGTCACGAGATAGGTTAGCCAAGATCCTACCTAGACCCTAAATGAATTTAGCCCAAAATTATACAAGGTCAATCCAGTTGACCTAGTATAGTGAACAATCGATAGGGGTTAAGGATAGGAAAATGGGGACAAAAGGTAAGAAATGATTAAGGAGTGTGAAATAGAGAAGAAAAAGCTTAGGGATAAGGTTTTCAAAAGATAAGTGTGTAGATAACAAGTGGAAAAAGGGAAATAATCTTGTGAAGCATGAATAGTTTACCCACGCCTTTCTTAGTGCACCCCTAAGGCATGAACTCAGAGAGATTGAGAATTGATGGGTTTCTATAAGATAAAGAACATAATTCATCAATAAAAGTTTTAAAATATTATGTGTATACATGTGCCACACTTGAAGCTCATCACGTGTCATGTGATAACAACATGGGATGGTGCTTCAAGAATAGAACATGATAACACATAATGCTAATGCTAAGTAAAATACAGTAAGGAATAAATAAGATAAATGAAAGGACATAATTGAAAAACACATACCTTTACTTACCTCAGTGTTGTAGCTAATGAAGTAGACTA
Organism: Torreya grandis; assembly: GCA_037957365.1. NCBI lineage: Eukaryota > Viridiplantae > Streptophyta > Pinopsida > Cupressales > Taxaceae > Torreya > Torreya grandis. Next base: position 1,304,465 of record JARHVA010000558.1, read on the forward strand.
CAAGATAAGTGAAGGATTCCAATGTGAAGAATATTAGGCAAACCTGTAGAGATTAGTGAAAAAATTAGACAAAAAACAATTTTTTTGAATATAGGCATATATTAGTGGAAAATATTATCTACAATGTCATGATTTCAAAACATTTTACAGTTGAAAAAGTAGGTTAATAAAAACAAATATATGAGTAAAATAAGGAATCTGATGAAAAATATTTGAAAAAAATTATGAAAAGTAAGTTTAAATAGGGTGAAAGGGAAGTCATTTGTTATTGTTGAATTGTGGGTGAGAGAAAAAGAGATCTAAGATACAAAATGAGAGGCAATAGAGCTAGTATGGTGAGGAAATGACAACTAAGATGAGACAGACTCCTAGTGGCTATAGTGGGTGAAACATAGGTAGGCAACTAAGAATTTCAAACTTGTTTTTGATTATTTTATTAAATTTAAGTATTTTATAGAAATTTGTAATTAGAGAAATTATAAGAACCAAAATGAACCCAAAAAAGTTGCTAAGGGTAGAATAAACCAAATAGGGAAATGGGTTCAAAGGGATTAGAGTAATAACTATAAGAACACATTTATTACAATGAAAGGGGTTGATAGGCATAATCAACTAGGTCAACCTAGTCGACCTAGTAGGCTAAAAATTTATTAAATCCATACTACCAACTTAGTAGGTATGTGCTGACTTAGTTTATTTTTCATGCTACTAAATTAGTATATAACTATCAATTTAGTATAAAAATCCACTATGATAACTTAGTACTAAGGGGGGGAAAGTAAAGCGCTGACTTAGTTTGTTAAGTTAACCTAGTCAAAATGAGGAAATTTTGGTCAACCTAGTGTTTGACTAAGTGACTAGAATAGTATGAAAATGCATGAAATAGGCTAAAAGAGTGCTAGAAATGTCTAGAATAGCCAACTAAGTACTAAAATGGCTGAGTAGGCTAAAAAATAAGACAAATTAACAAAAAAAATGAATAAATTAAAGCAAATTAGGCTTGTTTTTGTTAAAATTTTGAAAATAATGTATTTTGACTATAAATTACATGGAGGATCTAATACAACTTTTATTGTTTTATGGTTATAGAGGCATCTAAAGTTTTGGCACTTGGTGGACATGGAATGGATCCTAGACCTCTTGGAGTTATTGACAATTGAGGATTGTTTGAGATTAGTTGTCTGAGGTCTAGGATGGATTGTAGAGATGTATCTATTTTCATTGAGTTTGAATTTGATAGTCATGTTCTTGAGAGCCTGTAAATGATTAAGTAATGCATTTAGGTGGAAGGTGGATAGGGATACCATTGAGATGTGTATCACCCTAGAGGACATCCATGTTATACTTGGACTACCAATAGGAGGTACACCTATGGCCATGGGAGTACAAGATGGCTAGGCGAAGAGGAGAGCCTTAGCCATTTTAGTGATGGGCTTAGAAAGGATATATCTTGAGCTAAAAGTTAGCCTATTTGACATTTATACATCTAAAATTTTGGATATTTGAAAGGAAATTATAGGAATTATGATATCATGTATGTTGTGTCACAAGCTAGATGAAAAGGTACCATTATATATGGTAGACTTATGCCAAACTATATAAGAACATGGGATACTATATGAATTAGATTTTGTCATCTAGATACATCTTATGCATGACATGTATGGGATGTTGTTCAGAGGGTAGAAGTCTATGGGGCCTATTAGATAATTGAGTGTGTGGATATATGAGAGGTTTTTGATGTATTGAGTAGTTGGGTTGCCCTATGTGGTCGATCATTGGTTACCTTGGGTATAAAGGTGGTAGTAGGATCAAGTAATATGGACTACACCCCACATGCCAATATTTTAGATAGTTAGGTACACAAATATTATGTGGCTACCATATGATTACATTGATATGGTATGGCTAAGTTAGGAGACAATGGCACCATCATTAACATGGACATAGATTATAAGCCATTATACCTAGTGGATAGAGTTACATCTAGTGATGCATGTACCAAGATAGATGGGACTCCCTCACCCAGTAGCATTGATAGTGGTATCCATATTTTGGGCTAGGAATGTGAGAGAGATGAGGAGGAGAGGAGGATTAGGTTCATTAGGTTTTAGGCCAATAATCAAGTCATGATGTGAGAGATCATGGACTGATCAAGCATGATAAGCAACAGATAGATAGGATATGGATGCAGATGTAGGAGTGCCAAAGGTACCAATACTAGCCCCAAAATAAGAGGAGTAGTGACTCCCTCAATTGTACCATTGATGAAGACACCAATAGCAAGAGAGAGCAAAGATATTAGTCATTCTAAATGACCCATCAAGTGGGCCAAGATAGAGTTGGGTGATAGAGGTACCACTCAGTCATAGCTTGAGATGGGCATGAGTGGTGACCCTAAGATTTACTCTTAGGTGATGACCTATAGAGGAAATAATCAAAGGATGCATTGATGGAGAGACCATTCTTGGTGGTTACGTAGATGGCAAGATGGTAGTAGGCAACAAGCAAACAGGTAATAATAGATGGTTTGAATTTTACTTAAGTTATTTAAGATAGATATATTTTTGAGATATATTTTGTAGATTTTGTAGAGGAGGAGATAAATGGGGATCCTAAATGATGGTATCACTCCTTGAGATCTTTAACAAGGCACTGATGCCATATGACCTAACAACACTAGAGGATCCTAAGATAATGTTTAACTCAGAGAGTTGGTTTAGACTAGTAGGAGAGGTTGTAAAGTGAGCATAAGTGTGAAAAGAGGATCCAAAATCACTAGAAAGGGTGGGATCAAGAGAGGAATATGCATGATAGTCCTTGGCTTAGGAGAGAGCTACACATATGACTACCATGACCCAACTAACATAGTTACATGCTCAGCTAGCACAAGTATCGGCCTCGATGGTCAACCTACATGCACAGGTGACAGGTCTGAGATCTTAGATAGCCTCTTTATAGCATACTATTCAGAGGGGAAAATCCAAGCCATCTATGGGTAGCATGGTTAGGCCACGAGATAGATAGGACAGAGCCCAATCATAGTGTTTCAATCATGTATATTTTTGTACTTTGTAAAAACAAATGATATATATAGACATCTCATTTTGGCAGTTGGATGTTAATATTATGTGTTTGTATTATGGTTGCGGTTTTGGATGCTTATATATATTTATTTATATCACATGTATTTAGCTATTGTTATATATGTTATACAAAATATATGAGTTGTGGTTTATTTTCTAGCATTATGTAGGACATATGCATGGTTAAAAATAAATAGGCAAAAAATGTTTGATAAAATATAATCAATCAAAAACAAAACTACTATGCACTATTTCATGTTGGGAAACATTTAATAAAAATAAAATAACTAAGCATAAATAACCAAAGGGTGGTAAAATAAGATGGAATTTTTTTAAAAAAAAAACTAAGAGAAAGATTATCACCAAATTAAAACTAGTATAATCACACTAAACCACGTTGGGAAGTATGAAAATAATGTAATGAAGTGAAAAACATGTAAAAGGAAAAATGGTATAAAAAAAATAATTAATTTAATCAATCATAATAAATCACGTTAGGAAGTATAAGAGAGAAAAAAATTGGGAAAATTGGTCTTAAATTTATCATACTAATTCAAGCTGAGAATTATGAAAAATTCAAGAAATGGTTGGATTCTTACATGCAATAAAAAAACAAGAAGATAAAAATGAAAGAGTGACAAAGGAAGCATAGAAAATACTAAATCAAGATAGGAAGCATGTTAATGACATGTAACTTCATGATCAATCAAATCTTATCTCATATTTGACACATGTAATTTTTGTTGTGACTTGGAAAAATGGAAAATTTTGTGAAGAAGGCCATGTCCTACCCATGGTCTTACACTTCAATTCAGAACACCAATGAGGTGGAATATATGTGAAAATTGGGTAATAATAATTGTTGGTAATAATAATGTGAATTTGTGGTAATTTGTGATGAAGGCCGAGTCTTATCCATGGTCTTACAATGCAACTTGAAAATGGATTCCCTAAGGGAATGATTAGTGAAAAAAATAATATTTGTCTAGAGGAAATAAGAAGAATGTAGGGCATGAAAAAAGGAATGTAAAAAATCATAACTTAGACATCTTATGAGAATACCTTAGGAGATAGGAGGCATACTAAGGACATGAGAAGACACTAAGTGACTAGTGACCATCCATGTATAAATAAATTCTGTTTGCTATAGACACTAAGCTATGTAGGAAAATAAGCATGTTACTAAGATCATCTCATGAAGATAGATAGGTACAAGAAAATTAAAATGGACCTATAGACACCTAAAACTGCCCACTGATAACCTTCAACCATGCTTTTGACCAATTCTACCAAAGTGCACAATTTGGATTAAAAACACCAAGATGCATTAAAAGAGTTGAAATTATTATATTCAAGTGTCAATTTTTGCCAGGGTATCGTTAAATGGCACAATTTAATTTATGAAACAACTAACTCCACTTATATAATTTTGAGTCAAAATGACATTTTTGCACCTGGGTGCTCTAGATTGCTCTTTTCTATCAAATTTGTTGTACGAGACACATGCCTTTGTTATTTTACATTGCAAACATCCTAAATGGTAATATGATTTCAATGCATCTAACATCAAATTCTAATTCCAATCTATTCAAATTTCAAGCCCATAACAAGACATTTTGACTAATTTGATTTATTTGTGCACCAAGGGATAAAATTTGCATCAAAATTGTTTAATCATGTTTAAAAGCTAATTAATTCAAATCATGAGCCTAATTAATAATTCCATGGAGTTTTTTGAATATTACTTTTTGGAAATGAATATTGAATATTTACATCATCAAATGACATCATTTTATGGGGTGGCATCCACAATCCATAAATGCATAAAATATTTAGATTAAGCCACACCATGCCTCATTAAGACCCTCCCATGTCTCATCAATTCCTCTCATGCATCATAAATTTCTCTTCTTCCCAAATAATGATGAGGGTATTTATCAATTTTATTTGCATAATTTAATTTATTCATGGCCACACATCTCAATCTTAAGATGGACAATCATGGTTGATCTAGCCCATTTTAAAAAATCTATAAATACAAGGCCTCACAACCATAAGTTTAAGCTATCTTGGTGTAAAGTTATAATGATAAATTTATTCAAAAACCCATTTCAATTAATGTTATAATGTCAAATTATTCAATCAATCCAAAGCCACAAGCCACATGGTGTCAAGAAAAGGTGGAGGATAGCCAAGATCCATTGCAATAGACCTTTTAAAGTATAAATCCAAGCAAGCCATATACAAACCATTTGAAATCTCCAAGGAAGGTGAAGGAGGTTTTATTTCATGTTTTAATTATTTTTTATATGTATGTTTGTTATTATGATCCTCCTTAGTGTCAAGGCCTAGAGATGTATTATTATTAGTGTGTTTCGTTCAATTTTATTTCATTTTGGAATAAACACAATACTAACCACCTCTCTTGTGTCAAATTCCTAGTCTACATAATAAGACACCTAGTGTGGGATAACAATTAACATGATTGGTTATTCTATTTGTTTCACTCATTGATTAGGACATGCATATCTATATCATCAAGAACAATAGAATAAAAAACCATCACCCAAGCCAAAACCAAACATGTACCATACCATTTCATATTGCTATATCCTTTACCATTGTTGCATACCTATCCAATCACCTTATTACTTGGGGGAAACCCTCTTGAGATTCTATCTAGCTTTCTACCATCCTTCTTATCATCCTATCCAATCTATCAAAACCCATCATTATCCTAAATAATACCATACCATCCTATCATTCCATTCCTATCTAGACCAAAGCTTGTTTTGATCTCGGTTCCTTTGGTTCTTCCCTCACTTTTCATGAAGGGTTTTTGATCAAGTTCTTACTCTTATCAAATCCATGTTTAAAATATAGTCTATAAAATTAGTGTGATAGTTGATCTGGCTAGATATATTTCATTTTCCATCCTATATCAAGCTAGTTTATGTGAGCCTAATTATAATTACCTATGGATAAATTAGTATTTCACTAGTCTTGCTAATAATTATAACCTCTAATGGGCAAATTAGCATCATTGACCTATCCTGTTGTATCCTAGTTATAATCATATATAGGCAAACTAGGGGAAACATTTGTTTATCATACATTACCACATCACCTTGCAAATACTATTTTCATTTAACTGGCCATTTGTCAAATTTGAGAACTTGTTGGTACCTAGTTAGTTTTTCCTTTCCTTTTATGTGAAAATAACTAATGTGACTTGAGGTCATTTCAAGACTATGTGGGTCATGCTCAATTTATGTTGAGGTCATCTCAGTCCCCCTTTCTGTGCTCTCACCCTTTTATGAGCAACTTAAGCCATGTTCTCACCATTTTATGAGCAACAAAATCCAAATACTCTCACCATTTTTTGAGTAGGTATCTTGGCATTTTATAATGAGTTAAGATACCCTAACAATTCCAAAAACATTCAAATATTTCAAAATCTAAAAACATTTGTCCTATCTAAGCCTAGTTAGTTATCCTCAATTCACCTTACTAGGGAATGGTCATTATTAGGATGCTTTCTTTTGATTTTGTCTCTAAGATTTTTGTTTGTTTGTTTGTTTTAAGTTGGTTGTCTATTTGTGTGCTTTCTATGTGTTTATTTGTTTTATTGCCTATTTGTTTTATTTCAATAATGTTGCCTTGACTCAGTATATATGTGTTCATTGTGTGATTCCTCAAGCACATTATTATTGAGTCCATCCATATTCATACATCAACATTATTATCATATTTTTTTTATCATTGGTGCATTATTTTCAAGTGTTTGTTGGATTGAGAGTCAGTCCTTATGCATATTTTTAGATAGTCTTCATGGTGTTATATCATGATGCCTACCATCATGTGCTACAATAAAACCTAGTTTCAATAATGTCTACAAGAAATAGAGTCATAGAATTTTTTCCTTGGCACTTTGTCATAAACCTTCCACCCATCTTGATCAAATCAACCCATTAACCATTCTAGTTGTATCAATGCTAATAAGGATATGCATCTCCTCATTACAGGTACAATTAAATAATTTTTAATGATCAATATTATTATTCTATTCATCTCATTCATCAATTTACACTTGCTAATCAACCCTAACTGGGGTACAATCATCTTAATCCAATTCAAGTCCTTTTAATGATTATAATTACGTATGGGAAAATCATTATTTTGACTTTTATTCTTTATTATAACTGCCTTTGGGAAAATTAGTACTTTTTAAATCAATGCATTGAAGCATTTATCATTTGGATTAATCTCAATCATGGGTTAGTTCCACCTTTCTTCTTACTTCTTTTTGAGGGAGCATGCATCCACATATGTGACAATGACTCCCTCAAGCGGCGTCATCCTAAGTTTGCCAAACACCATTTGGAGATTTTTATTCAATCATCATCTTCTTTTTGACATATAGGCCTTTACTCATTATTTTATAAGTAATTACTGTGCCTATAGCTTGCAATGCCTTCCCAAATAGGGGCAAACTATAAACACCTAAAACTAGCCACTCATAACCTTCAACTAGGTTTTTGACCAATTTCTACCAAAGTGTGCAATTTGGCCTAAAATACTAAAACACACTAAAAGAGTTGAAATTATTAAATTCAAGTGTCGAGTTTTACCAAGGTATAATTAAATGGGGTAATGCAATTTATGAACTAGCTAACTTTGATTAGATTATTTTGAGTCAAAATGACTATTTTGCACTTAGGTGCTCTAGATTGCTCCTTTATATCAAATTTATTATATGAGGCACATGCCTTTGTTATTTTTCATTGACAACATACTAAATGGAAATATGGTTCTAATGCATCTAACATCAACTTCCAATTATAATCCAGTCAAATTTCAAGCCAAAAAACAAGACATTTTGACCAATTTGATTAATTTCTAAACCAAGGGCCAAAATTTGCATCAAAATTACCTAATCATGTATACAAACTAATTAATTCAAATCATGAGGTTAATTAATAATTCCATGGAACTTTTTGAATATTTCTTTTTGGAAATGAATATTGAATATCTGTATCATCAAATGACATCATTTCTATGGGGTGGAATCCACAAGCCATAAATGCATAAAATATCAAGATTAAGTCATCCCATTCCTTCATTAAGACCCTCCCATACCTCATCAATTCCTACCATACCTCATAAACTCCTCTTCTTCTCAAATCATGATGAGGTTATTTATGGATTTTATTTGTATAATTAGTTTTATTCATTGCCACACATCTCAATCTTGAGATGGACGGTCATGGTTGATATATCCCCTTTTGAAAAATCTATAAATACAAAGCCTCACAACCATAATTTTAAGCTATCTTAGTGAAAAATTATAATTCTAAATTGATTCCAAAATCCATTGTAATTAGTGTTATAATACCAACTTATTCAACCAAGCCACATGGTGCCAAGAGGAGGTGGAGGATAGCCAAGATCCATTACAATAGACCTTTTGAATCACAAATCCAAGAAAGCCACCATACAAACCATTTGGAAGCTCCAAGGAAGGTGAAGGAGGTTTTATTTCATGTTTTAGTTATTTTTTCATATGTATGTTTGTTATTATGCTCCTCTTTAGTGTCTAGGCCTATAGATGTATGCTTGTTAGTGTGTTTCTTTTAATTTGAGTTTATTTTAGAACTAATGCAATACTAACCACCTCTCTAGAGTCAAACTCTTAGTCTACATAATGGCACACATAGTTTGGAATATAATTAACATGATTGGCTATTATGGTTGTATCATTTGCTGATTATGATGTGCATTTCCACATCAACAAGAATAATAGAATTACAAACCATCACCTAGGCTAGAACTAAACATGTACCATACCATTTCACATTGTTATATCCTTTTACCATTGTTGCATACCTATCCAATCACCTTATTACTTTGGGGAAACCCTCTTAGCATTCTATGCAGATTTCTACCATCCTTCTTATCATCCTATCCAATCTATCAAAACCCATCATTATCCTAAGCAATACCATACTATCCTATCATTTCATTCTTATCTAGACCAAAGCTTGTTTTGATCTTGGTTATTTTGGTTCTTCCCTCACTTTTTGCAAGGGGATTCTGATCAAATTTCAACTTTTATCAAATCCATGTTTAAAAGATAGTCTATGAAATTAGTGTGACAGTTGATCTAGTAAGATATCTTTCATTTTCCATCCTATTTCAAGCAGGTTTATGTGAGGTTGATTATAACCACCTATGGATAAATTAGTATTTTACCAATCTTGCTACTAATTATAACTACCTATGGGAAAATTAGTATCATTAACCTATTTCATTATATCCTAGTTATAACTACCTATGGGAAAACTAGGGGAAACATTTGTTTGTCATGCATTACCTTATTACCATGCCATTACTTTTTTCATTTGATTATCCGTTTGTCAGATTTGAAAACTTGTTGGGACCTAGTTAATTTTTCCTCACCTTTTGTGTGAAAAGAACTATTATGACTTGAGGTCATTTTAGGACTATGTCGGTCATGCTCAATTCATATTGAGGTCACTACAGTCCCTATTTTCAGGCTCTCACTATTTTTCAATCAACTTAAGCCACGCTCTCACCATTTTATGAGCAACAAAATCCAAACGCTCTCATTATTTTATGAGTAGGTATCTTGTCATTATATAATGAGTTAAGATACCTTGAAAATTCCAAAAACATTCAAATATTTAAAAATCCAAAAACATTTGTCCTATCTGAGCCTAGTCAATTATCCTCAATTTGCCCTATTAGGGCATGGTCATTATTAGGTTGCTTTCATTTGTTTTTGTATTTAGGATTTATATTTGTGTGTTTATTTCAAGTTGTTTATCTATTTGTGTGATTTCTATGTGTTTCTTTATTTGTTTGTTTTATTGCCTATTTGTTTACTTTTAGTATTGTTGCCTTGACTTAGTATATATGCATTCATTAGGTGATTCTTCTAGCACATTATTCTTGAGTCCATCCATATTCATACATCAACATTATTATCATGGTTTTTATTATTGGTGCATTATTTTCAAGTATTTATTAGATCAAGAGTTAGTCTTTATGAATATTTTAGGATAGTCTCTATGGTGTTCTATCATGATGCCTACCATCACATGCTACAGTAAAAATCAACTTCAAGAAGTTAACATGTAATGGAGTCATATATGTTTCTCCATGGCACCTTGGTAAAAACCTTCCACCCATCTTGATTGAATCAACCCATTGACCATTCTAGTTGTATTAATTCTAATAAGGACATGCATCTCCTGATTGGTAGGTACAACTGAATCATTTATAATGATTAATCTTATTCTTCTATTCATCTCTTTCATCACTTTACACCCACTCATCTATAATATTTATTCTAGGTTATATCTTTGAGTTATGCTTGCTAATCAACACTTGCTAATCAACCCTAACTGGGGTATAATCATCTTAATCCAAATAAGGTCATTTTAATGATTATAATCACTTATAGGCAAATCATTATTTTGACTTTTATTCTTGATTATAATCACCTTTGGGTAAATCAATACTTTTTAAATCAACGCATGTAAGCATTTTCTAATTTGGATTAATCTCTACCATGGGTTAGTTCCACCTTTTTTCTTGCTTCTTTTGAGGGACTATCCATCCACATTTGTGATGGCCACTCCCTCGAGGCGTCATCATCTTAGGCTTCCCAAACATGATTTAGAGATTTTTATTCAATCATTATCTTATTTTTGGCATACGAACTTTTACTCATTATTTGAGAAGGCATTATTTTGCCTATAGCTTACAACACCTTCCTAAATAGGGGTAAACTATAGACACCTAAAATTGGCCACTGATAACCTCTGACCAAGATTTTGACCAATTTCTACCAAAGTGCACAACTGGGCTTAAAAACACTAAAATGCATTAAAAAATTTGAAATTATTATACTCAAGTGCCAATTTTTTCTAGGGTATTATTAAATGGGGCAATGTAATTTATTAAACAACTAACTTTAATTAGATCATTTTGAGTCAAAATGACATTTCACACCAGGGTGCTCTGGATTGCTCTTTTGTATAAAATTTATTATACGAGACACATAGATTTGTTATTTTTCATTAACATCTTAAATGGGAATATGGTTCCAATGCATCTAACATGAACTTCCAATTCTAATTCAATCAAATTTTGAGCCAATAACAATACATTTTGACCAATTTGATTAATTTGTGATCCAAGGGCCAAAATTTACATCAAAATTGCCTAATCATGTTTAAAAGATAATTAATTCAAATCATTATCCTAATTAAAAATTCCATGGAGCTTTATGAATATTTCTTTTTGTAAATTAATATTGAATATCTACATCATCAAATAATATCATTTCTATGGGGTGGCATCCACAAGCTATAAATGCATAAAATATCTAGATTAAGCCACCCCATGCCTCATTAAGACCCTCTCATGCCTCACCATTGCCTCTCATGCCTCATAAATTCCCTTTTTTCCCAAATAATTATGAGGGTATTTATGGATTTTATCTGCATAATTGGATTTATTCATGGCGACACATCTCAATCTTGAGATGGACGGTCATGTTTCATCCAACCCCTTTTGACAAATTTCTAAATACAAGGCCTCACAACCATAATTTTAAGCTATCTTGGTGCAAAGTTATAATGCTAAATTTTTTCCAAAATCCATTGTAATTATTTTTATAATTCAAAATTGTTTAACCAAGCCAAAGCCACAAGCCACATAGTGCCAAGAAGAGGTGGAGGATAGTTAAGATCCATTACAATAGACCTTTTGAAGTATAAAGATGAGAAAGCCACTTTGTGAACCATTTGAAAGCTTCAAGGAAGGTAAAGGAGGTTCTTTTTCATGTTTTAGTTATTGTTTTCATATAGATGTTTATTATAATGCTCCTCCTTAGTGTCTAGGCCTAGAGATATATGCTTGTTAGTGTGTTTCTTTCAATTTGATTTCATTTTGGAATTGATGCAATACTAACCACCTATCTTGAGTCAAATTCCTAGTCTACAAGACCTACCTTCCCAAGACATGTTCCCCATTATTTAGAACCCCTTATAGATCCATCAATCTAATACAAAGATTGGGTACTTTCATGAAAAAGTAACACTAAAAGAGTTTTTAATCCTCATTTTCTAATCTACTATCCTAACACACCCCAATAGACACTATCTCCATCATGAGGCCAAATGTGGAGTTTGAGCTTTGACTATAAGAAGGAGATGTGCTTTGAATCATGTCTTTTAGTGTGATTTGACTTTTTAAGGATTTTAAATGTTTTTTTAATTTATATCATTGCCTTTTATTAAATAATTTGGATTTTTTTATGTTTTATGGATTTTTTAAGATTCCACTTCCATATGAACTTAGAATGACCAATCATAAGAGATAGAGTGATACACATGAATGAGTTGTAAGCTTAGGCTAAAGGAAGTTAAGTGGCCAAAGATAAAACTGACTAGAACACTTAGGTTTAATAATGAACCAACATGTTATCTCAAGTCTCAACCAATATATGCTTAGTTTGTGAAAAGGGAATAAAGGAGATCCAAAGTGGATAGGTAAAAGGAAATTATAATGAGATTAATTATTTACTAACTAATCACATGGTAAATAAGGAATGACTAAAGGGAACAAGGTTTGTTTAACCAAGTCACAATGACAATTATCCATGTATATAGAGATAAGAAAGCAAATAATCATGAAAAGAAAATAAGGGAGTTTTTAAGAAAGAAACTCAAGAAGAAAAAGAAATCAATGATAAAGAAGACATCCATAAGAAAACTCAAATGACATTATAATAAATTTAAAGTGCAAAATCAAAGTCACCATGTAAGATAATAATAATTTGACACAATGTCAAATTATATAAAAAAATAGATAAAGACAAGATTAGATCACATGTCCAATCCAAATGAAAATGTAAGAACAACATGCAGTGCTCATAAGTACTGATAGATTTTCCCCCACACATTATCCAAAACATCTTATAAGTATCTATGATGTTGGATGTGAACTGCAACTAATGTCTCATCTATCTTCATTGAAAACTAAGAAAATACTTCATGTGTAATCTCCTTAATAGAAAAGGCAAGAATTATTAATGAATCATACTAATGAGGGATATTAGATAAGGGATGATCAAAATAATGCATTGGATATAACAATATGGGAGATGAAGGGATTGCCAATGGAGAAGGTTCCATAGGTAAGGGAATCACAAGTGGAGAAGGATCCATAGGTGAGGCAAGGTCCATGGGTGGAAGAACATGAGGTGAAGAAGGGACCATAGGAGGGGATGGAACCATAGGAGGTTTAACCATAGGGGAAGAAAGGGGAACCTTCTTGTGGGAAAAACCTATTGGATGAATGGTATAAGGTGCAAGAATAGTTAAAATATGATATTTAAGGTGTTGTTGAAGGATGTGAAAATGATCAGTGTGATGGGTGCCACAATAGTGACAAAGATAATACACTTATTTATACTTAGGAATATACTTAGGTAGTACCTTTAGGGTATGTATAAGGATGAAAAGTGTCAATATATTATCATAGCTTGTGATAATGCATGGATGATTGATTATATGTGCCATGGAAGTAATAGATACACCTGTGAATAGGCTTGGTCGAGATAATCATAGGAGGAGGTGTAACAAAAGTAAAAAGAGATTGGGAAGCCTGATTAGATCATTTGGTTGGAAATGGATTCATATATGGTAAAGGAAGAAAACCATCATCAAGAAAATATGGTGGTGGTGAAGGGACTAGACTAGGCTTGATAGAAGGAACAATGGGATCAAAAGTAGGAATAGACTCAATTAAAGAAAAAGTAGGAATGGGATTTGAAGTGGGATCTATTGAGGGAGTGGTAGGATCTATATAAAGATGAAGGATAGTTGTACACATATCAAGGATAAGCAGGTTATAGGGGTCATAGTACCTAGCAAAGTGATAGGGCCTAGTCATAACATGATCCATAAACATATTCCTGAGGTTATTCATAAATTGGAGGTGTTTGCACCATCTCTACCCTATAATAAAGAGGAAAAATTATAAAATTAGGAACTATATATAATGGAATATGTGAAGATACACTAAAAGGATGAAGTAAAGAGGAATGATAATAGATAATCTCAGCATCACAGGCCTGAATAAGACCACCTAAGAATGGATCATCTAAGGAATAACCATTATCATAATCAAGTGTATGAATATCAATGACATAGGTAGGGATGACATTGTCATCCAATGAGGTGTGATGAATGGAATGTTGAGTCTTAGTCAAGACAATGAGGATGTCATCATAGGGTGGTTTGTGAGAATGAGGTTGTAAAGAGGCAAGAAGCTGAGAGATGAGATGAGGTGAGAGATCATATGTTTTAACATTGAGATTGATCTCATAAAGCTCATCATCATCAAAATATAGGTGGTTTTGAGAATATTCCCAGTGATTTTGGGATGACCATTATAACCTTGAGGGGAATTTATAGGAAATTTGAATCATTGAGACTCATGAAATGGAACACTAGGTAAAGGTTCAAGAGCAGGAATCTTGAGGACACCCTAGTCTTGGGATTATTCAAAATTTTAAGGGTTAATGTCACCTTGAATCCTATAGATATCTCTATTATTATTAAATTTATTGCATTGGTAGGTAGAAGAAGCAATTGCTTGCATATGATGAGTCCATGTCCTACCAAGAAAAATGTTATAAGATAGAATAAAGTTAAATATCTTCACCTTCACATGAACGGTGATATGTGGGATAGTAATGGGAATCCACACACAACCTAAAGGAGGAATTTTCTTTTGATCATATCCATAACATGTGATGTGTGTATATTTGAGATTATAATCAAAATATCCAAGAGTTTTGATAAAATCAAGAGAGGTAACACAAGTGTCAGAACCCTCATCAATCAAGGCATGCTTGACTTGGATATTTCCAATTTGGACACTAATAAATAGAGGAAAATCATCTACACAAATTATAATCTCATTAGGAATCATGAAAGTGATGGGAAACTTGAGGGAAAGAGAAGTGTCCATTGTTTCATCAACATGGATAGACATCTCTTCGTATTGGTGAAATATGTTATCTTCAGATCCATATAAGGTTTATTTACATTTTACTAAGGGAGGATGAGGGATGTTTATTTAAAACAAAATTTTCATGAGATAATTCAATGATATAGAGAGTTCCTCATAATCTCAATAAATATAATATAGGATGGGAGATTAGTCAGTTTTATGATGGGATCCCACTCATCATAGCCTATAATAAGATTATTAGAAATAGGTGCATAGTGTTGGAGAAGGTCCTCGAAAGGAGCATACAAATTAAATTATAGTTTATGTTGATAATATGTAGAAGGTTTAGAACAAGGTTATAATTTTTTTGAGAAGATGAAGTAATTGATGCATGTTGGTTTTGAGAATTGTTAAAATAAGTGTTGATAGAAGCTTAAATGTCATTGGTGTTGGGTAAAAAAGATAGAGGGATGGTATAAATAGTATGGGAAGTGTTATTGAGGATTTGTAATTTGTTCAACAAAATTTAAGGTCATCTTTACTGAATTCATTTAAGTGAGTTGGATAAAAATCTTGGATAACATGAAATGTGTGAGATAGTGGAGGGGTATAGATAGGTTGAGGATCAATGACAGCATTCACCCTCACATATTAGTCATATTAACCACATTCTCTTATGTATTTGAGACAATAAGAATATCTAAATTATTTATGGAAGGGGTGGATTATCTTGGTTATATTGGTGATTTAGAAGAGGAACTTTATAGATAGCCAAATGATCATTAGCTTGATTCAAGGCTTGAGATTTAGTATTAGTTTCATGGGATTTGAAAGTAATGTCATATGCTTGTTCACATTTTTGAATGAGAAAATCATGATCAAAATTAGGACAAAGAAGTAAATCCATAGCCAAATTATGCAACTGCCTACAGGTCTCATGATAATGATCCCAACTAGCATGAAACCATAAAAAATTATTGACATCATACCAAGATTTCATAGGATGAATGGGATCAATTTCTCATGGTAGAGGCCTAGGTATATGTTTTATTAATTTGGTTGAGGATAAGGGTTTGTGAACATTAATGTTATTATGTGAAGATAAATGAGGATGGGTGAATTATTGAGAAAGGGGATCTAGTTCTAAATATTGGCTAAGAACAACAACTTGAATATTGTGATTGGTATCATAAGAGTTTGTGATAACATCATTAGTAACATGATGATTCTTGTTCTTTAGTAAAATATGAGGACCCAAAAAAGGTTAGGGTGGTTCAAATTGATTCATAAATAAATCTTGATGTTTTTTTTGGTCAATGGCCTCCTCTAAAGTATGTGGAGAGAGCACAAACATGATATTGCAACTTGGGAAAAAGAGCATTCGTAAAGAGATGAAAAAGGTTATCATCGACCATGTTATGTTCACATTTATTGGAAAATGTTTTCCACCTTTTAACAAAAGATTGGGTAGTTTTTTTTTCAATTTTATTACAATTGATAAAATGGGCCAAGGTATTCTCAAGAAGATCACTAGTTTGGAATTCTTGGACTTGAGCATTTACTAAATCTTCCAAACTAGTAATAAAATGAGTTTTAAGTTGATTTTACCAATCTAAAGCATCTCCTATGAGGGTTTTGGCTAATATCTTGGTAGAAACAAAGTCATTTAATTTTATCCAATCTTTATAGAGATTTACAAACATTTTTAGATGAATATTAGGATCAGTTCATCCATTGTAAAAAATGGCAGGGGTGAGACCTCCTATATTGATATTAGAAATTTAAGATGTAAGAGGCTCATTTTGAAGATTATTGATTGTCTTATTGAGAAGAGTATGTTTAGAGATGATATTACCATGGGAATACCAAAGAGGAGTGGGGGCAATTTTTATTATGCATGCCCCATGGCATCTATTGAGGGTGGATTTAAAGATGGATAAGGTGGTTTTACATTCAAAACATCTAATTTATACTATGATCTTAAAAAATATTCATGTGATGGGTTTGAGTTGAATTATTATCATTATTTGAAGAATTATAATTGTAAGTAATGGATTTGGTACCACTTTTGGTATTGGTAGGAGCTTGACAGGAGTTTTTATAATGTGAGGAACTAGTTGTAAAATTTGCTTGTGTATTAAAAGATGGACTAGTGAAGGGATGAGAATAGGAATCACTAGAAGCATGATTACCATGGGTATAAAATTATGCACTAGTGTAAGAGGTAAGGAGATTATATCTTGGAAGATGCCAACTAAATGTAGAAACTACCATGTTAGTGTAGATACTAGGCATGTAGGTAGAAGAATTTAAAGAAGAAAAAGCCATGGTATGAGAAGGGGTAAAAATAGAAGGAAGAAGCTGAGAATCAAATAAAATAGTATCCCCAAATCTATGTGATAAAGTAGGAGAAGGTGAATGAGGCTCTTCAACTTGAGCACTAATCATGATATGGTAAATGGTAGAAGGATCCTTTCCTTGATGTTGACAAAATTCAGAGATAAAGAACATTTGAGGGATATACTCTAATTTGGGTTGATCTTTAAGTGAGAAGAGAGGATTACATAATGAAGAGGAATGAAGAGGGGTCCCATAATTTTTTGTGCAAGTGGATACATGAATATTTCTATCATCCAAGAGAGGAGCCCTAAGTTACTTATAAGAGTCCCTATGAGGGTTGGTAAGACTCATCATATATGTTGAATTTAGCTCAGTGTTATCTTCAAATAGGAAGTTCATGATGAAGTAAATGGAATAAGTAAGGAAAATGTGATGTGAAATCAAAGAAATAAGAAAAGGAAAATAACCATACAAAATTAACTAGGTTGACCTAGTATAGAAAATAAGGTCTAAAAGTTAAGAAAATAGGAATACAAAGTTGACTGGGTCAACCTAGTTTTGTAACCTAGGAAACAAATAGGTAGAAAAAGATACAGAGTCAATAGGGTCAACCTAGTTCTATATCATAAGAAGTAGAAAATAACACTATGTTGACAAGGTTGACCTAGTATTAAAAGCAAGGAAGATCGATAGTATGTAAGAGACTATGTGGAGTAGAACAACTGTGTACTAAAATAAGAAATTTTTTGCAAGTACTTTTGAAAGAAAGAAATGAAATAAAACACACAATCAATTGAGTCAATAAGGATGATCCAATTGAGTTACATATCATGAAACCTTACACCAATACTAGCTATTGCAAGTTTTTACAATACAACATACAATTAAACAAAGCTCAAGTAGTCATCTTGGAAAGTAAATGCTAAGTGGTCATCTTGAATGTTTTTAGATTATTAGAATATGATTTTAGATGTGATAGGGAGTTAGATGTAAGTAAGAAACTAGAAAGCAATCTATGGATGGTTTCAGGGTGTTTATACTAAAAGGGAACTATATTGGCTACGGTACTAGCTTGGTATTGGGGCCTACCCCCTCACTTCACACATTATAGCGATAAGGATGTTGAGTGCTTTGCCAATATATACCATTAACTAAAAATTATACTTAGCCAAGAAACCAAGTCGGCTTCCCCTTTGGTGATGAAATCCCCATAGGTAGGCCTTGAGTAGATAATTGTTTAAATGCATTTTTAAGATTTTATGATTTGGTAGTGTGTGTATAAAAGATAATAATAGTAAAACTAAATAGTATATTGAAAAACCACCTAATTAGACTAAGTGATCTATTATAATAATGAAATCAACTAAAAATGAAAGTGTGAGCTAATTACTAGCATATAAGTATTAATTTTAATTTTGAAACATAGTACAATGTCATTTTAGATGATAGTGTATGTAGATATTACAAAACATAGTTGACAGTATCACTACTACATTGTTAAATCAAGGGTCTAAAAAATAACTACATCGATAATGTCAACTTATTTTTATAGATAGAAGACAAAATATAGAATTACATCTGTTAAGCATAGAATATACTGAGAGGGGGGGTGAATCAGTATATTATATATCTTATAAAACTTTCCCTTTATCAAATTCCACTTAATCAAACATTCAAGATATGCAATAAAACTCAAACAATAAACATCACACAAGAGAGAGAGAGACACCAGATATAACATGGAAACCCAATGTGAAAAAACCATAGAGAATCAATCTCAAATATATTCATGAGAACAAACCCACAAGAGCACCATACCCCTTTTCCAAGTACAAACCTCAGCTATAATTCATGAGCACCAACCCACAGGAGCTTTAAACCCCTTTTTCAAGCACCAACCTAGCACCTATTCATGAGCACCAACCCACAAGAGCACCAACCCCTTTGCTGAGCACCAACCCAACAACAATTCGTGAGCACCACCCCATAAGAGCACCAACCCCTTTTGTGAGCACCAACCCAGCAACAATTCATGAGCACCAACCCCTTTGTGTATACCACACACCTATCTCTCAATGTTGATATCTAAACAAATGATAGATCAATACAACATCTCCTTCCTCTCTCTCACCTTTGCTCTTCTAAGCTAGATATAACAAATACAAATAATATTCATCTCTCACAATTTCTCTTATAAGCTAGATATTACAATATCAAATCAACCTCTATCTCTCATATTACAAATGGCTTCTCAAGCATTTATTTATATCTTTCCAAATGACCTTTGGCCTTCCCCCTTTGTGACCTTTCAATCCTCATGGAAAATGGTGCCAATCTTGGATGACCCTTCATATCCAAGCATTTGAAAAGTCATGTGGTGACCCTTCACAACCAAAAACGTCCTTACCACTTTTGTCCTTATCTTTGGTGACTCTTCGTATTCCTCAAAGTGTCCCTTCATGAGAAATTTCACCTTTACTCTTTTGTCTTCCCTTGGTGACTCTTGGTATTCCCCAAGATGACTCTTCATGGGAAAATGCATCCCATCCTTCTTTTGTCTTTATCCCGTGACTCTTCAACTTCTCCATGGGCCCTTCTTTTGTCTCATATGCAACCAAAAATATATTCCTTAATATTAAATAAATATTAACTCATTTAGCCAAGATAAATAATATTGAATGTAATGGGGCCTTTATCACCAATAATTCTAAACCTTTGACATCAATGACAATATTTCCAATAATCTCCCCCTTTGTCATTGATGGCAACCTCAATCTTGAAAGCACCACATCCTGTCACCTATACATACCATCATTTGAAAACATACAGTAACTCCCCCTTACTGTAGCAACCTGTACCTATTTTTTCCACCTATACCTGTACCTATTATTCTCCCCCTTTGACATCAATGGCAAAGGGCCTACCTGGAGCTAACACTTAGCTCCCCCTCACTTGATGCTGATCATCAATGGCAGGAAGTAATAGACATTACTCCAACTCCTCTCACTAATCTTTGAATGTATCCTTTGATCGTGTCTTTGAGAAGATATCTGACAATACATACACATTATTCCCTGTCTTTTGAGAATCTGCAATCAACTCATTTGAATCTTTTCTTCTAATCTCACAACCTTCAACATGAAACCTTAATGTGTATCCTTGATCACAAATTTGACTAAAAGTCAATAGATTATGCTTAAGACCTTTTACATATAACACATTTTTAGTCTTAGTTCTACCATAATCCAAACTCAAAGTACCTTTTCCAGCTATCTTGGCAGTGGTTTTATCTCTGAACCTCACTGTACCACCATTGATCTTCTTTAGAGATAAGAACTTACTTTTATCTCTTGTCATATGTCTTGAACATCTGCTATCAATTAACCATGGTTGATCTTTACCTCCCACATGCAGAGCTATCTACACCATCATAGAATCTTCATCTTGTTTCTTCTGCCATGTACATGTCTAAACCTTCTCCCTGATGAATGGATCTTTGACACTCTGATTCGTCTTCTTGATGAATGGAGATTTAAACCTCTGATCCTTCTTGACTAACTCTAACATGCTTCTATAATACCGAGCTATGTGTCTAAAGTTTTTGCACTTGTAGCATACTATGGTCTCTTCATCAAAGCTTGATAGAGGAGCAAAAGAGTTGTGGCTTCTGCTTGACTCTACTTGACTTTCCATCTCCTTATTTCTAAAATTGTTAGCTCTTTTTCTACATTCTAATTTCTTGTGACCATATCCATTACAATAAAAACAATAGCCATAAAAATAAGGCATGTCTGTATATCTCTGACCTGATTGCCTTTTGTAGTTTTGTTCCTTCTAGCCTTCTCTATTTGGAATGTTCTCTGTATTCTTCACTTCTCCCCTTTTTGTTTCCTCTTGTGTAAGAGGTTCAACATAGCTCTTTTTCTTTTCAAAACTGATCCTAGTCTTATCTGAATATGCTTTTTGACTTTCCAATATCTTATTCATCATGTTAGTGCTATCCTTAAATTTTGAATCACTAACTACTTTATCATTGACTGCTTTTTGAATATCTTCTTTTAAAGAGGCAATTTCAATAACATACCTTTCACAATCTTTTCTTTCTATTTTCCAACTGTGCTTTGAGATCTTCTTCATTCTTTTTGGCTTCTTCAAAGTGTGCTTGTAGATCTTCAATCATTTCCTTTGACTCTTGTTCATTTTTCTCGATCTGGGACTTTAATCTTTGATTCTTCTTCTGAATAGCTTCTACCTCTTCTAGGGCACAATTGAGTTCTCCTTCCATATCTACTTAAGCGTCCTTCTCTTCTTCTTCTTGATCATCTTCATGTATGGTCATGAATAGAATCTCTTCTTCTTTTGAATCACTGACTCCACTATCTTCAACTGAGCTAGGATCCTTAGAATACAGGCTCTTGTTCTCGAATCCCTTCTTGGATTTGCCTTTGAAATTCTTCTTTTATGTAGGCTTTTCTTCTTCATCATCCTTAACCTTATCTGGGCATCTAGCTAAAAAAATTTCCAATCTTTCCATAATTAAAACATTTAAAAGGTAATTTTCCTTGATATTTACCTATTCCTCTTTTCAGCCTACGAATGAAAAGTGCTTCATTGTCATCTTCATCATCACTAGAACTATCACTTGATTCTTGAATCTTAGCTTTCTCCTTCTTTGATGTCTTGAAAGTTGCTTCTCTCTTTGAAGGTTTATCTTATTCTGTCCGCATCTCATATGCCATGAGAATACCATGAAGCTCATCTATCTTTAGATTGGCTAAATTATTCATCTCCTCGATTGCCAAAACCTTTGCATCATATCATTGGTAGAGATCTCAAAACCTTTTGCACCACCGTTGACTCTTCCAATGTTTCTCAAAGACCTTGAATCTGATTTACTATCTGATCAACTCGCAAGAGATAACTTGCTATATCTTCTTCTTCCATCTTCAAACTTTCAAACTACCTTCTAAAAGTCTTCAGCTTAGCTTGCTGAACCTTTCCATCACCTTTGTAAATATTCTCAAGTTCTACCCAAGTTTCATGAGTAGATTTAAATTGCATAACTTTAACAAATTCAGATTCACATAAACCACATAAAATAGCATTTAAAGCTTTAACATTACATTCACTTGCCTTCTTTTCTACTGGAGTAATTGTAGATGTCTATGGCTCTTCATATTCCTCCACCACTGCTTTCCATATGTCAAATCCAAGGGCCATCAAATAAACCTTCATTCTCATGCTCCAAAAAGCATAATTCATCCCATCAAATTAAGGTGCCTTATTTATAGAAAATCCTTCCTGTGACCTAGCCATCGTGCTTTCCCAATCTACCTTCAACCTGTAAAACTTTTCAAAAAGGAACCTGCTCTGATACCAATTGTTAAGCACAGAATATACTGAGAGGGGGGTGAATCAGTATATTATATATCTTATAAAACTTTCCCTTTATCAAATTCCACTTAATCAAACATTCAAGATATGCAATAAAACTCAAACAATAAACATCACACAAGAGAGAGAGAGAGACACCAGATATAACATGGAAACTTAATGTGGGAAAAACCATGGAGAATCAATCTCAAATGTATTCATGAGAACAAACCCACAGGAGCACCATACCCCTTTGCCAAGTACAAACCTCATATACAATTCGTGAGCACCAACCCACAAGAGCTTCAAACTCCTTTGCCGAGCACCAACCTAGCACCTATTCGTGAGCACCAACCCACAGGAGCACCAACCCCTTTGCCGAGCACCAACCCATCAACAATTCATGGGCACCAACCCACAAGAGCACCAACCCCTTTGCTGAGCACCAACCTAGCAACAATTTGTGAGCACCAACCCACAAGAGCACCAACCCCTTTGTGTATACCACACACCTCTCTCTCAATCTTGATATCTCAACAAATGATAGATCAATACAACATCTCCTTCCTCTCTCTCACCTTTGCTCTTCTAAGCTAGATATAACAAATACAAATCATATTTATCTCTCACAATTGCTCTTCTAAGCTAGATATTTCAATATCAAATCAACCTCTATCTCTCATATTACAAATGGCTTGTCAAGCCTTTATTTATAGCTTTCCAAATGACCTTTGGCCTTCCCCCTTTGTGACCTTTCAATCCTCATGGAAAATGGTTCCAATATTGGATGACCCTTCATATCCAAGCATTTGAAAAGTCATGTGGTGACCCTTCATGACCAAAAACGTCCTTCCCACTTTTGTCCTTATCTTTGGTGAATCTTCGTATTCCTCAAAGTGTCCCTTCATGAGAAATTTCACCTTTACTCTTTTGTCTTCACTTGGTGAATCTTGGTATTCCCCAAGATGACTCTTCATTGGAAAATGTGTCCCATCCTTCTTTTTTCTCATATGCAACCAAAAATATATTAACTCATATTAGCCAAGATAAACAATATTAAATGCAATGGGGCTTTTATCACCAATAATTCTAAACCTTTGACATCAATGGCAATATCTCCAATAACATCAATATGGTCAATATAGTTTGTTGTATGGGGTTAGTTTTAAAGACTAAAAACTATAAAAAATAGAATTGTAATGAATAACAAAAATGATAGAGAATGAGAGAGAGGAACCTTGGTGAATTGGAAGATGCTTAGAATTTGAAAATTTTATATTTAAGTTGCTTTAAAGTTCTACCAACTAATTTGACTAGGTTGACCTAGTTCTATAAAACCCTTTTGTTGAATCATGTAAAGTATATTGCATTGATAGGGTTGATCTAGTATGTTTTTTAGAAGTCTAAAAAGTGTACTATATTGGCAGGGTTGATCTAGTAGTCTGTTTGGAAATCTAGAAAATGTACTATGTCGATAGAGTTGACCTAGTATATTGTACCTAATGAAAAACTTGCACAAATAGAACAAAGTCATATTGATGTGACTATGTATTCAACCTACACATATAAGTTATAACTATACTGAAACTGTTGACATAGTATCATAAATATAGAGAAATAAATTGATAAAATAATGAAAAATGTGAGATAAAACCTAAAAGGGTTAGATTCATGTTAGGTTTACTAGAATGCATGAAATTATAAATACATCATGTCTATAAATTAATCCTAAATTGAAGAAAATAGATCATACCTACGTTTTTGATTGGAGGTACATCAGATAATCGAGAACATGACTAATATGGGAATCTGCTAGACCCAATTAGGGGATCTCTTATCACAATACCCAATGTTAGGGAGGTTTTGAAAGCCTCCATTCAAGAATAATTATGCAATAAATCTAGATAGGTCCTATGTTTTATATTAACTAAATTAATAACAAGTAAATTAAAGTTTAGTCTAGTGCTCACCAAAGCTTGTGGCACAAAGTGAGGGTTAGAAACAATAAAAGTAAACATGAATAATAAACATAGACTCATGTCAATATATAGGGATCCTAATGAATGAAAAAGAAGTACAAATGCATATCTATCTACTCTTATAAAGGAGGAAAAAAGTTAGGAATACTTACCTTTGAAGATGAACTCATCGAGCCTCAATCTCTCCCTTGGCCAAGGTGATTAACAAGAGGTTGTTGTGGTATGTAAAGATGAAAAGGGTAAATTAGCTCTAGGATACACGACCTATCAATGCATCCAAAAGACTTTTCCATAAGATAAGATCCATATCTTCAAAGAAAGTATGAAACCCTAAGCTTGCTCCTTAAGAATAATGGTGGATAAACATATGCGTAATATATCTTACTTCTTCTCTTTTCTAAATAATGGAATCCCTTCCAAACATTTTGGCTGATAGGGTCAACCCACTTAACCTAACATAGTTATGGACAAGAATTCACTTAGTCATGGGCTACGTTAACCAAGATCCAACCTAAACCCTAAATGAATTTCACCCAAAACTATATAGGGTTGACCTAGTTGACCCAGTATAATGAACAATCAAAAGAGCATTAAGGCTAGGAAAAGGGGGACAAAAGGTAGGAAGTGACTAAGGAGTGTGCAATAGAGAAGAACAAGCTTAGTAATAAATTGTTTAGGAGAAAAGTGTGTAGATAACAAATGTAAAAATGTACAACAATCTTGTGAAGCACTAATGGGTTACCCACCCCTTTCTCAGTGCACCTTTTAAGGCATGCACTCAAAGAGATTAATATTTGATAGGTTTCTACAAGATAAAGAACATCTTCAATTGATAAAAGATTCAAAATATTATGTTTATACACATAACATGTGTCAAATGAGAGTAATAAGTAGTTTATATATAAAAATTTATGTGATTGAGTGACCAAGGGATGAAAGGAAATGATTGCTTAGTGTATCTTAGCTATCCTTGCATACCATGGGTAACCAAGTGTTGCTTGAAAAGTCTCAAGAGACCTTAGGATAATGTAATTATCCTAAGGAGGGAAGAATGATGTGAGGAATAAAATATTAGATGATAAATGGAAAAAATATAGGAATTAGATGTAAAGAATAAGGGTGGACAAGATGAAGTGTTGGCAATCAATGAACTACAATTTGATGGTATCGATGATGCCCCTAGTAAAGATAGATTCAAAGGGAGAATAAATGAGGGTGTCATGGTTATTGACACATACCAAGGGGGAATCAACTATAACAAAAGAGTGACAAAGAGATCTATGAAATTTCAACATATCCCTTGTAAGGACACATGCTTAAGAGAACTATGGGTCTCAAATGGAAGAGAGATGAGTGTCATTATAATTTAAAGAAGATAATGGAGTTTTATGAATGGAATAATTCCATATGACTTGGGAGTAGTAGGTTGGGAGTGAGAAAGGTGGATAAATAGGAATAAAAATTAAAAGGGAGGCACCGAAAAAATGGAGGTGATACACAGAGGTGGTTTCATTGAAACAGGTGAGGAATGATTCTAGGTTGCCAATACAAGGTAGTAGAATGGGGTAGTAGGAGTGGAGTGGTAGCATTTATGATCAAGTAATAAAATAAAGGTGGTTAGATCATATGTTATATTCACAATTAAATATAATTAAAATGAAAAAAAACACACTAACATGTATAACACTATCTTCCCTATATCAAAGGGAGGAGTATAGTGAAGAAAAACAATTGAACAAAGCACAACTAAAATGTAAGAAAACTTACCTTTCTTACCTTCCTTGAATGCTCCAAGATATTTATTCATTTGGATTGCTCAGATTGTGCTCAATAAGTATTCATCAATGGATCTTGGATATCTCCATCTTTCCTTGACACCATGGCTAGTTTGATATGGCTTAATGGCTTGGCTCAATTTTGGCATTATAACACTGTATTTGTTTCATGCCCTAAATCCTACATTATAACATTACTATGTCAAAAATCTCATAAATAAGAGGCAAATTCTTATATTTATAGGTTTCACAAAAGATATTGGAATGGGTTCAAACCTCACCTTAGTTCATTAATTAACCCTAGTAGAGTTAAAAGGTGTCCAAACCTCATTATTAGCATGGAATAGGCATGGGTGAGATATTTTGGATTTTGGACAACTCAAAAAAGGTAATTATGAATTCCTAAGATATTATTTGATTTTTAAATTTCCTTTTTGATAATTCATTTAATTGATAAAGTATTATTCAATTAGGAATTTAATTAGGTTTTGCATGTTAATTAATTCTTTCAAGGCTTTTGAACATTTCCAAGTGTTGATTTAATTGATGTGTGTATTTGCTCTATTTAATTATTTTTTTAGGCCAAATTGCATGTTATGAATCCAAATTTGAGATGTTTATAAATTATTAGGCTAGATATTTAAAGGTTAGTAAGAATTGATTTAAAGACGTGTATGAATCCATTGATGTTCAATTTTAGGTGTCTACAGTTTGTCCTTGTTTGGGAAGGTGTTACAATTTGTAAGCATAGTAATTCTTCTTAAAGAATAAAAAGGTTTTGTATGCTTAAAAATTCAATGAAAATGTATTAACTATAGTTTCCCCCTTGAGGGAGTGGAAGGAAAAAGGGTTTAGAAAATGGTCCCTCAAAAAAGGAAATGAATGAACCAGATAGATGGAAACACAATGATTTTCCCAAAGATGGTTAGAACATTGAGAATACAAGTGGGATGGTATACAATGATTTGCCCATAGATGATTATAATCATTGTACCTCAATAGTGGCAAATATGATATGAAGATTCAAGTGGGATGATATGCAATGATTTTCCCATAGGTGATTATGATCATTAGTATCATGATTATGGAAAATAAGCCTCTATTGCGTAGAAGAAAGTGAATGATTTTCCCAAAGGTGGTTATAATCATTAACCCTCAAATTGGTGAAATGCAATGATTTTCCTAAAGGTCGATATAATCACTAGAAATACAAGTGGGATGGTGTACAATGATTTGCCCACAGGTGGTTATAATCATTGTACCTCAATAGTGGAAAACATGATATGAAATGATGATGGAAAACATGATGATGTCAAATTGATATAGAGGATAAAGATAAATTAGATTACTTGCTAGTAAGAAGATTCTCATCAAAACTAGTAAGGAGGAAAGTTATTTCATTATTTAGTTAATTTGTTTGGGATATTATTTGGATTAGATTGGAAATGTTTCTAGTGTTGGTGCTAAGGAGTATCATTGCTGCATTTACCATGTAGACTTCTTAAAGCTGATTTTTGTTGTAGCACATGATGGTAGGCATCATAATAGAACACCATGAGGACTTGACCAAAATATGTATAAGGACTAACTTCCAATCCAATATTCAAGGGAAAAAATGTACCAATTATTAAAACCATGATGACATTGCTAACGCATGAATATGTATGGATTCAATAATAATGCACAAGGAATCAACCAATGAATGCACATAGATTAAATTGAGGCAATAATACTGAAAGAAAACAAATAGGCACACAAACAAAAAAACACAAACACAATAAAAAGATAGATTATAAACAAACAAAAAAGATGAAGAAACATTACCCCTAGAAAATAGGCAACAACTTAGCGAACAAACAAGATGGGGGAATAGAAGAAAAGGAATGGGGTGGTAAAAATATTTGCATATGTACTAGATAAGTGGACACTACATAAATAATTACATGGATGTAATATCCAATAAAAACTTCAAGGTAAATGTAGTTCTTCCAAGATATGGGATAGAAGAAAATGATGTGAAAGAAAACATGATGAATGCTATAGAAGAATAATAATGATCTTAAAAAATGGCAAGTGTGTGTGACAAGGCCAAAAAGGATGGGGAAACTAAATGACAAATGGATTTTTATGACTTAGTAAGGGTTCCCAGAATCCTTAAGGCAAAAAAGTGGTTGATTTTTTTGGTTTTTATAAATGGTTTTACAAATATTTTTGAAATTTTGGAGTATCTCAACTTAATCAAGAATGATAAGATACTAAATGGTCAAATCTTGAAAAATGATGAAAGCATGGAAAAACTTGATTGTTGCTCAAAAAATGGAGAGAGAATATGGTAAAATGAGACTGATCTCACCTCAACATGAATTGAGGATAGCACACATAGTCCCAAAAAGGCCTTAAGTCATAGTAGTTCCACCTTGTGGTAGGGGAATCTGACTAGTGTAGTAGCCAATTGAAACAAAATAGGCATATTTGGCATAATGGCATAATATAACATAGGAATGGCAAGTTGGTATATCAAGGCATAATAAAAAAATATTACCCTTAGTTTTCCCATGGGTGGTTATAACTAGCTTATAATGACATAGATCAATGATATTAATTTTCCCATAAGTGGTTATAATTAGTAACAAGACCGGTGAGACACTGATTTGCCCATAGGTGGTTATAATCAGGTTAACATAAATAAATGTGATATAGAATAGAATAATAAATGAAGGATGCAACTACTAAAACTTCTATCATACTAGTCCAAAATATGGTCCTTGTATGGATTTATTGAAACAACTGCTAAAATTGATCATATTCTTCATGTTGAAAGTGGAACCAATGGATGAACCAAGGTCGAATAGGCTAGGTAGGGAGGATCAAAACATGTTGGTTGATAGAAAAGGTATGGTAGAATATAATGTTAGAATGGCAAAGTGATAGAATTATATAATAATAAAATGGAAATGGTATAATGGTACGATGGCTGCCCCCAAGTGATAAGACAATAAAAATGGAAAAAGAAAATGACAAGTTTATTGGCATGGTAAATGTTTTTGGATGATGATGGTTGTTGGTTTTTGTGTTTTTCGCTTGAGTATATAATTTTTTTGTTATTGTTGATGTGGAGATGCAAATCTTGATCAACATATGATAGAACTATAATAATAAATCATTTAAATTTCTAGCCCACACTCTTCTAAATAACTACTCAATTAAGAACTGGCTATAGATTTGGATCTAAATGATGTTGTTGTGATCTTTTTTGGTCACTGATTCTATTTCCTTCAAGCATCAAAACAAGGTATATTTGTAGCCTCTTTAAATTAAGTATTACCAAGGATGGTAAATATGGATGAATTTTAGGTGATAAGTTTGATTGGTAAATGGAATGATTGATGATAACGGAATGTGTAATGGTTGGGAAACAAATGAAGATCAACATTTTTAGGCACACACAATATTATTGATTTTAGATTTAACATAAATTTGGATGTGATGGGGATGAATAATTTTAAATATTCTCTCAATAAGACCACTAGATTCTTAAGTTGTTTTGGCTTGAGAGTAGCTACCATCTAATTAGGTTGTAGATTGGAAGCTATGTGGATTTGATCTTAAATAATGTCTTCATCAAGCATTGAAGAAATTTTGCGCTTAGTTGTTGGTGCCTCTAAGAGGTTTTCACCAATGAATTTGTACTTATTTTTCCATAGTGCCTCTAAGAAGGTTCCACTAAAAATGTTGACTTTTGACTTTGATTATCTTCTAGTGCCTCTAAAAAGGTTTCACTAGAAGATGCTGAGTTTAAACTTGGATAGTCCCCTAGTGAATTTGAAAAGGTTTCACTAGAAGATTGTTCTTATTCTACATGAAGTTGGTCTTGACCTCCTTATTATTAAATTGATATGTCACCATGGATGTAGTTTAATAAGGTATGATTTTGTCGGTCCCAACTAACACTTATGGGAGATGGAATGTCAACAAAATGGCTATGTTGGTTGGTGGTAATGGCATGTGGAATAATAATGGAATGGGCAGAGTTAACATAATCCTCATAGAAGATACTAGGAGAAATTTTGTTGATTCTAAAGTAATCATCCTCAAAAAAATGTAAAGGGATCATAAATGTATTCAAATTAATCTAGAAGTCATGCATAACTGATATTGTAATAACCATAAACATATTCTGATTTTAAATCTGATTTTAACTCAATAGACTCTGAATATAATGTTGAGACTAATGTTGATCTATTTCTAATGCTAAATATAATGTTGGTTGAATAATAGAACCTATCTCTAATTTTTATTCTTCATTTAGTGTCGACACTAGTATAATGATGTTTTTTTGAATGCTCAGTTTGAGATAAGTAATAGTCTTTGATGGCATAATGGGCTCTTCAAGATTAAGCTTTGCTAAGAAAGAGTACACAGAGACTATTTTTTCAAAGTGAGACTCCTCAATAATGGGAAATAGGTCAAGAGACAATTTTTCATATAATGTCTTGTCATAGGGAGGCTCTTGAAAAATAGGTATATGGTCAAGGTTATGATTTGCCCAAAGGTAGTTATAATCATTAAGAAGGGACTCAATAAAGACTAGATTTTTAGAGTGAGACTCCTCAATAATAGATATAGTATCAAAAGGAGATTCATCATAGGTTGACTTATCACAAATGGTTGGTTTAATAAGAAAATCTTGGATTGGATGGTTTTATTGGCTTTGATTTACAATTAATTATAAAATACCAGTTTTGAACACATCTTCATTTTTGAATGATTAGAGGTATTGATTGGCTTGGTTGGGGTTGGAAAATTGGTAGGGGTTTTCTAATGTTGGGAATGGCTATAAATAGTTGAATAGTAACCAAAAGTTGGATAATGGTAGGGTGTTGTGGAGCTTGATTTCTTCTATAAGCCAAAGGAAGAAGTCCTAAAATGATGGTAGTAGGGTGTTATGGATCTTGATTAGTCACATAAGATAAAGGATAAGGTTCTAAAATGATAAAGGGAGGGCATTATTGAGATTAGTTTCTCACACAAGACAAAGGATGAGGTCCTGGTAAAATTAAAGGGCATTGTGGAGCTTGATTGCTCATACGAGCCAAAGGATGAAGTCCTAAAATGGTATTGGTAGGGCATTGTCGATCTATGTTGCTCACACAAGTCAAAGGATGAGGTCCTAAAATGATAAGCTTAGGGCATTGTGGATCTTAGTTGCTCACACAAGCCAAAGGAAAAGGTCCTATAATGATAAGGGGAGGGCATTGTGGATCTTGGTTTCTTTCACAAGCTAAAGGATGAGGTCCTAGAATGATAAGCTTGGGGTGTTGTGGAGCTTGGTAGCTCACACACTTTGAAGGAGGGTTAATGGTATATATAGGGGATTGGGTGGTCACATAAGGGCAAGTATAATACTAAAACTAGCCTTAAGAATGGATCAATGTACCCTATACTTGAGAATTTTGTCTTTGCTCCCCAAATTAAGGATTGCAAGGAGGGTATGGATCCTCTTCCCAAATAACATCATCTTAGTCCTCTTAAGGATTTCCAATTGGATTTTGTGGATCTTAATTGTATACCCCGAATCAATTATTATAGGAAGGATAAGACTCCTTCTAACAAACCATATTATTTTCATAAGGGTCTTCTTCAAAAAAATCAAAGTCATTTTGTGTGGCCATTCCATCATAACTTAGATTGTATGTGACTCCCTTATAAGTGTAGCTAGACATATCCACATCAATGATAATGCTCTACAAAAAGGCCTAAAGTTTTAGAAACTTTGAAAATGATGTCTAGAGGATAAAGGGTTCAAACTTGGTCTAACTTGGTCAAAAGAAGTGGATTTGTATCTCCAAAAAGGTCTATGCCAAGACTTTGTAAAAATAGTATAATGTAAACTATCTAATGTTAAGTGTCTCACACAAACAAGGTCAAGCAAAGTGAACTAAAAACAAGATGTCAGACTCTAGGTCCAAACATGTTTCAAATAGGTCAAAACTAGGAAAGGTAAAATAGTCACTAAGACTTTTGGCCAAACATGACATCAAAAGCTAGACTTGAAACAAGGATGATTATTTTAATCTAACAAACTTGGAACCCTTTGACATAAACAAGGAACTTGATTCTAGATAGAAATATGATAAAATTGGTAAAAACACAAAACAAAAGGCACTTTGAATATGGAATGATTTTTTGAAACAAAGGCATAAATAATGTAATTTTCAAATTTTGGGTAAAAAATTAACCGAAGTTACACAACCCAAAAGAAAAAGATGTGTATCAGCCCCTGTATAATGAGGCCTAAATAAAAATCAATCAATGTTTGGATCTAAACTTTTGAAATTTAATAAAAGAATTAACTTAAGAAAAATAGGGTTTTAATGAAGAATAAGATATTTAAATTTGAACAACATGACTGTGTTAAACAAATATCCAACAAGGCACATGATTTGGTTTCAATAATGTGAAACTTGGACACAAAACCTGATAAGTATATTAAAACAATTTGGGTAGCATAAAAACATTATTACTCCCAAAAGATGTGACGATGGTTTATTTAAAATAATTATAAGGTATGAAACTTGAATTGATTTGGGTAGTATAATGTTACCCATTTCAATCAAGTGACAAACACAATGTTTTGACACAAAAAGTTTTCTAAGTTAAATCAAGGTGTCAAACGAATGCCATAACACCTCCTCAAATAATGAAGTAATGTTGGACACAAGACTCATTAATGATGCGGTATAAAAAAACAAATTTTTAGATCTAACAAACTAAGAAATAAAAGAATAAATGACAAAATACAACTAAGTATATCATCCTAGATCCTATCAAGGTGTAGTAAAGTGGCATTGACTAAAACTTATAAGTTATGACCGTATAGATAGATTCCATGTACGGTGAACATAAGAGAAGAAACACATTAGTTGAGTTCATACCGATCAACTTATCATGCAAGGGTCTATTCATTTGCATGATGATACCATCTATGGAATTCTTAGTGGTATCCCCTAGTTGACCAGACCTGACTCGGGCCTTCATTATTAAAGGAGAGGTTAGCCACTCAACCCCATAGATCTAGTTGTATACGTTCCATTTTTTTAATACCCCATCATGGATCATGGTTGAAACACTATCAAGAGATGAATCCCCAAGTTAGTGCTTCCATAGATAACTCTTGAGAGGTAATGACATCCCCTACATAAGCCAAATTACATGAAAAAAAATACTAGTAGAAAGACCTTAAGGTTGCTTTTAGATCACCCAATACCATACGGGTTTTGGGGAGGTCTTAGGAAAATTTATTCCTAAACCTTGGATGGGCACTAAATATAATGAAAATGTCTTTTTGATCCCATGAGTTCCCTTTAGGGGATGGGGGGAAGCATACACGTGTTATTCTTTTTGAGAAAACAACAAAAAATAAATAATTTGCAAACAATTATGAGTAACATTTGATTTTAAGCACTGAATTGAATGTGATGATGTTATTTACTTGGCCCCTTGGCTTAAGTGTGAAATATTGAAAGAATTTCACAACACAACTTAAATAAAATCATCTATGTTTATTTTAAGCACAAAATCCAAGTGTTCAATATTTATCCTAAGTTCATATTTAAACACCAATAATTAAGTGCTTAAGACTTAAACCATTCTTTTCAGCACCAAAATGAAGTGTTTCTAATATTTATCCATCCAAATTCATTTTAAACACCAACATACAAATGTGCAATATTTAACATGTTCATTTTAGTACCTAAATTGAAATGTGTAAGATTTAGCTAGATTCCTTTTAGAATCCCAAAATGAAATTTTCTTTAGCCAAAACTAGAAAATTTATGTTCAAATCACGTCCATGCTCTATAATTATTAGATAGTAACCTTATTATTTGAAGCACTTTTGATGGTTAGCAAATGAAATTTGGAAAAAGAGCTCTCAGGTTTTAATTTTTGAAAGCACAGTGATCATGGTTGGTCAGAAATGACTAATCTCGATTCTAAGGCAACCATTGCTAGTCGATCTCAAACAAAACCAGTGTCATTCATAAAAACTAATGCCAGTCGATTAAGACTATACCACTTGTGAAACCTAAGGTAAAATAAACATAATACAAAAACATTAGGTTATTCCAAAGTTAGATAAAAACTTCTCAAAACCTGCAAGGAGACAATTAGACAAAGAAAACATAATTTAATGAAACCAAAAAACAATTAGAAACTTAAAAAATATTCAAACTCCTATTTCAATATTTTGTGAAACATTTATGCAACTTGAAGGTAAACTAGTAACATATTATAAAAATTTAGGATAAAACACATGGTTTAAAAGAAATATTTAAAAATAGAGTTCATATGACCCCAAATGAAGCTCCAGAAGATGGCTTAATAGCTTGTTGTCCTGCATAGTGATCATGGTTAGTTTTAGGATGCACATAGTGTCTGTGGTTGGTTATATATGACTGACACTGGCTAGTTCATGACTGATGCTGATTATAAAAAAATGATGGCTAGTTTAGTTTTTGTGTAAACCCAAGTGAACACAAAAATAAAAAAATATGGTAAAATCAAAGCTAAAATTACAATTTTGATTTTATTCAAGCATTCATTTGATGATTTTTGATTTGTATCTTCATATCTTTAGTATGTGGGGAGTATATAGTCCCATTGGACTTGCTATTTTTGATCAAGGAATCCAATAAGGGTGGTTAGATCATATGTTAGCTTCAAAATTAAATCCAATCAAAATGAAAAAAAACACATTGACATGCATACCACTATCTTACCTAGATCAAAGGGAGGAGCATAGTGAATAAAAATAATTGAACAAAGCACAACTAAAATGTAATAAAACTTATCTTTCTTACCTTCCTTGAATACTCCAAGAGATTTCTTCATTTGGCTTGCTTAGATTATGATCAAGAAGTCTTCATCAATGGCACTTGGCTATCTACATCTTTCCTTGACACAATGGTTTGTTTGATATGGCTTAATGGCTGGGGTCAATTTTGGTATTATAACACTATGTATTTGCTTCATACCCTAAATCCTACATTATAATATTACTATGTCCAAGCTCTCATAAATGAGAGGCAAATGCTTGTATTTATAGGTTTAACAAAAGAGCTTGGAATGGGTTCAAACCTCAGATTAGTTTATTAATTAACCTTAGTAGAGTTAAAAGGTGTCCAAACCTCATGATTAGCATGGAATAGGCATGGGTTAGATATTTTGGATCTTAGACAACTCATAAAAGGTAATTATGAATTCCTCAGATATTCTTTGATTTTTGAGTTTCATTTTGATAATTCATTTAATTTCTCAAGGATGATTCAATTAGGCATTTGATTAAGTTTTTCATGTTAGTTAATTATTTTTAGTATTTTAAAAATTTCCAAGTGTTGATTTAATATATGTGTGCATTTTCTCTATTTAATTGATTTTTAGGTCAAATTGCATGTTATGAAGCCAAATTTGAGATGTTTAGAAATTCTTAGTCTATATATTTAAAGGTCAATAAGAATTGATCTAAAGTCAGGTATGAAGCCATTGGTGGCCAATTTTAGTGTCCATAGAAATTATTGCTATGAGCTATGTTTTAAGAGTGAAACCTCTATCAAGAGATGAAAAGGATTTTGGTTAAAATTCCATCGTCATTACAAGATGAGTTTTATTGGTTGTAGAGAAGTTGAAACCTACATGGGTTATCTATACAAGTGGCCATCATTTCTATGTGCCAAGGATGATAA
This sequence comes from Torreya grandis, assembly GCA_037957365.1. NCBI lineage: Eukaryota > Viridiplantae > Streptophyta > Pinopsida > Cupressales > Taxaceae > Torreya > Torreya grandis. The sequence goes on from JARHVA010000558.1 coordinate 1,340,812, forward strand.
TAAATATGCATGGTAGGGTTTGAAAATCATGTTCAATCTCTTTATAGGTAGGTATATGCATCATCTATTTGCATACATTTGTACCAAGAATCCTTATAGGGCACTGAAGATAGCATTGTTAGCGTCGATTGCAGAGACTTAGAAGAGGAAGACATGGTTGCAAGTGAAAAAGTTAGTGGAAGCTTAGTTTCCACTCAAAAAACATTGGATTTGGTTGATAAAAAGTTAAAAGGAGTAAGATAGATGTGGGGCATATAAATAAAAGAGAAAATGCCAAAGTAGTGTTAGAATATTATCATTGATGTCAAAGGCAAAGTGAAGGGCAAGCTACAGTAGATTCAAACTCACTCAATAGCTTCAAACTCTCTTAGAGCTTCAAACTCACTCAGTAGCTTCAAACATTCCCAGAGATTCAGACTCATTCAATAGCATTGGATTCATCCTAAGATTTGGACTCACTTAGTAGCTTTGGATTCACTCGGTGTGAAGAGCAGTGATTAAAGATTTAAGGACCAATGATTTTATTAGAGGGTTAATGATTTGGCTAAGGAGGACTATGATTTACCTTACAGGGTAATGCTTATGTTTTTGGGTCAACATTAATTAATTATGGATTATTTAAGTTTATGGGTAATATTATATTTACTATGGGTTGACTCATATGTTTATAATTATTTAATTCAGTGTGTTAATAAAATGAAAGGGTGTGAAGTTTAAAAGGTGTGTCTCTCTTTGAAAAGATGTGAGGTGGATATAAAAGAGAGTATAAAGGATTGAAATATAATAGAATGGATTTGAGAAAATACATCATTCAAGTCTAAGGAAGAGAAGAAGAGAAGAGCAAAAAATAAAATAGAATATCTCTTTAAGAAAAGAAGTGTGAAGGGTATATTTATTTTAATGAAGAATATCATTTGAGAATTGTGCAAGAGAGAAGAGCAAAAAGTGTAAGAGAATCAAAGACATCATTCAATTCAAGAATTAATCACAGATAGTGGAATCAATTTGGCTTGGGGTTGATTCATTATAGTCTAGGGGTTAATAATATTATGGGTCAGTGCTCATGAATCGGTTGGGTTGGTACTTGGCAAAGGGGATCAGTGTCTCTAGTAGGTTAGTGACTTGAAACATTGTAAAAACGTTACATACATACATACATACATACATACATACAGATACATACACACACACATACACACACACACACACACACACACACACACACACACACACACACACACACACACACACACACACACACACACAGATATATATATATATATATATATATATATATATATATATATATATAATCAAAAACAATTTGTGGTTTTATTCAAAAAGGGTTTCCATGTAAATCCTATATTCTCTTGTGTTATTAATTTCTAGATCTTGAATGTTTATGGTTATTGTGGTTGATTAAATTTAAAAGATTAAAAAATTATCTTACTAATTCAACCCATATCAATATAAGCCTATGCTTAACATGTAGTGTAGCATTTTATGAGAGGAAGGTTGTGGCATAGATGAATGACATAAAATCCAAGTGTGTGAAATGCCGAGGAGGAGGATTAGGAGGATTGACATGGAGTCGAGAGCATAAAATAGGTATAGATTTATTGTGGGATTTTATTGTGTACGTATATGTGTATTGAGAGGTGTGTGTAAAACTAGGGTTTTGGGATGGGTGCCACAATAGGGAGATCGTAGGTCAAAATTTGAGGAAAACCTAAGGGGATTGTGTGAAAATCATGTAAGTGAGAAGAGGACACCTCATAGGGTAAAGTGGAGTAGAAAATTTTAGGGAGATGAGGCTGAAGAGTGATGGACTTACACTGGTGAGAGATGGGGAAAAATTCATAGGCTTAGGGTAAGGGGTGTATGCACCTAAAATTTCTCACCTCATTACCATCGATAATATTCCTATTAATCAACACTAATTCCACTAATCCCATCTATTCTAATTCATCTTTCTAATTTATCCTAATCCTAGCCATATATCTGATATCCCCATCCATAACTCTTCATTCACTATCCTTAGTCTAATCTCATTCCTTCATTAATTCTATATCCTAATCCTTATTATCCTAATCTAATCTTAGTTATCTATTATTTGGTAATTTTTAATTCTCATGACCCCATTTAACCACCTACTAGCCTACTCCTTAGGATTCTCTACACCCTAGCCACCTAATCCTTCTCTAATCCCCATCCAACCTTACTATAATCATCATTAACCCCTAAATAGATTCCTATAAATCTCTAAATCTCTAAATCTCTCTAACCTAGCCTTCCTCCCTATAAACCTCTAATTCTAGAGGTTTCTAAGAAATTTAATATTCCTTAGATAATCTACAACCATTGATCTCTTCCCTATTAGTTTGAATCTCATCCATAGATCTTCCCTCCCTTCCTATATATAACCAAAACTCCTCCTTCATGGAATACCATTTATAAATCTTGTGGAGCATCCACATCTAATTGTCAATTGATCCAAGCATCCATTATCAACATCTCTAATCAAGAATCATAGTGTCAATCTGAGTCTAATTATTCAAGTGCAAATCCTAGAATGGAGGCATGATAAGGTAAAAATAATGGTAAGCATGTTTTATTGGTTCTAGTTTTCCTTCTCTATCCATTTATATTAGTGTTATCAAGTACTGGGTTTTTATTATCATTTTGGTAATATCGCATTGAACTTGAAAATTGGCACACATTTTGGTGACCATGGTGGGACATGTTACCCATATAATCCACTTTGATTTTTAGTTATGTTTTTGATAACCTATAGGGTTATTTTGATCAATAAAAATTCAAAATTTTGCAATTTTTGTGTACACAGGTTATAGTCATAGGTTTACACTGATAATCACAACATTGTACTAGTTAGTAGCAATATTATCACTATAAGTAATGATATTGTATTAATCATCTCCTTAACCACTAGCTATCTATTTAATTGTGTAGGTTTTTAGCTTTTTGACAATCTTATGACTTTTAATTATCAATATTTTTAGGTGAGTCACAACATTATCTAACCTAGTCATGGTATTGTAAATTGCTAATGGTTCTATGCTATAAGTTCATTTTTGACAAAACCATGACTTACCTAGTCATGATTTTATCCTACTAGTAGTGGTATTATCAATGAGAGTCACAATATTGTCAGTTTTTATGAAAGTACTAAAAATTTGATCTCTATCCTTTGATTTTTATGGTTTTGCTATGATGTTTTATGTTTTTATAGGGGGTTATATTAAAATATAGTTTGTTGTTCAATATTTTAGGGGTTTTTGAGTTTATAATCATATCTATTACCTAACCCCAATTTTGTATGAAAATTATGTTTGGTTCTTTTGTCTAGTCTATGTGTTCTAGAGGGTTAATAGGGAAGGAGGCCAAAAGCAGAAGGAAACATTTGAAGACAAAAACACAATCAAATTAGGCCATTTTCCTTTTTCCTTAATCTTTACAATATTGCAACTATCAACACTTTTAGATGTGTGGGATTGATATTTACAATAGCAATATTGTAGTTTTTATAACATTTTTGTCATTTTACTACTTGTCACTTAGTCTTTTTAATCTTAATCAAGCAAGGGTAGAATAATATATCTAGGCATAGGCATGTTTTTGCTAATCATATTTTTATTCTAAATTTTGGATATTGTGGTAAGAAATCTAAGGGTTCATTTTGAAAATTTAATATAATACAAAAATTTTAATCTATTTTCAACCATCTATACATAATCCTTGCATCTAAAACAATCTATCATATAGAAATATGCTTATGTCAAAGTCTAAATCTAAAAAAATTATCATTTTTACCCAATATCATGACTCTCAATTTGTTCACAGTTGCAACTTCATCATTCCTAGTAATGGTTTTGTGATTTATGATAAAACCATGATTATCGATCTAGAGGTTAATAGCGATATTATCATTCTTAGTCACAAGTTTTTCTAAATAGTCATGGTTTTGTAGCTAACCATCATTTTTAAGCCAACCACTATAATATCATAACTTGTGAATCATGGTTTTGTCATAATATCATAACTTTTGAATCATGGTTTTGTCTTACAAGTCATGGTTTTGCACTGTACAGTTACAATTTTGCATTAATTTTTTTCCTTCAATTTGGTCCTTTTGTGTGCATTGTTTGAGTCATTTTTTGTGAATTTTGAATCACTCCAATCCTCCCTCAAATCCCAAATTTCCTTTAGCATTGAAAGGCTCCAGTCCTCAACCCCATGTGTTACTCCCAGACCCCAAAAGGGCTTCTACCCCTTGACCCTGCAAGGGGCATTACCCTTGACCCCATTGGGGACTGCCTCACCCATACCCATGTGCCATGTCCTACTCACCCCAAAGAAGTTATAGAGCCAAACCATGATCTTTTAGGGTGTTTTATTAATGCATATTTGGCTAAAATATTGTTTATTATAGGGGTTATTATGATAAAATCATCTTATAAGTCATATTTTGGGTTGAACATTCAATTTTGTAAGATACCCCTCAAGAGAGATTTATCATAACTACTAATCTTATTGTTGCAGGACCCCACTCTTGACTTCCATATCAAAATACTAACCCATGTGCTTATAACCCACTAATTGAAGACCCAATTTGGCACTTTTTCACATAATTTTTATATTCTATATATTGTTTTTAATCATATTATTGTGTGTATATATTTCTAGTGAAATATATTTCCTTGTATATAATTGCTTATGTGTTGATTTGTAGATAATTTATCATATCATAGTAATCACACATAGATAATTAAAATGGTTAATTAATTGTATCATGTGTTGATCTGATTGTTGATCCATCCCTCTAGGATAGCACATGATGTGGGATTGATATTTATGCACGAGATTTATATATAGGGGTTAATGTTGTGGATTTCATCACTATGCACTAACCAAACTCCATGTTTTGTTAGAGTATAACAATTAGAGACAACTATCATTAGGCTAAGTGGTTGACCCCATACAAGTCATCCATGAAGGGGAAGAGTTAACTCTCTGAACCAAGCATTAGAAAGCACCATATATGAACTAAGTCCCCAACATACCTTTATGTATATTGGGAACACCCATAGATATCCCATTTAGCCTAACATAGGAACTTTTAGCTGTAATAAGCATACCATTATAGAAGTCAATATCAGCTTTGAAGAAGCCATCAAGTGCAATTAGGGTTGAGAGGGTTTATTTAATTTCATAATGGGTCACCAACCTACAAACATACCTATGAAGTTATTAGATGGTGTGGACATTGAGATACATACCCTTGAGTTTACTAATCATAGGTTGTGGCTTGCTTTCTTGGGTGTGTGTTGTGCTAAACCCATATTGTTTGTGAGCTGAGTTAGCCTTTTACCAATCCAAACCTATCTAGGTAATTTAAATGTATCATCTTATATATCATTACCACATCTCTATCCCATCATCCTTTATATATATCCTAGTCATCATCCTTGTCATCCTATAATTGTATATATTATCTTTATCCCATCTTATCTTGTCTAGTCATACCTACTTATCGTACGTCATCCCCCATCTTACCTTGTACATGTCATCTTATACACCCCATCACATATATCAATCACATCTTGTATATCCTTATCCCATCCCTTTGTATATAATTTTATTCTCTTATACATTCTTTTTAGTCATATCCTATCCTAGTAAATTACATTTTTATCTTTCACCTCCATCTCCCGTTCCCCATCTTGTCTTCATCCCATCTTAGCCTAACCATATTCACTTATCATTTATCATACCCCCTATCACCTCTATCTTATTTTGACCATCCTTGCTATCATCATCACTATTTTGATTTCATTCCTAGTCATATCCACCCAATCCTAGTCACATCTTATATATCCTAACTTCATCCTCTTGTACATGATTTACTTCTTGAACATTCTACTATACTCCCATATAATTCACATCTACTAATCATCATAGTCACACCTTATCATAATACCACCTCATCCATAATAAATCACACCTCAATTTGACCTTACCTTATCAATCAATCACACTATATTCTTGATCATTCCCATATTATTTTATTGATATCACCCCCTTAAACATTTGATTAGAATCCATCACTTAAGCTAATCCCATCTTGTCTCACCATTCACATTCTATCCTAAGTCCACCCCATATATTGTCCTAATTATCTCCATACCATCTTATCTCATTATTCCATCACCTTGTATATCCTTGTTTTACCTTCTTGTACATAATTCACTCTCTTATATATCCTTTTAACTACATCTTATCACTAGACCCATACATCATTAGTTATCCCCTAATCACATCCTAATAATACCTCATCATCCACATCTTATCTTAAATCCATACTAAATCACTTATCTTGACCTTTCCTTCATCACCCATATAGTCATCACCTCATCTTATCCTAGTTGGCTTCTAGGCCACATACGGGTCTAAACCATCCACCTTCCAATTCTCCTTTATCATTTCATCATCACACTATCCTAATCACCTTAATCACCTAATCCTAACCTTTACCATCTTGAAAAAATTAATCTAAGGTTTTGAGCTAGTCTTGTCATCTAGATCACCCTATCATCCTACTCCACTATCATTTATCCTTTAGTCAGATACTCATATCTAGTCAATATTTTGCTAGCATCTTATCACCTTATCCATCTCAATCTAGCAAACCCATCAATAAAATCTAGTATAATCATCTTGCCTTATTCATTACTAGCACCCATCATATCATCCTCTTGCTAGTTTTGAATATTAGGCACCCATCACATTCCCAATCCTTTTGTTAGCTTGATAATTAGGCATTTTTGATAAACTAATAGCACCTATTGCACTATCGGTCTAACATTTGATCATAGTCCTTAATCCAGTAGTCTATCCCATCTCCATCATTACCTATCATATTAGCTTGATCCTTTCAATCTATTTTGTTTAAGAACCTTATGCAATCCTTATCCTACCTACAACATCCATCATCTATCAACCATCACCATGGAACTAGAACTTATTTCATTGACCAATACATATGTGCCCATAAGGATGAGATCATCTTGAAGTTAATTATGATAGGTGTACCACTTCCTAAAGGTGTTAATCCCATCTAACTCATTACACCTCCTATTTAAGCTCCTTCATGTGAATCCCATACCAATCTTCCATCTACAAGTCATAAATCACCATCTATTACCCATTCTCATACTAGAAAAGGGAATTCAATCTTGGCCACCTCACCTACTTCTAGTCTATCCACCCAATCACGTCAATAACCATATAATCCAAAGTCCAATACTTCCACATCTAAGTCATAAATAAAATTAGGTCCTTATACTCCACTTCTTATATCCTTGGAAGCCCTTTTGAATTAATTAGTTACCACCAAAATAATTGTCTATCCACCCATATGACATCTTTATCCCAGCAAACCCAAGCCCTCTTGGTATAAATATAACCAATATTGTGCATAATAATAAACTTGGGGGCATATTAACCCTCACCATCCCTCATAAATAACAAGGTAAACATAGCGGAGGAGCAAAGCATGTGGACAATATTTGAAACTAGTTTTTTCCCACCTGGTTGGGCCCCCTAAGTGCGACAGGTGGGACCACAAATCTAATGGAGGTCACTGCAGGTAGTAATACCTCTGGGGATCTATCCAATAATCTATTAGGGGATAGTCCATCCAATGGATGGAAGAAGGCACTCATAGGTGAAAAGACGTGTCCATCAAAAGGCATGTCGAGCCTCCTTATTATCTTAGAGGGCAAGGCATTGAGTATTCCCGATGATTTGATGGACGAAATAGTGGCATCCATGGACCTTACATTGGTTGGTAAGTTTTTTCTTTTTGTCCTAATATCAAAAGTCAAAGGTAGTGTTTCAATCATACCCATGGCTAGAAGTCTATTCCTTTTTAGATTTATGAATAGGGAGGACATGATCACTACCCTTGCTGGAGGTCCCTAGCTATTTGGACCACATTCTCTAGCCTTATGCTCATGGAAACCAAGATTTGATCCTAACTCAGACCTCAATAGGATAACACCTGCTTGGGTAAGATTACCCGGATTCCCTTTGGAATTTTGGGATGGAAAAATCTTCATAGCCATTGGCAATTCTATTGGTCAATATGTCACCTCAAATCATATAACTAAAACTAAGTCCAGATGTGTGTTTGCTAGACTCTGTGTTAATGATGAAATAAATAATATTGTCCCTACGTCCATTGAGCTTAACTCTAAATATGGAACCTAGACTCAGCCAATTACTAATGAGAATGCTACCACTTTCTGTCAAATATGTAAGAGGAAGGGACATCTAATGTCACAATGTAAAGTGAAGCAAAGGGGGATGAAAGAGGATTCCTAGAATGTAGAGGAGGAGCAAATGAATGACAAGTAGGAAATAGAGATTAATGTGGAAACTCCTGACAATATAGGAAAAGGAGAGGAGGGGAAGGGAAAGGAGGCTACCCATAGCAGTGAAGGTGAAGTTGTCCAAAAGAAAAATATAGGATTAAATGATAGTTAGAAGGCTATAGAAGAAGGAGAGGAGGAGAAGAGAAAGGAGGATATCATCATTAGTGAAGGAAAAGAGGTCCCAAAGGAGAATATAGTATCTGACGACAGTCACAAGGCCACATTTAACATAGTCTACACTTTAGAAAAATAGACTAATATGTTTAAGGAAGGGGCGGGAGGGGACCTTTTGCTAAAGGAAGTTAATGAAGATGACACAGTATCAAGGATTGGACAGGAAGAAGTAACACCTAAAAGTCACACTCAATGAGTACCATATCCATAGTCAAATACATACTTTTTCTGTGATCTAGAAGATAGAGGCCAGGTAGGAAACTACTTGGCAACAGGGGTAGTAGGACAAGATGGTAGCAATGAATAGGAAGAATGGGTTACCCCAAAGAAAAATATCTAGAAAGGTAAAAATTATGCAGATGTTGGTACTAAGCCCTAACAAGGGAGGCCAACCCTAAGGGAAATAATACAAAGAGAGATTGCTAGGGAGATTGCCAGTGGAAAACAGAAAACACTAGAGTCCCAACCCTCCAAACTCTCTAAATGAGAATATTATCATGGAATTTGAGGGGATTTAGTAGTCCCTCAAATTAGTTTGAGGTTAAAAACTGCATTTTAGATATTAAACTAGATATTCTATTACTTCAAGAAGTCAAGATGAAAGAGGAGAATTTTGCAAAAATTGCTGATTATATATGGCCTAAGGTAGCTTTTTGTATTAGTCCTACTAAAGGGGCTTCAGGAGGGATTGCCACTATGTGGAATAGTGCTAAAATCCAAGGATCTCTTATGGCCCATCATAAGCACTTTTTGATTACCATTTTTTCCATTAATTCCTTGAACTAGACGTTGGTAAATGTTTATGCACCGAATAATAGAGCTTTGAGATAGAAATTATGGATAAATTTGAGTAGTTATAGGAATAATCCTTAGAATTATAAATGGATGTTAGCTAGAGACTTTAACACACCTTTATACCCTTCTAAAAAATAGGGTGGAATTATTGATTACTCAGACATGTTCAACTTTGCTGAATTCATCAATGATTGGGGATTATTGGACATAGAGCTGTGGAACCAAAATTTTACTTGGACCAATAAAAGAAGAGGAGATCAAATGATTTAAGTTAAATTAGATAGATTTTTTATATCAAGCAACTGGAATGATTATCAGAATATGCAAGCTTAGGCTCTACCCAGAACCATGTCTGACCACTACCTGATTATCCTCAATTAAAGAGATCAGGGACATCACAAACCTCTTCCATTCTATTTTAAAGATATGTGGATTAAACACAAAGGTTTTAGACAAATGGTGGCTCAATGGTGGAATATTCCCATTCAAGGTACTCCCATGTTTAAAATAGTCAAGAAACTCCAGCACATTAAACAAGAAGTTTATGGCTAGAATAGATATAGTTTTGGGTAGGTTTTCCAGCAAAAGAAAAATATATTGGGAAAACTCAAGGCTATTTAGCAACTGATTGATCAAGGGGATGACTCTGAGGGCACCTTAGAAGAAGATAATAGTCTATCTTCAGAATGGAAGAATTTGATGGAAAGGGAAGAGGTTTTCTGGAAATAAAAATCCCATGTTCATTGGCTCAAAGAGGGTGATGGGAACACTGCTTTTTTTCATCTCTCAACTATGAAACATAGAAAAGCCAACTCAATAACTAAGCTTGTCTTGGATAATGGAGACATTATTACTGAGGATAATGAAATAGGGGTATTCTTTTAGAATCTGCTTATGGAAGAAAATAATAATGATAGAATTGATAGATCTATGAGTCAATTCATTGATAAAATCCCTTGTTTGATAACAGAAGAAGACAATATAGAAATGTTAAAGCCTATATCCAATGAAGAAGTACATGCTGCTTTATTCTCCATGGGCACTTTTAAATCCCCAGGTCTTGATGGCTTTCCTCTTATATTCTTTCAAGAATATTGGGAGATTGTTGGAGCGGACCTCATGGCTACAGTTCATGATTTTTTTAGATATAGAAAACTTTTGAAATAATTCAATAATACCTTCATTGTACTTGTTCCTATAAAATCTCAACCTTTACAGCTTGCTATTTTTAGACCCATTATCTCATGCAACACTGTGTATAAGATATGTACTAAATTGCTGGTTTTGAGAATTCAACCCTTGCTTGAAAAATTATTTCTCCTACTCAAAAAGGTTTCATCTCAGGCAGACAGATTCTTGATGCTGTGATCACCACACATGAGACTATCCACTCCATGGATAAGAGCAAAATCCTTGGGATGGCCCTCAAGCTTGATATATCCAAAGCTTATGATAAAGTCTCATGGACTTTTCTATTCCAAGTGATTAGAAAATTTGGGTTTAATGATAAATTTTCTTGCTTATTATGGAATGTGGTCTCTTCTACTAAATTCTCAGTGTTGGTTAATGGTGTTCTTAGAGGGTTTTTCTCCTCCTTGAGAGGAATTCATTAGGGAGACCCTCTCTCCCCTTACCTATTCATCATTATGGCTGAGGCACTAGGAAGATACATACAAGCTGATATAGTTTCAAAAAAGCTAGTAGGCATCAAACCTATCTCTTCCCTTCATCTTATGGTTATAAAATAGTTTGTGGATGATACCATCTTATTTGGTATCTCATCAGTGATTGAAGCTAGAAGATGGAAGAATATACTTAATGATTATGCTAGAGACTCGGGACAAAGAATAAATATCTAGAAAAGCAATGTGTACTTCTTCAATACTCCCAATGAACTTAGACATATAATCATTGATATCTTAGATTGTGTTGAGGCTGGCCTACCAGCTACCTACCTAGGTCTCCCACTCTTAGTCAAAGAGGTATCTTTAGGTTTTTGGAATGGTATTGTGGAACGCACATAGAGGAAACTTCTTGGGTGGAAGGGGAAACTACTCAGTAGTGTAGGTAAGCTGCAACTTCTTCAGACATCCTTGCAAGGTATTCCTACTTACTTCATGTCTCTTTTTAAAATTCCTACGTATTTTGCTAAAAATATAGAACATATCCAAAGGAAATTTTTATGGATGGGAGTGGAAGACAAATAGAGAATGTCTTTAGTCAGATGGGAAAAAGTGTGTCTCCCAAAATCTCATGGTGGACTTAATATAAGATCCATAAGGAAAATGAATAAATCACTCCTCTCAAAAATTAGTTGGAATCTAATTCACAACAATAGTGAGTGGGGATAAATAATGTATGCCAAATACATGCATAGCATTGATGATTCCAACTTTATTCAATAGGTAGGATTACCCCAAGGGTCTATGATATGGAATAAAATGCTAAAAAGTAGAAGTCTTCTCAAACAAGGAATTAGGTGGAAGCTTGGAAATGGTTGGCAGATTAAACTCTAGGAGGATAATTGGTTAAGGGACAAACCTCTCATCTCCCAAGGAAACTATGGAGAAATTATAGGCATGACTACCCAGTTCTTTTGTAATAGGGTTAGTGATTATATGGAAAATAACAATGGGATAAGGAGCTGTAAAAACCTTTTGGATTGTTGTGTGCACAGGCCTGAGCTTATCCCAAGAATTTGGGAGATCTAGTAATGTGTTTAGGAGATAAAAATATAGCTCTTCCCTTGAGAGGATGAACAATACTAGTGGTCAGATAAGAATGGATCATTCTCTATCAAATCTACCTATCATCTGCTTACACCTGAAGCTCAGAATAAGGAGGTATGGAAAAAGGTTTGGAATCATAAACTAATTCCAAAGATTAACTTGTTTTGGTGGGCTGCTACCCATAACAAAATCCTTACTCAAGATAACCTTCAAAAGAGGGGGTTTACTTTGGTCAACAGATGTTTTCTATGTGGTTCTAGAGAGGAATCAGTTTCACACCTATTCATACACTATGAGTTTACCTGAGATTAATGGGGAAAAATACTTAACAACTTTGGCATTGAATGGGTTTGCAATTCTAACCTTAAAGAAGTAATTCTTAGCTGGAACTCAACCTTCACACATCCCTGGATTAAGGAACTATGGAAGCAAGCTCTGCCATGCTTGAGCTAGACTTTTTGGAAAGAGTAAAATCACAAAATTTTTAGGGACACTGCTAGAAATGCTACTCAAGTGTTTAACTCCTTTGCTAGGACCATCTTGGAAAGTGTTACAACAACTCATATTAGTGTTTTGGAGAAACCCCTATCTGAATTTGAAAGTCAAATTGCTGCCAAATGGAAGGTTTTAAACCTTATCCCTGGGCATGATAATTCCAAAATTCTTTAGAGACTTCATACTAAATGGATACCACCTAAACCCAATTGGATGAAACTCAATTTTGATGGGTCATCCAAGTTGAGTGGTAAATCAAGTGGAGGAGGAGTAATAAGAAAATAAAAAGGAGGGATGTCTGCTATCTATGCTGGTGGCATGGGTTGTTAGAGAAATAACTATGCTGAAGCTATGGCCTTATTTTAGGGATTAAAGTTAGCTATATCCCTAGGAATTAGAAATTTGAATATTCAAGGAGATTCTAAGTTGATCATAGATGCCATTAATAAAGCATCTAACATTGGTATCCATCTAAAATACATAATTACTGACATCCAATTTCTTTTACAAAAGTTTTCCAAAGTTGAGATTACCCACACCTACAGAGAAGGTAACAGGGTCCCTGATGCTCGTGCCAACCTTGGTCTGCAATTCTCAGGATGGAGGGTATGGTGAGAAGGGGCTCATATAACCCCAAACATTAGAGAGATCATTTATAAGGAGATGATAGAGCATGAATGATGCACATTGATGATGAAGATAGATTTTGAAGGTGGTCCATGTGGAGAAGGCCATTGTGGATCATGGAAGCAGTGGGTAATCTAGGGAATGGTGACAATGCGAATAATGAGAATCTTAAGGATCATGTTAATTCTATAGTTATGTATTTTTGTCCTTTTTGACTCTGGTCTTTCCAGTGTTTTGTTTTGCTTCTGACTTTGTTTCTTAGTTGTGTCGTTGGTTCAGTGATGGCATCTTTTGTTTGCCAGCCTTCCTATCTTTTTTAACTGTATAGGGTTTGGCCCCTAGTTTATCACCTTAATTAATCAAAAATAAACTTGGGGGCATACCATTAATCAATGTCTACCTTTCCAAGACTATGTATAATACCTCATCAATCATGGTGACATAATTATTGAGGATGAACCAGATGATGTTAAATCCCTAGGTGAATAAAAAGAGGAATGCTAAGATTTCCTTCCCAATCATGCTCAAGCCCTTCCCTTCTAAGGCCAAGGTCAAGACATCCCATCCCTCTTTCATAATCTCCCTATTTTAGACAAGTCCTCCATCAAATCTGAGTCTATTCCCCATGAACTGAGTCCCATGTCTCTCATAAGTCTCTCCACCAACCTATCATTATCAAACCCATCATTCATCCATCATCTCCCTCTCACCCATCACATGAAATACCCCATGTTGAGAGGTCAATTATGGATAATGAATCTCCTAATAGAAAAATTATTTATTATGCATCAAAGTTAGATTTAAAGTCAACATATGAGGTCTTATCTCCTAGAGGATCATGTTTAACACTTATATCTAAATTATATTTCTCATCATAAGTGTCATCCCTCATTGATGTTGATAATGCATGTCTTTTATAGGTTACCTATAATCCAAACACCTCCGATTCATTACCAGTCATATCTTTTGGTTCCATTCCATATGATGACATCATAGATTATTTCTTACAAGATTTATCTATGGAAGATCATCATAGTAAGTCTAATCATCTTTTGGATATGTCTACTATAGCTAGTCTTAGTGATGTTTTTACTAATCTTGAAGAGATTTTATTCGATGTCAAAACTAGGTGTTGATGAGGCCACCAATTGCTCTATTTTATAAGCCTCATCCATACCTAGTATATAGCTTTTCCTATGTAAATCCTCACAACCATCCATGACTCTATAAATGAATGAATTTATGATTTTGTGTGTACATTGATATATATATATATATATATATATATATATATATATAGATATATATCAATGTACACACAAAATCATAAATTCATTCATTTATAGAGTCATGGATGGTTGTGAATCTTTTCCAATGTAAATCCTCACAGCCATCCATGTCTCTATAAATGAATGAATTTATGATTTTGTGTGTACATACATACATACATACATATATATATACATATATATATATACATATATATATATATATATATATATATATATATATATATATATATATATATATATATATATATATATACAGATATATATATATATATATACAGATATATATATATATATATATATACAGATATATATATATATATATATATATATATATATATATATATATATATATATATATATATATACAGATATATATATATATATACATACATATATATACATACATACATACATACATATATATATACACACACACACACACACACACACACACACACACACACACACACACACACACACATATATATGTATGTATGTATGTATGTTATGTTATGAATTATTTATGATTTTTCCTTGATTATATTATACTTGTGTAATTTTATTTAACAAACATTTGAAGGATAATGTAAGGTTGCAGGATCTCGTTTGGACACAACACTTACAGGCTGCCCATAACAACTATAACATCCACCTATAGGCTACCTGTAGCCACTGTAGGTTACCTGCATCAACTTTAGGATCCACCTATAGGATACCCATAGCCACTACATAGTGCCCATATCAATTTTAAGCTTCACGTATAGGTTGCCTATAGCCACTATATAAAAAAGTGTTATTATTGTGGTCAGAAATTAAGGATACATCTAGTTATCTTGGGAATCGAATGGATGTTTGAAAAGGACCATAAATATTATACAAAATCCCTACATGCAAGTAAATTTGGTTGTTATTCCAAATATGAGAAAGACAATGACAATGGGAAGGAGACAAAAATAAATAAAATAGAAAAATAGTATACCTTGTCCTTAACCCAGTCAAGCCTAAAATAAGTAAGTTCAGTTACTAACCACTTGAAGGTTAACTGGGGTAGTTTCCAAATAATTTGTATTTTTCCTAGTTTGGTGTCTTTAGTTAGAATTTAATAAACTACCTTCTATATTTAATGGTAGAACCTAGATTAGATTAGGAGTTAGTGAGTTGAAATTAAAGATTCGATAATTAATAGAACTATAAAAGTCATTGCATTGTAGTCTTCTGTAGTAATATTTAATTTCTATATATTTGAGTAATGATAAAGTTAATTTCTTAAGAAGCTTTTTCAAAACTCTCAGAGAAGGATTGGAACTTAGTTATAAACAAGGAATGGCCCCCTCAAAATGAGTTGTAATGAAGATCCTAACCCTCCTTAGTTAAGAGTGTGTAAGTAGATTTCATTATTACTCTGATTATTTAAAGTGTGATGCATGTGTGATTTATAAGTGTGAAGTATTTTTGTATTTATGTCATAATAATTTCATAGTATAACTATCTAGTGAATTCAACATAAGTTCATTGTACTACAACTAGCAAAGCAAGTTGATTTATGAATCAATAATGCATATATAGTGTTGACATCCTTGAAAAGTGTACACACCCTAGGTTGATAATTAATGTTAATCAGACTCAAGAATATCATATTCATTGGCCAATTAGTCTAAATAAAAGGTGTCCTATGAACCCCTATGACAACTATGATACCCTATCACCACTCATTGACCTCATCACATCATCTCCACTACCTTCATCAATCATGGACCCCTTTCTCCTTGTCAACTATCATTTAATCACTTCCCTCTATAAAGATGAACATGAACATGCATCATTGGACCCTTCCTCAAGCAATATAATATGTACCACAAATCTAAAGGTCCAAGATAATATTTCAAAATTCATAAATCATAATCAAGTAGTCTTTAATCCCATCAGTCAAAACCAGGAAGAGTCAAATCATCAACTTTATCCAAAAATCTCTTCTCCTATTGAAGCCTAATATCTGGCACTAGGAGACTATCAGATTTAAAATAATCATTATATATCAAGTCAAAGATCAATATCCCTTGGTGAAACCCAAAATCAAGCACCAATGGGTAGTTAAAATCAAATACAATCAAATGCTCAAAATCATATGGCTAATCATCTGTCAAATAGTTAGATCAAAGATGCACACAAAAGTCAAAGTGTCTTAGACTCTTGTAGTATTTTATCACTTGGCACCAATCAAATGAAGAATGCCTAATACCTCCTATGATGTATGCAACTACTATTCCTAATCTTCCATAACCCATTACACTATCCTATCCCAATCCCAATCCTTCATCATCCATCATACCATCTTATAATGAATCAATAATACAATATATTCCTATCATCCATTTAAGTCCCATACCTCCCCATGATTTAATTAAATACATGCCTCCCATCATATCCCTGGGTATCATCATCTCTCCTAGGGGCAACAAATAATTTTAGTCTATATATTTGGATGGGTCTCCATCAAGCATTACACTAGGTCACATGGACCCTAATCCATCCAATAGTGATGACATGGTATTGACATCACATTTCTCTAGAATAGGTGTTAGATAAATAATCCATCCAATGTTTACACCTTGCATCTCATTTGTCATCTAATAAATCAAGATGCCCAATAAAGTCAAAAGTCAAAAAAGAAAGAAAGAAAGAAAAATCATTCATCTAATGGTGAAAACCAATATTATGACACTTTGGGCAAGTACCATGATGAAAATTGGTTTCCAAAATCATGGCAAAATAATCTATTGTCTGCATTATTCCTCAACTCTTTGGGGAAAATACATCCATTTCATATCCTTGTCCATTCATCCCACTTGTCACATTACTTGTCAACCTTGTCTATATCACCCATCATCTTATCACTTAATCCATTATTCTTATCCATTATCCACCATCATATCATGCATCCTACCTCTTCTTCCTTTACATATTGACCTTGAAAAGGAAGCAAAAGGTGTCTTGATAACTATCCCAAAATCCTCTTGGTGTCTCCTCCAATAGATACTTAGGCAAATAACCATCTGGTTCTTTTATAATGTGGTCATTGGATATCCCTAGTCTATTCATCCTTGGTCCCCATCATCATCATCATCATCATCATCATCCTTTGTTATCCTATAAATTATCCCTCCATCCTTCTCCTAGTTGTTAGGCCTGGTATTGCATTTTATAGTAACCCCTTTTGTATAGTATATATGCATATCCCAAAAACCCTAAAAATCATAAAAATAGAAAAAATACAAAAATAGTAAATTGTGTCTTGTCTTATGCCTAATCCCCTAGTCACATCCATCTCCCTCCATCTCATATTGTCCCATCTTTTAGACACCACATTTCATCTTGAGATCAAACCTAGGTGGCCACCCATCCCTTCATATCTTCCATCTCATCTTATTGGACACGTCTTATCAACATACATCACCTTATCAAAGATTTTAATCTGGCATCCATCACTTCTTATCAAGGTCTTTTCATATCTGGTACCCATCAAATTACCCTTTTCCAATATGGAAGGTGCTTGATCCCATAACTATCCTATCATTTCATTTTCATACCTAGCACCCATCCAATTACTTTTTGATAGTGTAAAAGGTATTTGATCCCATCATGTCCTAGTATCCTTGCTAGATTGGATCCTTACATGGCCTTTTCTGATGGTAATATTTGGTCATAACTTTTATAAATCACTTTCCTTGGCCATTTTTTGATTTGGTTTCAAGACCAAATTGGTATCCAAAGACCTCCTTTCATCATCCATCCATTTATCTCCATAACTAGGGGAAAAACCTCATCCTCATCCTAATCATGATCACCCTATCTAAAATCTAATCCCATCCTAAGTCCTTAATCACATCATGACCATATAACCCATCACCTAGTCAATCATTTCATCATTAGACAAGACATTATGACATTATATGTAAATACTTGTCTATTGTTTATTTATTTTTTATGTTGTTTACATCATGTATATATCTTGTTTGTCTTATGTTTTATTTATATCATGTCCCTTTTTATCTATTAGGCAATGACTGAGGATGCTATGAGGATACCCAAAGTTCCCTCAAGGATGTAGAGTTTGCTATTTACCCATGCACTTCAGCACAATGTCCTTTTGGTCATGTTTATATCATGGGGAATCTTGTCAAGTGCTATATTTTTGAATTACTTAGAATATGATGAGATTTATGACATTTTTGATGGCTTGATATCATCATCCTTCTCCCCATCACAACCCATCTAGCTAACATCTGATATTTTTTCCTTATCCCATTATATAAGTCATATCCTTTAACCAATAACAAGGCTAATCATACACATCATCATAAATTTATAATCAATAATAATCATCATCATCATCATCTCCTAGCCAAAAATACATCAGCTTGAGGTCTTTTCAGACTATGTAGGTAGTACTTATCCATGTTTCAATGCCTAAGGATATCTCGACCACTATCTATTCTATCCTCATCATCAATCAAATCATTTGGTGACTCGATCATATCTATTCTTACATCTCATCATCCTTCATCATATTTTTGTCCTTCATCAGTAAACTCCTTGAGCCATAATTATTCAATCTATGGATCAATCACCATTATCATCTCCTTAATCTTTTCCATCAATCACTTGCACCTATTGATTAGGCCTACAAAAATCACCACATACATATTTTCTTCCATCAATCATTGGTTGGTCAAGTTATCCATTATCATTCCCTTACATATATCCTTACTAAGGGCATCATCACATTATGGCTTATTGATTTGACACCATGTAATCTATTGGTCACTTGATCATATCATTATTCTTCATCATCTTCATCATATTGATCAAATTTAGCTTTGAGATACATCCATTACTATCATTATAAAATCATCATCTTATCTTGGCCAACAAATCTCCCTTACATGCACCCTTGATTGTGATATGTCTAAAGATTTCAGCCCTTTAATATTATCATCATCCAATTATGGTTTATTCCCCCTTGGGATGTGTCTACAACCATGACACCCATTATCTCTATTCCCTATGCATGTGTCCTTTTTAGGGGAATCATTATCAACTAGTAGTTCATTTCTCAATGCCAACCTCATATTATTCATCTTCTATCCTACATTTAGCATCCTATCCCCTTGTATATCCATCACATCCCACCCATTATTTATTATTTTTAAGTGGCAATCCATCTCATTCTTTCCTACATGTCCCCTTGAGTGGGTATCATATCCCCTATCATCATCTACTAACATTCATTCATGACATGGTTTTTATTTCAAATACCATTACTCCTTCCACTTCATTCTATTTTCAATTCCCTTTCAAATAGGGGCAAAATATATGCACCTAAAATCACTCACATCATTATCATCAATAATATCCTGTTAATCAACACTAATTATGCTAATCCCATCTATTTTAATACATCTCACTAATTTATCCTAATATTTCTATATATATAATATACCCATCCATAATTATTCATTCACTATCCTTAGTCTAATCCCATTCCTTCATTAATTCTATCCTTATCCATATTATCCTAATCTAATCTTAGTTATCTATTATTTGGGAATTTTTAATTCCCATGACCCCATCTAACCACTTGCTAGCCTACTCCCTAGGCTTCTATAAACCCCTAGCCACCTAATACTTATCTAATCCCCATCTAACCTTCATCTAATCATCATTAAACCCTAAAGAGAATTATATAACTATCCAAATATATAAATCTCTCTAACCTATCCTTCCTCTCTAGAAAACCTCTAATTCTATAGGTTTTTAAGGAATTTAATATTCCTTAGATAATCTACAACCATTGATCTCTTCCCTCTAAATTTGAATCTCATCCATATATCTTCCCTATATTCCTCTATATAACCAACACTCCTCCTTCATGGAAGACCATTTAGAAATCTTGTGGAGAATCCATGTCTAATTATCAATTGATCCAAGCATCCATTATCAACATCTCTAATCAAGCATCATAGTGTCAATATTAGTCTAATTATTCAAGTGTAAATCTTGGAATGGAGGCATGATAAGGTAAAAATAATGGTAAGCATGTTGTATTAGTTCTTATTTTCCTTCTCTATCCATTTCTATTGGTGTTATCAAGTTTTGGGTTTTTATTGTCATTTTGATGATATTGCATTGAACATGAAATTTGGTACACAAGGGGAACAAGAGTGACATGGGTGTGGGGATATGATGGGGTGAGAATGAACATAGGGAGGGATTTATATATTGGAGGTGGTATCAAAATAATTATAAAAGTGAGGGATAAGGGAAATGCGATGGGGGAATATGGGTCATTAGATGTCTACGAAGGGATTGCTCAGTTATTTCATGATATGAAATGATACTAGTTGATTGGTAATTATTTTATGTGATAAGATGAGAGAATGATAGAGGTGATAATGGTGGAAATAATAGGGTTGTGAATATGGTGATGTGTAAAATGGTTAAGGAATGTATAACAACTATAGAGTCTTGGGTGAAGAAATGATAATAATAGGGGCATTGGTGATTGTTCGAGCCAATTGCCAACTACTTGAAGGGAGATAATAGAATCACAATGACAAGTGTCGCTATTACAAGGTCAAATTATTTAGAGAGATATGAAAATGGCATATGTATTGGTTTGGTCACATCATTACTAGATTAAGTGAATTGATGAGAGGCATAGATTGGCATACTATAAGAACATATAGAGTGGATATGAGCTGATCATAGGTAATTATAAGAATGATTAGAGCTAAAAGATGTAGAGGCACGGGTCACCAAGATGGAGAGAAATATGGATCAGATACTATTGGATGCCATGGGGATATGAGACATGATGTCCTAAGTGGTGAGGATGGCTCAAGATACACAATATTGGAGAGCCTTATATGAGTACATAGTGCTAGTAGGGCAAAGGTCTCCATCATACAAGGTAATCAATCGATATCTAAGGTGATTAAGTCAATTGGTGTACCCATCATCAAGGCCACCACATCAAGGTGGGATTTAAATAATGATATATAATAGGTATAGATTTGGGCTCATATGTAATAGGAAGATAATAAAGAATAAATGTATGTAATTATTAGTTAAATGATGTTATGGATAATAATGGAAAATCTAGTTTTTCTATACAAATTGATTATGTTGATATATAGATATATAGATGATGATAAAATTTGGTGTATATGTGTTGTATGGTTATGTGATGGTTTGAAATAATGGTTATGTGTAACATAAATGATGAGATAATGTATGTGATTTTGATGATAATAATGGAAAGAAAATGGGATGGGTCTTATTATGTCATGGAATAATTATGGCATGATATATAATAACTGGTATGTTAATTATTGAGGGCATGTGGGGTCATAAATTTAAGGGATAAGTATGTTGATTTCATCCAAAAGATGATTTGATGGCACTAGGTGAGTGGTGATACTATGGTGAGGGGTATTTGATCACTTATAGGCATGTCTAACTCGAAAGGCCTATTAGGCACTACTATGAATGATGGGGTATGGGTGTTATATAATGCTTAAGGATACAAAGATATTATGAAATGAATTTTTTCTACATTCATTCATGTAATTGGTGTAGTTCAGGTGGTTTGAAACTCAAAGAATGTTGTAGGATAGGCTAATGCTACCACTGGAGCAAATTTATGAAGTGAACGTGTAGGTTTTCCATACTCTACATCAAGTGATGGAAATTTTAGAAGTGATATTATGGCAATAAAAATCATAATAATTGAGGCCTCATCCATAATTTATGATGTGCCAATTTTGATGCACAAGGTTTCAAGCAAGAAGATGTGCCCAAGGCCCTATAGGACCTAAAGGCATCCCTTCATTTTGTAGGGGAGACCTTCAGTGGTGTTGAGAGATAATAAAACCTAAAAGAGGGTAATAGGATGATGCAACTAGTGGAATGAGGGAGGTGGTTTAGGAATAAACTTAATCTAATATGTGTTATTTCTATGGGAAATTTGGCCATTTAGGCTAGTATTGTCCCTAGAGGGAGATGACAGTTATAGGATAAAATCAAATGTATAATTATCTTCTAATTAAGTTGCAATGAAATATTTGGAGAGATTATATGAAACCAAAATAAAAATATCAAATCAAATACAAAACTGAAAATGGAAATACAAACCACAACACCAAGATAACATGGTTCACCTAATTTGGGCTATGTCCATGGAGAAGTTTGTAACTCTTTCTTATTACAATAGAAAACCTGGAGAATACAATTATTACATAAAACTATCACTCACTATCCTCACACACTCTTACACCTCTTTCTTCTCCTTTCAATACAAAGCTAAAACCTATATTTACAAATCAAAATACATGCATACAAATCAACCTTGCTTTCAATGACCAAGTATACATCTCATACTTAAAGCTAAATTACAATGAGAAAGAAATGAAGTATAAAACAAAGAGAGGGATTAAAATTATGCCACATTCTAAATATGTGGATAAGTAGACATTGAACAATGTTTTCCACTTTGTGCATAGTCCAAAACAAAGTGGACATTCTTTATACAAAAGTATTACCACCCCCATGTGACCTTTTGTCCCTTGTCCTCCACTTTCACAAGCATCCAAACTTGGTGCCATACTCATCCACTAAATAAAAAAATATGCACTCTCATCTCTTATCCAAGAACTAAGATAGTGGATCATCCATAAAATTGTGCCCCATACATCTACTCACTTATTCCACTCAAAAGAGACACCCCATATGATCCCCACGTGAAAAAAACAAAGCAAAAACATATGCTTAGTGAAGAAATTAACCCCACATCTCTCTCATACCTTTCTAAAAATGAAAAGATACCCTATAGGACATGTAACATCACCTAGAATCCACCACTTAAAACCCACCATGGGCCCATATCTTAGGACCCACCGTGGGCCCCACTACCATGTTCATGAATAGTGTCATGTGAATAGTGTTTGTGAATAGTGTTTATGTTAATAGTAACTTCACACCTAATGATTCTCCCATTTGGAGTTAGTATTCACAACTTTCAGTTGTTTCACCCCCTCCAAAAACTTCTCATCCTGATCTTCCTCATGCATGAAGAACAATTAAAGTTGAAAAAAATTTCAACTTCACTCTCGTGACCACCTTAGTCAACATATCTATAGGGTTCTCATCTATATGTACCTTCTTCAGATTTAATGGATCTTCCTCCAATACTATCTAATTAAAGTGATACCTCAAATGAATGTGTTTTGTTATGGAGTGAAATTTTGAGTTCTTTGTTAAATGAATGGTACTCTAACTATCACTAAAAATTACTCCTTTTCCTTGTTAGTGTCCCAAGTCCTCAATTAGTCTCTATATCCATATCATCTCCTTAATCACTTCTATATCCATAACATACTAATCCTCTATGGTAAAAAGTGCCACCACTTTCTGTAGACTTGAGATCCAACTCATCATTGTACCACCTATAATAAATACATACCTGGTAGTGTTCCTCCTACCATCCAAATCTCCTACCATGTATGAATAAACATATCCATATAGAACAACATACGATCCACTATAACATAACATTGAATCCATGGTACCTCTCAGATATTGAAGAATCCACTTAATTTTTTGTTAGTGCTCCTTTCTTGGATCACTCATGAATCTACTCAGCATTCCCTCTACATGTGAAATGTCGAGCCTCATACACACCATAGTATACATCAAAATAATCGTTACTGATGAGTAAGGGATTTTTTACATGGATTCCTTTCTTCTTCTATCTTGGGACTCTGATCCTTTATGAAATTAAAGTGGCCTACCAAAGGAGTCCTAACAGGTTTTGCATTATATATGTTAAAATTCTCTAATAATTTCTTGATGTACTCCTCCTACAATAGTATTAATTTTCAATTATTTCTATCTCTATATATCCTCATCCCAAGGATCTTCTTAGCAACACCAAGGTCCTTCATAATGAAAGAATCACCCAACTATATTTTGAGTACATCAATATCATGCATGTTAGATCCTACCACTAATATGTAATCTACATACAAAAGTAGAATAATATAGTCATTATTATCAAATATTCTAAGGTACACAAAATGGTCATAATGACATCTAGAATAACCTTGTTCTAGCGTTAAACTATCAAACTTAAGGTACCATTGTCTTGGATCTTGTTTTAGGCCATACAAGCTCTTCATCAGTTTACACACTAACTTCTCCTTACCCTTGAATTTAAAACCTTGTGGATATTACATGTATATCTCCTTCTCTAACTCCCAATGAAGGAATGAATCCTTCACATCCAACTATTCTATATGTAAATCTTCCACTACAACTAAAATTAAAATAATTATGATAGAAGTCATTTTAATAATAAGATAAATTATTTCATAAAGTCTATACCTTTCTTCTATTTAAACCCTTTTACCACTAATCTAGATTTGTACTTCATCTTGTTGCCATCCTCCTTCAACTTGTAAACTAACTTGTTCTACAATGCCCTCTTTCCCTTTAGAAGCTCAACCAGATCCCATGTTTGGTTTTCCATGAGAGAGTCATACTCCTCATCCATAGCCTATTCCCACTTCTCCTTAGCATCAACCTACAGTTATTCTTCAAAGCTTTTTGGCTCACCATTGTTAGTAAGTAAAAAATAATTAAATGAAGGATAAAATAGTTCAGGCGGTTTACTTACTCTTTTAGATATCCTTATAATAGGAGTTTAGGGTTACTATTGTTTTCAAGAATTCTATTTTGGTGCCTTTGGGGTATTTCCATTAGTGATGTCTTCCAACACCGTGTATTCTTTCTTGGCTTCCTCTTGCTTGTTTTCCTACAACTGATCCCTATACATGACATTCTCATTGAAGATCACATATATACTCTAGATGATCTTCCTATCTTCTTCATTCCACAACTATATCCAAAGTCATTAGTACCATAGCCAATAAAGGTGAATTTTTGATATTTTTCCTCTAACATAGTCCTATTATTTTTATCAATATAAGCAAAAGATTCACAATTGAAAACTTTCAAAAAATAATAGTCAGCCTTCTTACCACTCCATGGCTCCTCTAGTATCCCACCATCTAAAGATGTATAATGCACTCTATTAATTAGGTACATAGATGTATCAATTGCATCCACCCAAAACTATAATGCTAGTCCTGCATGTAACCTCATGCTCCTAACATGTTCCATGATTGTTTTATTCATTCTCTCTGACACGCCTTTTTCATATGGTATTCTTGGAACCATTAGCTACCTTCAAATTCTAGTCTATGAATAATAATCATTAAAAACTTTGTTGAAATATTCCCCACCATTATCTGACTTGAGGCACTTGAGCTTTAAACATGTTTCATTTTCTACTAAAGCTCTCCATCTCTTAAAGGTATCAAATACATCAAATTTTATTTTTGATGAAATAAACCCAAAATTTCCTAGTAGCATCATCAATGAATATGATATAATATAATGAACCATTGAGATAAGATACCTTAATGGGTCCCTATACATCTGTATGCACAATCTCTAACTTCCTTGTATTCTTGGTTGGTCTAAATTTTAGAAACCACACCCATTTTTGTTTTCCATATATGTTGTGATCACACAGGTCCAAGTCTATCTCTTTGATACTTGTTAATCTTGAGTGAATAATTTTCATTCCCTTTTCACTCATGTGGTCGAGTTTATAATGCCATATAGATGCATCTACATCTGAAGCAAATAGATCACAAGATGAGTTACCACTAACAGTTCATAAATATAAAGTAACCACCTTCCCACCTATAGATACCACTAGATCACCCTTGGTACATTTCCATGAATCACTAGTAAAAGTGATAACACAACCATCACTTCTTGATTATCCTACATAAATTAGGTTCCTCTTTAAACTAGGAATGTGCCTAACATCCTTAAGCACCCATGTGTTTCCAATCTACAGTTTCACACCAATGTTGCCTTTTACAATAATAATTCAAGGTTAATCATCACCAAAATATACATGTGCAAAATAACCTTGAACATAATCTCTTAAATAGTGTCTTTTAGGAGTGGCATGAAATGAATCTCCTAAATCTAAAACCCAAGATTCATTAATATTGTCTAAAGAAAGAATCAAGGCATATTGTAACATATCACCTACTATATTTGCCTCTTTGTTACCTTCATTTTTCTCTTTTCTTGATTCTCCAAAAAGAGCCAAACATTCTTTCTTTGTGTGACTAGGCTTCCCACAATGCCAACACTCCATTCTTTTAGTGGATTTTGACCTTGAAACTTTCTTTGATTTCCCATGGTATGCTCTTCCTCTGATCTTAGATCTCCCTTGTGTCTCTATGGATAAATACTTTCTTGATTTGGATGTCCCACCTATGCTTCTCCTCTGCATTTCCTTGCTAAGGATCACACCCACCACATCCTCAAACTTGAGATTTGTATTACTTGAGACAGAGTCTCTCACCACCATAACCAAGCTATTTAAGATTTCAAGCAAAGAACACAAGATAAGAGGAGCCCTAACTTCATCATCAAAGTTAATATGAATAGAATATAACTAACTAATAACTATATTGAAATCATTTAAATGGTTAACTACTAAACCATTTTCATATTAAATAATTTTTTCATGAGAAATATTTTATTAAAGAAGAGGGTTTTTTGTATAACTTTCCCAAGGTAGTCATAATACTTTCTATAATATTTTCCTAGGATATGTTGAAGGCCACTTTTGAATCAAGACACAACTGGATAGTCCTAAGTGCTTTTCTATCTAGAAAGTCTCATTACTCATCTATCATGGTTGTTGGTTATTTTGTCTTTCCTACCAATGTTAAATAGAGTTCTTTTTGGTATAGGTAGTCTTCCATCTGAATCTTCCATAAATGTAATTTCTCTCAATTGAACTTCTCCACCTTTGATTTTCCATCCTCTACCATATCTCCCACTCAAGCTAAAACCCCTTTAGCTTCCTGTAGCTTAACCTCAACAATAAACACCTTACTCTAATACCACTTAATAGGATAAAATCAAATGTAGAATTATCCTCTAGTTAAGTTGAAATGAAATATGTAGAGAGACAATGTGAAACAAAAATAAAACTTGCAAATCAAATACAAAACTAAAAATGGAAATGGAAATGCAAACCATAACACCAAGATAACATGATTCACCAAATTTGGGCTATGTTTATGGATAGGTTTGTATCTCTTTATTATTTTAGTAGAATACCTCAAGAATAAAATTAGGATATAAATCTCTCATGCACTATCCCCACACTCTCTTACACCTCTTTCTTTTCCCTTTAATACAAAGCTAAAACCTAGCAAAATACATGTATGCAAATCAACCTTGCTTGTAATGACTAAGTCTACATCTCATACTTAAATCCAAATTACAATGAGAAAGAAATGGAGAAAACAAAGAGAGGGAATAAAACTGTGCCACATTCCAAGTGGGTACATAAGTGCACATTAATTAATGTCTTCTACTTTGTGCATAGTCCAAAACAAAGTGGAAATTCTTTATGCAACAGCATTACCACCCCCATGTGACATTTTGTCCCTTTTCCTCCACTTTCACAATAATCCAAACTTGGTGTTCCACTCATCCACTAAAAAACAAAATATGCACACTCATCTCTTATCTTTATCTAAGCACTAAGATAGTGGATCATCCATAAAATTGTGCTTCACACATCCACTCATTCCACTCAAAAGATACACCCCACATGCTCCCCACATGAAAAAACAAATAAATAACATGTGCTTAGTGGAGAAATTGTCCCCACATCTCTTTTATACCTTTTCAACAATGAAAATATACCCTATGGGACATGCTACATCACCTAAGATCCACCACTTGGGACCCACCATTGGTCCATATCCTGGGACTAACCATGGGCCCACATCCTAGGACCCACCATGGGCCCACATCTTAGGACCCATTATAGGCCACACTTTCATGCCCATGATTAGTGTCTTTGTGAATAGTATCAAGTGAATAGTGTTTATGTGAATAGTAACTTCACACATAACAGGCAGATGTTGGCTCAATGGAACATAGGTGAGGTGGTTGGCTTATGGGTACATCAAAATCAACTAGGGTATATCCTAGGCCATGATCTAAGTATGTAAGGGCTTGAGTGGGATGTGTACTAGTAATTTATATAATAACCAGATATTTGTATTATGATTTTTGTAGTATTCTCATATTTGTTTAGATAATGTTATGGTGTGTGGTTTTTTAAGTGTGAAAAATGTATTAAAGGTTTTTGGTTTCATGATATGGATAAGTGTGATCCTCAAATTTGATGTATTATGGGATGGAAATAAAGATAAGTTAATATGTTTTTGGTTGTAGAATTAGTGAATAAAATCGAATGATAATGTTTTGAGCCATGTAGTTTGTGCAATCCATATTAATATAACATGAGGCAATGTTGAACCTAGATATAAAGTAATCAAGGTATAATTAGTGTCATAGTAAATAAGTATAAATGGGGAAAATAATGAATTATAAATCATCAAGAACACCTAAAATTATCATTATGGTTTTTGGTGTCATCATATCATCCTCATTTATTGCACCCCTAAAAATTATATTATACCAAATAAAGTAAAAAATTAACATCAAAATAAGAAAAATATTGATGATCAAATAGAAAACATGGAGACAAAGAAATAAGAAACAAACTATACAACAACAAATACCTCACACAAAACACATACACACATAACCATATATATACATTGAATAAATAGTGTTTTTCCTCTTATTTAAGTGAAGGTGTGTGGGAGGAATGAAGGAGATAAATAAAAGTCCCTAGATCATTAGTGGATGGAATAATATGGGATGTGCTTGAGCATGTTGTTGATTTAAGTACAAGAGATAATTGACTCACCCATTGACCTCTATTTGAAGGTAGAAAAGTGTAAGACTATGTCAAAACTAGCTCAATTTAGACTAAGTTTTTCCAAATTTTGAATAAAGAGACACAGGATGGGAGTGGAACAAGATGATACATGGGACTAGATAATGGGGAATATTTTTGTACTTTTTAAAGTTTTTATAATTTTTAGGTTTTTGGGGGAATGTTTTGATTAAAGAGGGGTTACTAACAAAGGGAATACCAAGCCTAGCAACTAGGTTGAGGAATGATGATGAATGTATTAAATGTCTTGGATGTTAAGGGATTAAAGAGGTGATGTTAATATAGGACATAAGGATTAAACATTAATTAGATTAGATTAATAGGATATTAGATGTTATTATGCATAATTATACGTATTATTTTAGTGAGCAAAATTGGATGCATACATTTTTCCCCTCTTTGAAAAGGCATTACGACTAGAAGGAGTAGTGGTCTTTCAAAGAAGAAATTTGATCATGGATGAGTGTTAGTAAATTAGTGGACACATGCCTTGAGGGGACATGCAAAGAATATTGAGACAGATGGGCACTCAAAAGGAATAAATTTTGGCATGGTGTATGAATAGATAAGGGAATGTGAGATATGATATTGATGATAAAGAAGATGAAATCAATATGAGTAGTAAGCTACATATTGACAATGCCCTTAAACAATGACATACTTAGGGAGTGAAGATGATGATTTCATAGTTATCAACACATCCCAGGGAGAATCAACTATAACAAAGGAATGATAAGATAAGAGGCTGCAATCTTTCAATGTATCTTAGGCAAGGATATATACAAGGGTGAGATACAATAATGAATGTGAGGAATGTGATACAAGTTTTTTGACATATCCCAAGCAAGGATGTATGTAAGGGAGAACCACAAAATAAATAAATTAAAGAATTAGTCCATAAGATTTTAACATATCCTAGCAAATGATGCATGACTAAAAGAGTTATGGTCTAAAATGATAAATGTCACAAGATTTAGACATATCCCAAACAATAACGCATGTCGGGAAAGCATCATGCCAAAATAAAACAATGATTTGATGATTTTAATGATGAGTTTAGATCATAGTGTGTGCCAACCGAGAGTAATAAGTAGTGGATAGAGGAAAAATAATGTGATCAAGAGACCAAAGGATGGAAGGGAAGTATTGGTTATTATAGTGGTAGAGGAGGCCACGGTTGGGAAGGGTTAAGAAAAACATGTTGGGGGAATAGGGGCCTATTGAAAATTAAAATTGTACCATCAAAAAATCAACCCTTTTGCCTATCATGAAGGTCAAATTGGAATCAACTAGTCTAATCATGGGGGTTGTAAGTGTTCATCTAAGATCCTAAAGATGAGTTTTTTATATTATATATTCTAGGAAATAATCAAAATTTTATCAAGACAACTTATTATATTATAAAAATTAAAAATCCATTTATCAAATAATGAATCAATTAAGATAAAAATTTATAATATATTCTATCCGATAGAGAAAACCTATGAATTAGATAGTCTCTTGAATAATATAAATCTGATTCTATAATATATGTATTCAGATAATATATTTATTTCTTACTTGTAATGTTTTTGAAATTAACTCAAAAGAAGATCAAAAATAGAAGAGATAGATCAAAGAAATAGAGAGAGACAAACAAATAAGCAAAAGAGAATAAAACTAACAAGGACAACAAACTAAGAAAAGAAATTAAGAAAGACAAACAACTAATCCTAGAGAAAAGAAATTAAGAAAGGCAAATAACTAATCCTAGAGAAAAGAGAGGGGAACTAGAAAAGACAACGAACTAAGAAAAGGATCTATTCTAAATAGAAATAGAAAATAAATTGTAAGAATTAAATAAGATAACAATCTAAGAATAAAGGAACCTCTAAATAAAACAATATAGATTAATCTAAACTAAGAAATAAACTACACTTAATCTAAAGTAAGCAAAACTAGAAAATATGATTAAGAAAGTTATTTTAAAGAAAGCCAATTAAAGCTAAATAAAGACTGAAAGATAAAATTGCATCTAAATAAGGGAAACTAATTAAGAAGTAATTATAATCTTGAAAAATAAAGGAAATTAATCTAAGGATTAAATAGATCTAAAGATTTTTTAAATTTAATCTAAAACAAGAAACCTAAAGGGACTAAAAATATAAAGTAAATATCAAATGATTAACTTAAAAGATATAATATTATATTAAACTAATGATAAACTGAAATGGATATAGCTTTAGATACTTTAAAGATATAAACCTATAGCAAAACTAAGGAAATAATAACTTGATAAAATCTATAATTATTTAAGATAAAGAAAAGAACAAAATTAAATTAAGAACTAGAGAAGAGAAGCAATCTAAACTAAACTAATTAAAATAGAAAATAACTAAAGATTAATAATATATCTAAGAAAAAAAAAAAAAAAAACCAAATTTAGAAGAAATGTGAAAGATCTATTTATATTGAAGTTAGAGTCAAATAATTACAAAAGATGTGTGAGTCTCAAAAAAGAGAGTCATCTTAGTAGAAAGAGATAAATTTCATTGAGAAAACCAACATCCTTTCTCTAAAAAACATTGAATGACAACTTTGAAATAAAAATAGATCAATGAAATGCCATGAAATAGAGAAATGATCATCATTATTGAGGCTAAATACTTGAAATCTACGCGTAAGAGTACAAATAGTAATCATTAAAATATATAAAGCTTATAAAACTTTAGATAATCAGTAATAGATGATTAATAATATTGGATATACCTATGTTGCATAAGCGATTACTCAACCATTAGATAAAGTACCATTGGGTCTATATGCCAAAGTTGTACTATCTCAAAGAAGTTGCATAGAAAAAAGAGATAAATGATTGACTTCAGAAAATACTTAAGTCTTCAATACCTATTGTGCTTCTATCTTCAAATGAATCCTTGATCTCTTATTATCTCTTATTATTAGTTATTAGTTAATGTTAACTAATTGACTTTTAACAAAGATAATTAATTAAACTAAAATTGGTTAAGGATAGATTTAATTAAGACTTAAAGGTATTAATTGATAAAGATATTTTAAAATAATAGACCTTGGGTTCTAATCTTAATGGGTGGGGACCCATATTAATTAATAATATAATAGAGTACATATCAATCCTAAAATAAATAAGTCATAAATTGATAAATTCTATTCATATTAAACCATAATGCATATCAATAAACTTAAGCATATATAATAATGTCAAAACTCTAGAATTTTTTGTATTTACCAAAATTACCAAAATTTATCAAATTCTTAAAATTAAAGTGTTAAACTAAAATATCAAGTTCTACATGAAAAAGCTCAACACTTAAACAAAATTTATCCTTCAGATGACCAATAGTCATCTGAATCTAAAAATACTTTAATCACATGTTTCTTTTGACCTTGAAGACAAACATTGTACTCCATTTCAGTGGTAGGAAATTGTACCAATTTAGCTCCCAAATTAGTTGTATTGTCGTCAACCTCTAGCATATTTCTTTTCAACAATTTGACTTCCCTTAGTGCTTCAAGTTCAGTTTGAATTGCAATCCTCTTTTTAACAGTGTTCTTTTTAGCAATCTAAGGTGGAATATCCATGGTTTTCTTTCTATTAACATAGCCCTACCTTCCCAAACTTAATCTCTTAGACATCAAAAAGGGTTCACTATGGGAAACTGATAGATTCAACTTTAGACACTTTCTAGTAAGGTCTACATGAGAATGCGAAGGTGTATTTGAAGGAGTATCCATCTTCTTAAGGTCTTTGGCATGGGTAGTTTCTACCTCAAGCTATGTGAACTAGTTGGCAGGCAAAGGATCATCAATTGGTTCACCTTAAAAATTAGGAGGATGAAGTGGTAGTAATCAAGGATCATGTTCTAGATGGTGATATGAACTACTTTTGGAATGTGCATGCGTTCCAATCCTACATCCATAAAACCCCCTATAACCCATATTTTATAGACTAATAGGTAGATTACTCAGTATATCCCAAAACTCAAGATCATAAGCATCAAAATGAATGGACATCCTTGTCCCTCTATGAAATCTAGGTCCAAAATGAGCTGCATGAAATCTACCCCTATTAAAACCTCTACAAGAATTTGACTAACTACCACCTCTATTGGGATTTTATCCCCATCCACTATCATCCTTACATCCTATTGGCTAATCCCACGTAGTCATATTGATTAACTTGAAAGATAATAATCAAGTCTAAGCTTGAAAACAAGTATCCAAAAAGACAAAACTATAAACTATAATTATTCAATAATTGAATTTGAAATTGTACTAAGACTAAAACATATCACATTGTATCTATAATAAAATCTATATTGAGCCTAAAAATAAATATAACATTCTGGTATCAACTTTAAAATATCAAAGAACTTTAATCTCGATATCCATTTTCAAATAAAATCCTAAAGTTTCAATTTTGATATTGAACTTCAAATAAAATCTCATGTCTTTCTCATTATCTTTAAATCTATTCAAAGTATCCACATATATTTATACTGAATTATGCCAATATCATTTTCAACATAGCCAACTAATTTAGTTCAAATTTTCACATAATGACTCCAATTTCCATATTTTCAATCACATTGTATTTATTTAAACTAGACTTAGATTTCCGAGATGATTATCATGAAATTGAATCCATAATAGATAATCAATTGAAACTAAATATTATGTGACTTCATGAATGTTGATATCTAGATCATATATATGTATGAGCCTAGAATCATCTCTTTTCAAAACATATGCTATTTAAAGTGTGATTGATGCAGACTATCATATACATGTATATTTCAGAGACAAACCCTAAACTGAACTTCATCAAAATCAAACAATCTTATATATAATTTTTACATAGTTCAATTCAAATGAAAATAATAGAGCATTAAAATATATGAACAATGGAGATTTATCATGTGTATGCCATAAAATAATAACCCTTAAAATCCTAGATTACTATCATGATACAAATCATCAAAATCTTTGATATATTGCATTCAACTAGGCTAAGAAAATTTTCAATCTATTTCATACCCAGTTTCGAAAAGAAAGACAAATTTATCTTTTCATTATCTAAAATATGCAAGTGAATCCTCATACTGAGATTGAGAAATATGCACCAATGTCGACTCAAATTAAAATAATAGAGCATTAAAATATATGCACAATGGAGAGTTATCATGTGTATGCCATAAAATAATAACCCTTAAAATCCTAGATTTCCATCATGATATAAATCATCAAAATCTTTGATATATTTCATGTAACTAGGCTAAGAAAATTTTTAATCTATTTCATACCTAGTTTTGAAAAGAAAGACAAATTTATCTTTTCCTTATCTAAAATATGCAAGTGAATCCTCATACTAATATTGACAAACATGCACCAATGTCACAACAAAATATCCTTTGAAACAATTTTTTGAAAGAATCATTCATAAATATATAAAACATACACCTTATATTTTGACGTTCAACTAAAAATAGAGATCATCATTTACTTATTTCTCTGAAATGAATCATATTTTTCATACATAGAACCATACAATTTATGCATAACAAAACAATATCCCTGAAACTTCAAAACTAGAAACCCTACTCCATGCATATTCTCATAAACTCTTATCTAAATTTTATTCAAATTTATGGATAATTTTTTTTTTCTCAATCATGCAAGGGTTATGCAAACTCTAAATAAATATTTATAATTTCTTTATATGATAGTATGTAGACAACTTTTCTAGAAAACCTAAGTTGTAAACTACACAAGAGAAAAAATCTATTTGCTTGCAACCAACTATCACTTTCAAAACATTTTTTTGCATAGGCTTTCAAAATATACTCAAAAAATTTCAAACAAATAATGCTTCTTTCCAAAATTCTACATGTGTAAAGCCATATATAATTTCACACTATATTTCTAACCTTCAACATTAAAATATACCTATAAAAAATTGATAGAAACCTTCAACCATGGAAGAAACATAATACCAAAATACCTAAGAAAATCATCACAAACTTTATAACATCTACATGTAAGAGGATTCACCAAAAACTTCAAACCATTTCCCATATTCTTCCATAATTAATCAAAATAAAAGCTCAAAACTTCATTACCATCATGGAGACTAGTAATCATTTAAAACTTTTCTTATTCTCTATACACTTTCATACATTGCCAAAACATTTCTGAATAAAGATTGATCAAAAATAACATGGACATACCTGATATTCTCACTTGAATCCTTTTCCAAATATTTTCATCGAATCTCATTTTGAAATTCACCCATTATCTCGCTAGGGATTTGCTCTTACACAGAGCTTGAAAATAAATGCTCAATAACGAATAAAAACAAATATTTTTTTCTACCAACCTCAGTCTATAACCAACTAACTGATGTGGTTATTATTTATTGGTTTGCATTAACTAATTGCATACTTAGTAATATTTTTAAGTTACTTATCAACATTGACATGTTTATCTAGGACTATCTCTTCATACTATCTCAATAGCCAATTACAAAATTTTGAGGAAAAGACCATTTCAATAAATTCCCTTATCACCTAATATTTGGGTGATCTCAAAGCATCGAGATTATACTCTCAAACTAAATTATAGTGCTAGCTCAGTTGCCTCAAAGTTCATATGCCAAGTGGTCTACGACTCAACGGATATTTGCTTTGTCACCAATTGAAGGGTCTTAAGACATGCATTTCATTATGATTTAAAAATTTCCTATCCCCTAAGTATCATTTTCAAATACCTTTGAAACAATAGTTTATTTTTAGAACATACTTCACAAAGGGATCAAATATAAACCTTAGTATATGATCCCTAAAGTTCTAAAGCAGATTATGTGATAAATAAAGTCCCTTTTGGTTATTTTCAAGTGAAGTGAACCTCTCAAAAGAAGTTTATGATTTTTTAAAAAAATTTATATGCTATTTATCTATCTCATCAATCCTCTTCTACACATAAATATTTAAGATACAAGAATAGAAATACATTCTTTGGGAACTATGATCACCAAATTTGATTATTTACTCAAATCTTGAAACAATTAATCTTAGTATGCCAATTAGGTTTCCATGAAGTGAGCCATGTATTATTTGTAGAATCAAAATAGACTAGGCTAATATTTGTATAAATTAATATATAAGAATTACTAAACCATCCAAATCATATTGGTATTTCAAATAACCATCATATCATGTAGTGAATGAAACTGAGCTATTCATCAGATGTAGATTTTCAAAATAACTTTTGAATGTACCAAATTTGATTGAAATGTTGTTCAAAGTATCATATCACCATCATTATCTAAATCATAAATCAAATCCATTTATGAGGATTGAACAATATCATAAATCAACTAAAATAATGGAAAACTGAAAGTCCATGTATCAAATGAAACTGTCAAAAGTGCACTAAATCTAAATATCAGAACAACTAATTATATCTATAACTATATATTCACATTTTATTTATTTATCCACCATGTTATTCAAAACAAATTCAAGCATAAATAAAATTTTACTAATCAATCATTACTACTTCACAATAAAAATGTATCTAAAAATACTATCAATCAATAGGGTCCATGACACAATTTTATGTTTTATGACAGGGTTATCTCTATGGAAGCAAGTATATATTTTGAAAACTTTATAGGGGGTGTGTAAAATAGGAATAACAAGGCCATGAGATAATAGGTTGTAGGTGGGGAATATCCAATTTATAAGAAGGGTTTGGGATGTTGTTTAAGTCATGAAATGTAATAATACTATTTTATTGGTAATTATTTTTGTGTTGTAGGGGGATCAAGCTCTAGAGAGAATGATGGTGGTAGGAAGTGCATCAAGATGGTTGTGAAGTTGCCAAAATAGACAATGGTTAAGGAATACATAGCAACTATAGAGGCATGAGAGAAGAAACATAAATAATAGGGGAATTAGGGATTATCCAAGCTGATTATCATCTATGTAAAGGGAGCTAAAAGGCTTAAAATTCTAGGTGTCACTCTTACGAGGTTACATTATTTGAAGAGATATACATATGGTAGATGTATTGTCTTAGATAACATCATTACTAGAGTAGGAGAACTGATGGGAGGCACAAATTGGAGTGCTACAAGAGCAGGTAGATTGGATACAACCTAACCATATGCAACTATAGGGATGATTAGAGAAGAGAGAGGTAGAGGCATAGGTCACGAGGATAGAGATAAATATGGACTAGATACTATTGGATGCTCTAGGGTTAAGAGACATGATAACCCAGGTGCTGAAGATGGCTGAAGAGAGACAATATTAGAGAGCTTTGTATGAATAGTCAATGCTAGTAAGGTAAAGGGCTCTATCATATAGGGTGATTAGTAGATCTAAGAGGTCACCAAGTTCCAAGTCATTAATCTAATCAATTCATCCATCACTGAGGTTGCCACCATAGGGTGGGATATAGGTCATGATGCATTAGTGGTGTAGAGTTGGGATTATATGTAATAAGAGGATAATAATGAGTAAATATATGTAATTATGGACTATTATAATGAGAAGTGTAGTTGTTATGTATAAAATGATGATGATATATATAAATGGTAAAAGTTGGTGTATATATAATATTTTGCGATGGATTGAAAACATGTTTATGCCTAGTATAAATATGATGTAATAGTGATATTATTTTGATAATATTAGAGAAAAATGTTGTTGTTTTATTATGTTGTGTAATGATGATAATGTGATGATGTGATGTGGAATGATATTTATATCTAGTAGGATAATAATGGGAGTGGTTACAATAAGTAAAAAAAGATTTTAAAGTAGTTGAAATATGATACGACAACACTTAGTGAGTGGTGACACTATGGTGTGGGAACAATGACCATTTTTGGGACCCATCATGGTAGTGGGTCCAATCAAGCACTATTGATGATTGTGAGGGTGAAAGTGTTATATAACACACAAATAATTGAGGATTTTGATGTAGTGAAAGATTATACAATCATCTATGTAGCTTATGTAAGTGCAGGTGATTTGACACTTAAAAAATGTCACATGATAGGCCAGTTTTATTACCAACGCATATCTATGAAGTCATTGTGCAAGTTTTCCACACTCTACATCAAGTGATGTAAATTTTAGAAGTGATATTATGATAATAATAAATAGAGGATCCAAGTCCCCATCTTTAATGTATAATGTGTCAATTTTATTGTATAAGGTGTCAAATTAGAAGATGTACCCAAGGCCCTATAGAACCTAGAGGCATCCCTTTATTTCAAAGGGGAGACCCATAAGGGTGTCGAGATGTAGTGTAACTTGTATCAATCAAAAATGTTTATGAAACCATAAAAATGAGGGAGGTGGTTTGGAAATCACCCCCATTCAGAGTCTATTGTTATTATGGATAATTCAGCCATTTGGGTCAGTATTATCCTCAAAGGGAGCTAACAGATGTTGACTCTATGGAACATAGGTAAGGTGGTTGGATTATGGGTACATCATGATTGACTGATTTGAGTATTGAGTGGGCATTTTACTATCTTTTGATATAACAAATAGATAATTATATTGTGATTATTGTAGTATTCTCATGTGTGTAGGTAATGGTATCGTGTTTGGTTTTTGTAATTATGAATAATATGATAAAAGTTATTGGTTTTATGATATGGATAAGTGTGATCCTCCTACCAGAGGGA
Organism: Torreya grandis; assembly: GCA_037957365.1. Taxonomy (NCBI): domain Eukaryota; kingdom Viridiplantae; phylum Streptophyta; class Pinopsida; order Cupressales; family Taxaceae; genus Torreya; species Torreya grandis. The sequence continues at coordinate 1,380,072 of JARHVA010000558.1, forward strand.
TGAGGATAGGGAGAGAAGGCTATGTTTATACATTTTTGGTAGTGGAATGAGTGAATAAATTAGAATGAGACAGACTTAACCCATGTAAGTTGTGCAATCCATGTTAATATAACACGAGGCAAGTTGAACCTAGATATGCGATAATCGAGGTATCATTTTTGCCAAAATGCATAAGTATAAAAGGGGTAAATAGTGAACTATACATCATTGAGGAAACCTAAAATCATCATTGTAGTTTTTGGTGTCGTCATAGTATCTTTGTTCATTGTACCGCAAAAAATATATTATACCAAACAAAGTAAAAAATTAACATCAAAAGAAGACAAACATTAACGATCAAATAAAACACATGGAGACAAATAAATAATTAATATATATATATATATATATATATATATATATATATATATATATATATATATATATATATATATATAATAGCAAACACCTCACATAAAACACATACACATAAAATCATATATATACATTGAAAAAAATACTATTTTACATGTTCTTTAAGAGAAGATTATGGGAGGAATGAAGGAGATAGATAGAAGTACCTAGATCATGAGTGGATGGAATAGGATGGGATGTGTTTGAATATTTTGATGTAAGTACAAGAACTAATAAACTCACACATTGACCTCTATTTTAAGGTAGATAGGTATAAGACTATGTCAAAACTAGCTCAATTTAGACTAAGTTTTGCCCAAGTTTGAATAAAGATACACAAGATGGGAATGGTTGAAGATGATACATAGGATAAGACAATGGGGAATATTTTTGTAATTTTTAAATTTTTATAATTTTTAGGCTTTTTGGGGAATTTTTTGATTAAAAAGGGGTTACTAGCAAAGGGAATACCAAGCCTAGTAACCAGGTTAAGGAATGATGACAAAGGGATGAAATATCTTGGATGGTTCTAAAAGGAGGATAAGGGATGATGGGGGATGGACTATGAATCTCTAAGGTCTACAATGTAAGGGAACTAGTTATCTAGTCCCTTGAATGTTGCTAATAAGGATATGCCAATAATATAATAATAACATGTATTAAGACACCTTCTAGTCTTGTGGCCAAGGTTGAGACATAACAAAATGGTGGATTAAAATGGGATGAAATAATGAAGAAGATGAATTGGGTGACTAAATAAATGAAGTAAGATGCTTGCCCCAAAGTGTCAAGTACCTATGGATGACATTTATTATATACCATGATGCTAGAAACTAGTTTTCACCATGGTACATGCCCAAGGTGCTAGAAGACTTATTTTCACCATTAGAACAATGTTTTTTTTTGTTTTGATTTTTTATTTTTATTAGCATATGAATTTATTAGAGACATGTGAGATACAAGATGCATATGTTTTTTTAATCTTCAACTAACACTTGTTCTAGAGAATCACATTGTGAGTAACATGTCATTGATGTTGTTGGATATATTGATGGCATTGTGACATTTATTGAATCTTTATTTATATTTCTCTTGACATTTATACCAAGTGTCTTCATTACCCCTATGAGAGACAATGCTACCTAAGGATTTGAAGTATGGTATGGATGGTATTAAGTCATGATTTTGATGGTGGGGCATAGGATGTGAATGAGTGATATGATTATGATAGACAATTTGACTAGAAGGAAGGTGATAATGAGGCTCAACACTTACACACACCATTGGATATGGTCGAAGGGATATTTTTGACTAGTACCGTATGTCAAGCAATGTTAAGTAATCCAAGACCATTTGACTTCTTTACTCTTTGATCCAAATATTAGAAGGATAATCAACCACATTAATTTTAATTTGTTTGATTTGTGTGGTAATTGGTGCCATGATGATTTCTTTGTTTACTAACTTTATTGGATTTGTATTTCCCCTGGTGCCTATAATTGGGATTCATTAGGGATTTTTGACTTTAGACTTAGAGGATGATTATTGTGATGTGGATGATCCCATGACACCTCAAGGATATTTTCACTTGGTAATTATGCTTTTAGACTTAGCCAATTATGAAACTCTTCTTGAATTTGATTGATTACTTTTGGATCGTATCTAACTTGATTATTTGGCTTGATTAATTGATTATTGGGTTGGAAAATTATATATTCAACACACAAGATTCCATATTGATGGGAATATAATGATGTACGTTCTAATTTGTCCCATTTAGAGAGTGGGATGGATGAATTGTTTATATAAGGAAAATTATTGGGGATGTTTGGTAAATTAGGTGGATTGAGTGGATGATGGACAACATGGTCCTTATTAAAGGTACTAGGAGACCTAGTTTTAATGTCAAAAAGAACCTCCTTAAGAGTCTCAACTGGGTCATTTAGGCTCTTTATATCAAAGTCTGAGTCATATGTATCTTCTTTCATCAAGGAATTATCTTGATCACTATCTTTGTGTTGACTCGAATCATCTAATTCTGGGTTGTTAGATAGGGAGTCCCATTATAATTTAGATATTGAAGATACATATGTCCTAGAATTTGATGATCACATATATTATGACTTTGTTTCTAACTTGTATGATGATGTGTTAATTCTATTGATAGATGATTCTTTAATTTTATCCATAAAGAGTGCATGTTGGATAACATTATTATACTTAAGTACATTCTCCACCTTGGGTTTGTGAATGTATGATTTAGGTGGAATGGATTTGTGAAAATGGAAGATTTGATGTGAAGAAGTTATAGGGATGGTTTGATGAGGGATGGTTATGGTATGGTAAGGATTGGGTTCTTGACCTTGGTTGAGGAGGGAAGAAACTTGATCATGTTTAAGAAGTGCCTCTTATCATACCCTCTTTTGTTTACTCTTAGGTGTGGAAACATTAGATTCATTTTTAATTTCAATGTCACCATTATCAATTAAGTTTTGGACATAATATCTAAAAGGGATACATCTATAAATAAAATGCCCGAAAGCTATATGACATAGACAAAAATAGTCTTCTTGATACCATGAGGGATTAGGTTTGAAAAAGTCTAGAGGTTTTGTTTGTGGATATTGGATCATGCATGTGGCCTCTAGTTTTCAAAATAGGAATTCCATAGATATGGGGAGCAAGGTATATTGCTTATTGGTGTTGTGAGACTTAAGGGTGGAAGTGTTTGATTATGGTGACTTGGGGGATGGAAAAGTGTGGGAAAGATCTTGATCATGCTTCTTTTTTCACATATTTGGATGTAGCATCATTGGATGAACCATCTATTTCAAGATCACCATTATTAGTTAGGTTTTGAGCATAATCTATGAAATAATGACATTCATAAATTGAATATCCAAAGACTCTATGGTATAAACAAAATTGATCCATGCTATACCATGAAGGCTTGGGTTTGGTCTAATCTAATGGATTTGGTTGTGGGTAGACAATCATGTTGGAAACAAAAAGTTTCCAAAAGAGGGATTCCACAAATATTAAGAGAAAGGTATATTACTTATTAGTGTTTTCAAACTTAGGGGTGAAGGTTTTTGATTATGATGATTTGGGAGACAAACACATGTGGGACGTAGTTGTCAAGCTCAATTTTCCTTTACTAGTAGGGTAGAAAAGATCATGAGCAATGCCATAGCTAGTGTATGGGGGAGTGGATTGGAATATTTTGACACAAGTCTGGAATGTGGGGTGATGTTTTTGAGGAAGTACATGAGATGATTATGGTGTAGATAACTTTAGTTGTATGGATTTGAAGTCAGTGGGAACACAGGCACCCATCTTGAGGAGTCCAGAAAGGTATACATCCTTAATGGCAAAAAGGTATTTCTTGACTAAAATAGGATCCCAATACATGATGGTGGATGGATGGTAGATGAAAGATGGAGAAATATGAAGGTAGAATATGTTGTGGGGTAAAATATGATCCATGGGAAAAAGGAATGTCTAAATGATTATGCTATTATGACAGGTAATTGACACAGACAATATAGACTAAAAGGGATTATGATGTCAAACTGGGGTCAAATTGTAATATGATATATGCTATCACTATATCAATAATGCCAAGATTTAAACTAGAAAAAAGATGGGGTTTTGAGTAGTCCTTGATTTTAAACTAGTAATGTGATGACATAGATGGGTGTTGGCTATAAATAGGCAAGATGATTGGATTTAAATATGAATGAGTGCTTGTTCAAAAATTCTTAGAGTAACAATTAGTGATTAGAGTATCAATTGAGTATGAAATTAGACAAGAGGATACTAGACTAAGGATTTAGACAAGGTGTCAAGATGGAAGTATGACCCCAGACTAACTCAAGACTTAGACCAAGTTACTCAAAATGGAGTGGATATACAATTATTTGATGAAGGATAGATGGGGATATATGGAGGGATTAATGATGATTAAATGATGATTAGGGGCATGATGAGTGTGATTTGGACAAGTGTATAACCTAAAGGAAAAATATATGTAAAGGTTTTGAGTGTTTAGCCTATAAGGTTTGTAAATAACACTAGTTTTAACAACCCTCAAATAAGTCCACATAATCCACAAACCTAAATTTAGTAAATAGACACAAGAGTGCAACTTGATGATTGCATCATCTAATGGCTTCATGGGTGAGGATATAGGCTGGTGACCAATTAAAAAATCTCCCAAACCCTTTAAACCTAATTTTCACATAAAAATCACTTGAAATTTGATCTTGACTCTGAGATCACGTTGTCTATTATAGCCAAAGGTCCAATTTTAGGTTTATATAGGCTCATTAGGGGAGTCCTTGATATAATCTAGGTACAATGGGGCCCAAATTCATGTAGGATGTTATCTAACCACTATGTGTATTGGATCCAAATGATCCACACTCCAAAGAACCCTTTATGGGCAATTATACATTACTGTCTAATGACAGTTGTCTTGATATTTATACTCTGTCGAAACATAGAGTGCAGTCTAATGCATGGTGATGAGAGCCATGTCTTTGACCCCTAGGTACTAATGGAAAGTGCTTGGATATCACTTACACAAATTCATTTCACTCTAGAGAGAAAAATGGGAAGGTTTATTGGTGATTTTTAATTCTCTAGGAATCACCATGAGGATGCAAGGAGAAGAGCATACACCACGTTAGCCCTCAGGTGACACTCAAACAAATAAAAAAAAGTTATTTAACCCAATTTGTTTAGTGTGTGGATGGTAAAAATAAACAAAATGATAAAAAAATAATGTTTTATCCAAGTTTGGGATTGATTAAGCTACAAAACAAAAATATTAATAGTTTTAAGATAAGTGGTTTTTGATCATTTATCTGACAAGTAGGTGGTTTAGTAGTTTTTAAATCAAAAATTTTGACAATCAACCTTGTAAACATGTAGTTATTAGTTTTAAGCATTTTTCCATGGATTTATTAGACCTGTGAACACATGACAATACTTCCACTAAATTTTACCCTATGAAAATTCAATTAAAATGTCATTCCAATACTAAAAAAAATCATAGGTTTTACACTATGAGGGGCTTGGATGCAGAGGTCTTCGACAGTTATGTACCTATAGGTTTAAGACATTTCCCCTTATATTCATATGATCTAAAAAAATATTTTAATGTTTTGTGAAGACAAGATACATAAAAAAACCTATGAAAAGGCAACTATATACTTAACCCAAGTATTATGAAAACTAAAAACTAAATTAAAAGCTAATAATAACCTATAAATGATATTTTGACTTTTTGGACTATCTATATAAGCAATGAAAGATTATAAATTTAAAACTTATAGGAAACCAAGCAACCAATATCATTAATATATATAAAATTGAGTGTTTAATGCAATGTACCAACAAATGTCTTACTTGATTAATCTACTTTTACCAGTCTTAAAAGGGCATGACTTGTTTAACAAAATGTAATTGGTTGATATTAAGGAATTTGGAAATGCATTTGAAAATATAGTAGATACTAAGAGGACTCAAAATTATATATCATGCATAAAACCATAGGTACCATTTGACTACCATGATAGAAGATTTCAAAATGTTAGTATGAGCACATAAAAACATTTGTACACATCATTAACAAGTGTCAATGTTTTAAATAATTATACACATGGTAAAACATTCGACATAATGTTTTGAAACATAGTAATATGAAATTTATGACCTAAGAGCTACAATTATTTTATATGCCAAGACATGTTACTATGAGGGTATTGTTTTAAGAATTGGAAAAATATATATGATGTATAACGGTAGGCAAATCCTCAAGCCATTTTCAAACATAACATAGATGAATAGTTATCAATTTTCCATAGAAAGCATATAACTTTAGTAAATGTTTAATATTTAATAAATTATGTGAGGTAAAAAATATAATGTTTTGAGGTGAAAATTATTTTTGGTATGATAAGCCATCCATCATTCCTAGCATTATTCCAACTTATTTAGAGTGTCTATCCATTTACCTCCTATGATGCTTCCCTAAAATCCTAAAATATGGCTATGTCTGAAACCCTAAAATCCTAAAATATGGCTAAGTCTTAAACCCTAAAACCCTAAAATATGTCTAAGTCTAAATCCTTAAAACCCTAAAATATGGCTAAGTTTGAAATCCGATAAGACCCTCCAAAATCTACAATTTGCATTATATCTCCCAAAGGTCCAAAACCAGTCTCAAACATCCTGAAAGTACAAATATAAAATATAAATTAAAGTATAAATTGACATGTAGACATGGAAATATAATTTCTTATACTTAAATGTATGTTTTATATTTATACTATTTATACAAGTAGTTTTTTTGTATTCATAGGCAAAAATATTGGTAGGAAAAATTATTATAACAATAATTTATGGCAAAAAATACTTGATGGATTTACAAATGACATTTAATTAGGGAAAATTTGACTACATGAAGTATCTATTTTTTGACAAACTATTGTAAATTTTTACACTCTATGTCACACTTTAGGAAAAACTTGAAAAACACCATCTATGTTAACTATTTGCCCAACCTAGATTTTGGTCCCTTAAAATTCACAAAAAGGCAAATATTCACCCCTAAAAAATACCCTGATTACTACTTCTAAAGTTAACCTACCGGTTTGATTGTTTTTTTCTTTATACTTTTAGATTGATTCTTGGACAAATTCAAAGTGGGTTTTTGGTTTATAGATACAGTTGTAATTATCTCAGCCTTGGGTGCTGAGTTTTGTGATTTTTTTTTATAATACCCAAAAAAAGGATTTGTATGAGGAGGCATTTGTTTAATCCACAAATACTTGTGTAATCACATGGGGAATATCCCTTCACATGAATAATGTTATGGAATTGGGAGCTATCACCCATTCATAAAATGTTGACATTGTTATTGCCATGAATTTGATGATGCTGGTTTGATCTCAGTGGGTCCATAGAAAAGCTAGCTTATAATGTGGTCATGTAGGGAATTTTGAAATTAGAGCAATGGGAAAACCAAATAGTGATGGGGTATTCAAGGGTGATAATAATTAAGAACAAATTTCAAAGTGTCCTATTATGCATAATATGGAAGCAAAACATAATGTTGATGAACTATTTGGAAAAATGTCTCCAAGAAATGCGATGATAGGGTATGTAGTAGGTGTGGAACAAAATTTTAAAATCTTTGCGAAGATTCAAAATAAGGTATGGACATATATCAAAAGCATAATGGTACATGTACAGTATAAGGAAAGGGTAAGTTAGCCAAGCTGGTGACAAGGTTGCAAAAGGTAGGTTTGAAGTTTCTAGTGGGTAGGATCTCTCACTATCTAAAAAATGGTAGGTATCCTAGGTTCCTCAGCAGTGGAGCTCTCATCTATATTACATCCATTATGGAGTATATTGCACCCAAAGAGTTGGAGTCAGTTGTCAATGTGGTGTGGGACAATAAGAAAAGTTGTGTAATTCCTTGACATTTACTACTTGTGGTTAGGAACAATCAAAATATAAGGGAAATAGATTTTTAGTAGGTGTCATAGCTACCAATGTTCTGCAAGGCTACAAATTATTTTACAAAATTGTTTCAAGAAAAATACAGTCTTGTGGACCAAAACACACACAAAATGATAATTTTGACAAGGTTTAGACTATAATTTATTATTGGGATTACACCAAATAGGATAAAAAAGGCCTTGGATATTTTTAATAAATTAATAGGTGTAAATCTAGATTTGACATTTTTTTGCCTTTTATCTTATGCTAAAAAGGATAAAAGAATTCACAAGGTGCAAATATAATTAGATTTTGAGTTCATGTCTACCTATTTTAGAAGAATATAATAGAGTCTCAAGGCCTACACAAATTTCATAGCTTCTAGACATAATAAGGCAAAATAGATCACCAAAACAACATATAAAAAATAAATTAATAGAAATGTGTGTGTGTGTGTGTGTGTGTGTGTGTGTGTGTGTGTGTGTGTGTGTGTGTGTGTGTGTGTGTGTGTGTGTGTGTGTGTGTGTGTGTGTGTGTGTGTGTGTGTGTGTGTGTGTGTGTGTATGTGTGTGTGTGTGTGTGTGTGTATTGAAATTGTTAAGTGTTTAGTGAGACTCAATAATGAACTATATTAATGTAATTTAGTGAGACTCAATAATGAACTATACTAATGTAATTTCATAAATTTTGACATCTAAGAAGATTGTGAACAAAACATGAAACTTGGAGCCACCAAATTGAGTTTAATATTTACTATTTGTATACTCACTTATAGATTCATTATAATTATGTTATGAAACATTTATCATGTGGATGATTATTCTTATTTCCAATATATGTTTTTAGAGCTTTGGGATCTAGTAACCATTTGTACCTAATCATACACAAGATTAATAATGCATACCATAACAACAATGAAACTAAGCCATTATACACAGAATATTGAACTCAATATTAGCACAAAACTTTAAGTATATGTCTATGTTTATGTCTCTCATATATTAATTTTTTTGGCATTTTGACAATAGGGAGTCCTTGGTATAAATAACTAGATAAGTTTGTTTCACAATAACAATTCATTGTCATGAAAAAACTATGAGGAACTAAATATGCACTCATACAAATTGTTTATGCACATAATGAGTTGTCACTCAAAACAATGAAATAATGTCTCTAAATTTAAGCTTAACCTTATTTTAGTGTGAACTTAGATAAAACCAAGCTAGACATATATAGACCACTTATAGCCTATTGTGAACATTGGAGATCAAACTCGAGTACACATGGCCTACTCCTAAGACATCTAGAAAATGTCTTAATAGATCAATCACCATTATTTGTGGCTATATATTCTAAATCACCCCATAACTAGATGCCATTCTTTTTGGGGTTTTGTATTATTCAATATTAGATTTCAATGGCCTATTTAATATTCCAGTGCTAATCTTTGCTACAAAATTATCTATATAATTTTAAATTCTATTGTTTTCTATTTTAAATGGTGACAAAGATTAGACTTTACAAAAAAAATCTAGAGAATTTATGCCCATGCAACAACTGTAGCCCATGCATTGATATACAGATGCCTTCATCTCAATCTCCCATATATTATTTTTGGTAAGTCACCTAATAATTAATAAGTCTTGGTTTCATAGTATTTTGATACAAATTAAGTTGATTTGTCAAATCACTTTAATTTTTTAAGTTAGTGTTATGCCAAAATAGTTTAAATATCATAAATCAAGTTAGTTGCTTTAGTATATTATTGTCATAGTGAAAATCAACAGTCAAAATTTATTTTATAGGTTAAAGAATTGATATTATCAAAGTATGTCATTGTAAGTAATCATGTTGGTCAGTCTTTGGGTCCTTTTTAAGTGTTTATTTGGTAAAATGTTTTCAAATTATTTGTACAGATGCATTTTCAGAATAATCAATGTTTTGGTCATGGAGATCCCACTAGAGAAATTTAATGGTCTTAATTTTCACACATGAAAGGTAAAAATTCAAATGTAGTTGATGAATAAAAAATTGTGGGGAATCATCAGGGGGAAAGAAAAATAACCCATAGATGTAAACAAATTCTTAGAATGGAGTAGCAGAGATGATAAGGCCAAAACCATCATTGGCCTCACACTTTTTGATTCAAAATTGCATTATATGGATTTAGAAAAATCATCTACTAAAATTTGGGAAAATTTGAATAGGTTTTTTTGTGCCAATGTTGTTAATGATATATATTTTTTTAAATTATGCTTATTCAAATTGAAAATGAATGAAGGAAGCACAATGTCAAGTCACATAAATGAACTTAGATCTCTCATGAGGTAGTTAGCAGAAATCAAGTCCCCAGTTGATGAAGATTCTAAGGCAATTATATTGAATAGTTTTTCTACCAAATATAAAAATGTTGTATTTAATCTTGGACAAATTCCTTCACAGTCTCTAGAAGACATGATTTCAACACTCTTAACAGAAGAAAAAATAATTATAGAAGATATGGAAGAAGAAACAACATTGTACCTAAAAAAGAAATATAAAAAAATTCTAAAAAAGTGAACTTGAATGTTTATACTATAATAAAAAATGACATACAACATTATATTGTAAAATTTGAGTTGATGATTTGCTCAAAGGAAAGCTTAATTAAGATAATGTAATCACTGGAGAAGAATATGAGGAAGAGAATCAATTAATAGCTAAAGATAGTGGGTACAATTCTAAAGATTTTGTATACTAAGTAGTGTCACTAGAGGTTAGAGGATACATGGAGGATGGAGGTTTTTCAGCAACCTCTCATCATTCACCAATGAAAGGGCCACACCAATGATTTGTTGACTTAGTGTGGTGTGTTATTTTTAGTGTGGTGGTTTTCAATTTCTAATGTGTATTTTTTATAAACTAGGAACAAATGATATATTCTTATTCAAAGATTGTAAAACATGAACTTGTATCCTTGTATTTGCTCTTGTAGCATGTTTATGATGAAGATAAAATAAATAATGTAACCTCATGATTTTGTGGTTGGTGGTTAACCACATTGAAACCCATTTGTAGTTGTGGTTGGTAGTTAACCACATTGAAAACAATTTTTAGTCATGGTTGATGGTTCACCATATTGAAAACCATCTATTTTCATGGTTGTAGGTTTACCACATTTAAAAACTTCATAAGGTATCATAAGTATGGGTTAGTCAGAGTATAGGGATACATTCTCCCCACGTTCACACTAGGGGGTGAATGTTAAGGATAGTATTCACGTGGTGAGTTATCATTAGATAGAATACTATTTACATTAGTTGGTTATTTACCATATGGGAAATAACACTTACTAGTTTGTTGTATTACCTAAGTTAATGGTTAGTTTTTTATACCCATAATTCCATTAACAGGTTATTTGTTATTTGACCTTACTATGTTTTAGGAGGTTGTTTGGCTATCACAATGGCTATATAATAGCCATTGTATTGTTCTCATGATATCATAAAGAATATAATATATATCATGTGATTATTATTATTATTATTATTATTATTATTATTATTATTATTATTATTATTATTATTATTATTCTTTGTATGTGTATTCAACTCCATTGATTAATTGTTGTAGCTACATTTTTTCATAAAATTTGACCAATTTCTATAAAAATGAGTCACTACAAAGTTTCTAAAAAATATTATAAATCAACATTAATGTTTGGAGGCGTTGAAATATGCTAAAAATGTCTCAAGAAGTAGTAGAACATAATAATACAACACAATTCTAAATCAAGTGAATTATATGGAATGAAGGCCATCACATAAAATGTATTGGGTAGATCAAAAGCCACTAAATACACACTTAGATGAGATGAAAACCATCATTGAAGGTAAGATAATTATAAGTAGATGGCTAACTAGTGAATAACTAAAATACTCATGAGTGGTTTGAATCCATTACTCAATCATTAAAGAAGAGAGGCTAACATTGTATGCACAAAAATAGCTCCATACATGGGCATTGCCGATGTGTCATATGAAGTGTAAAAATTACAAAGGACTTCATCAAACTATAATTCCATCAATTGAAGAAACCTATAAAATAGGTGCAAGGGACACTCAACATGTGAAGAAGTAGTATATACACCCCCATAATTTTGAAAGCAGTGAGTGATTTTTTTAGGAGTACTCAAATCCACTCCTTGAACATTAAAAAATACAAGTTGACATTATATGCACCAATATAGCTTCAAAAAGGAGACTATCAATGTTTCAAAAATACAAAAATAAAATCCCTCATATAAGGATGTTCCTAGTATTAATGGGAGAGTCTTGCAATTGAAATATAGATAAGGAATGCATAATAGATCACCCGCACATGAAGGTAGATGTGGTTGAAATAAACCCCCTATTTCACTTTATAATTTAGTATGAGAATGATATACATTAAAAAAATAAAAATAAAAATAAATACATTGTATGCACCATAATAGTTACATATAATGAGACTATTTATTTGTCTAAAAAAGTCCATTAATTTTCTTAAAAACAAGAGAGCAGAACTATGTAGTATGAAAAGTATGAAAATGATTCAACTGAATGGTAAAGGAACCACACTAGTAAAATCCTTATAAAATAACCCTAATAACATCACCATATTTGATCTAAAATCCATCCCATATGTATTCAAATGGTATAAAAATATGTATGCATGTGATTAGGTATAAAGTGTAGAAATGGTGATTGCACAAAAACATCTGAAAGTGTGTCAATAATATCATGCTTGGCTAAAGAAATCTCATGACATTCATGCCTAAGTAAAGGTGTAATAGAAATAATGTGTTTACTAATGTCCTCAGAAAGAGAAGAGTGAATAAAAATTGAATTTTTGCTTGCACTAAGTGTTCCTAATGAAGATGAAATACCTTCTTGATAGTTTATGTGATGGTGAAAAATCTAGTGAATAGGTTCAATAGGAGAAATAATACATTAAGAATGTTTACCAATACCTCCCAAAGTTAACCCATGGAAATGAGTATGTGGAACTAAAATCAATTACAGGCTTCTCAAAAGAGCTAAGAACATATGTAGGTGGATTTAAAGTGGGGTGTGTAGAAGGTGTAACAATAAGAATATCAAATATAGTAGGTGATTCCGATATTGATGAATTAGAGTCTATAGGTGTAGGGGTAGTGAATGTAAGTGGATTTTATGCACTAAAGGATATCTCCAACATGTTAATTTGATGTTACAAACTAATTTTGTAAAAATTTATTTATAAATACCATTAGTTAATCCTTGGTCCAAAAAAAAATTTAAAATTATATCTTAAAACATAAATTGAAACAAGATAAGTACATATGTTGAGTGCCTCAACAACATGATATTCCTTACCTTTAACATAATAAATTTCCATATGGAAATTATTAATCAATTCTATTCATATTCATTTCATTGTATTCAAATCATCTTGTGAATACATATGCCCAAGGTTATAATGATCTGGTTTTAAATTGAAGTGTTTCCCAGATAGAAATTATTTTCATTGCTTGAGTGCATAAACCTCTAATCCTAATCCTAAATCATAAGTGGGACAAATATTTTCATGGTCATTAATTTTTTGAGACTTATAATCAATTGTTCCATCATCTTGGGTGAAAATGACTCCAAAACCATTAATTGATGGATCAATCTAGATTTCAAAATTACATTTAAAATATGGAATAATGAGGATAAGTGTATAAGTTAATAACTCATCATTATTTTAAAATATTTCTCACATTGTGGACTCCAAAAAAATTTATTTCCTTTATGATGTAATAAATTAATGGGATTAGCCACTCTAGAAAGAATTTCAACAAACCTATTTTAATAACCAACCAAAGTCATGAAGCTTTGAAATTCATGAACATTTCAAGGAGTACTCCACTCCTCAATGGATTTAATATTAATAGGACAAATAGAAAGTGTTAGAATTAGCTACAGGATCTAATTAATCTAATAGAAAGCATAAATAGGAGATAAAATAGTAATAGTAATAAATGATAGTTGTATATATGAGATAATAATAGAAATGAATAAATAACTCAAATATGATGAATTACTCTAATAATTTCATATTAATCTGATATGAAATACATAAATAGTCATTGCTTATATAGAGCAAGGCATGCATGATACAGATTAAGGAGCTCACACAACACATGTAGTTCAACTGATATCTATCTACATGAATAGTTGAATGCAACTCCACACTAACAAGATATGTGTCCAACTTGTGTAAATGATCAACACAAGTTGACTATCAGTTAAATAATCTTATCTTATCCTAAATAGTGGAGTGGAACTCCACTATAATGAGATACGTGTCTAAGTTAACTACTAGCTAAGCAAGATTATCCTATCTGGTACAAATTATTAATAAATATAATAAACTAATTACAATAAGTAATTAGTGCACCAAAATAATAAATACAAGTAAATGCAATAAAGAAAATAAATGCACCAACACTCCCCCATAAGCAATTCTTAGGTAGGGCTATGTAGATAAGAATCACAAAATTGTGTATCCATATTAAGTACTCTATAGAAATAGATGAGGAAAGGAGAAAACCCAAAGGAAAAAAACTCCTCATCAAAATGAAGGTCTAGGAGACCCCCCTAAAGGACTGATGTCCATTGAAGAACTGATTTCCCATACCCCCAAAAGAGATCACAAGTGAAGATAATTTCTCTTAATGAAAGGTTTGGTGAAAATATCTACAATTTGATCCTCCATAAGACAATATCAAAGATCAATGATCTCTGCCTAAATCAGCTCCTTGATAAATTGCATATGGATCTCTATGTGTTTGGTTCTATGATGATGAACCAGATTCTTTAAGATCTAGATAGTGCTCTAGTTGTCATAGTAGATGACTGATGGCTTTTAAAATGGAACATCAAGCTTAGTGAGAATATTTTAAAGCCAAATAGCCTCAGTAGTGGCATTAAGAGTGCCACAATACTTAGCCTTTGTAGATGAAAGAGCAATAACATTTTGTTTCTTATTCTGCCAACAAATGGGGCTAGATCCAAAGTGAAATATGTAACCAAAAGTGGACTTATGATCATCATAATCATTATCCCAATCAAAATCTATGTATCCCACCAAGTCTAAACCTCTACCTACTATATAGTGAATCCTGTATCTGATAGTTCCCTAAATGTAGCTTAAAATGTGCTTGGCAGCTCTCTAATGAAGCTCATGTGGTTTTTGCATAAAGTATGAAGCCATGCCAATTGAATATGAAATGTCAGGTCATGTATGAGTAAGATAGATGAGTCTACCTATAAGTTGGTGATATAATATGGCATCAACCAAGGGAGTGAAACAATGAACCTCAAGTCTAAGTCCTTATAATAAAGGAGTCGGTGTATGCCTATAAT
Source organism: Torreya grandis (assembly GCA_037957365.1). NCBI lineage: Eukaryota > Viridiplantae > Streptophyta > Pinopsida > Cupressales > Taxaceae > Torreya > Torreya grandis. The sequence goes on from JARHVA010000558.1 coordinate 1,395,383, forward strand.
CAACCATGTGAAACTGAGCTAACAAGTCTATGGCATACTTGGGATATGAAAGTGTAATATCGAAATAAGACTATGCTATTTGAATCCCAAGAAAATAATGTAATAATGCAATTTTTGTCATAGAAAACCTATCATGAAGTGCAGTTTTAACACTATTGATGATGGATGTTGTGCTCCATATAATAATGAGATCATCAACATAGAGCACCAAGTACAATAGTGAATCTTACTACCATAGAATGTAGACATTCATATCTGAATGATCTCTCAAGAACCCAATAGAGAGAAAAAATGTGTCCATATTAGAATACCAATCCTTAAGGCTTGTTTTAAACCATAGAGAGACTTCTTCAAGTAGCATACCAATGAAGAATCCTAAAGGAACCCCTATGACTGCTCCATATAAATCTCCTTATGAAGATCCCCATGAAGAAATGCACTCTGCACATCCATCTAATGTATAGCTCAATCATTAGTTACACCAATAGCTAGTATTAAGTGAATAGAATTCATTTTAGCAATAAAAACAAAGGTTCTATATAGTCAATGCCTTCTACTTGGGAAAAACCTTCGGCCACTAAGCATGCTTTATACTTATCAATATTTCCATCTACTACAAACTTAGTTTGATATATCCACCTACATCATACTAATTTTCTTCCCTTAGAAAGAGGAACAAGATCCCAAGCATTGTTCCTAATCAATGAGTCATACTTTTCTTCCATCATTGAATCCCACTCAACTATCCTTGTGACTTCTTGAAAAGACTATGGATCAGAAGCTATGGCAATGTAGGAATATGGAAGATCATGTTGTGACCATGTTATTCTTCTATATAATGGATCCCTAACAAGAGGGTCTACATCCACCAAAGTATGTATAGTCCCCAAAGGCATCAATGGGTGAAGATCTAGAGGAGGAAGAACATGTCCTGCTAAACCCTATTGGGGAGGTATTACCTCATCATCCCTATGAGTAGATGAAGTAGGAGTATCATCATCACTACTATCTAATTCTTCTAAGGAAGAAGAATGAGAAATATTAGAAGATAAGTTTGAAGGAATTTCTTCAAAGTAAACACTTATTAATATAATAAGCTCATTTGAATCTAGATCAATGAGCTGATATCCCTTAACACCATTAGGATATCCCAAAAATATGCAAGTTTAACTTTGTTGTTCTAAAGGATTATGTTTGTCTAAAGGTATGTGAGCCCATGCTAGATTATTGAAGACTCTGAAATGATGCACATATGGTTTCCTATTATACCAATCTTCAAGAGGTGTTATCCTCTTTAAAGCTTTATGAGGAACTCTATTTTGTATATATGTAGTATAATTAATCACTTCTACCTAGTACTCAAGTACTAATGATTTTGCATGAATCATAAAAATTTCCATCTCTTTTAAGAATCTATTCTTCCTCTCTGATACACCATTCTACTGAGGTGTGTATGCAGTTGAATTATGAAGATCAATTCCTTCAAGAGCACATAATTTTTCAAACTTGTTGTTCACATATTCCATCCCACTATCTGTGTAGAGAATCTTGACATACTTCTTAGATTATTTCTCTACTAGAGCTTTGAACTCTAGAAATCTATCAAATACTTTACTCTTGAGTTTTATAAAATAAACCCAAGTATATCTAGAATAGTCATCAATAAATGTGAGAACATAACGGGTTTTACTAAAAGACAAAGTAGGTAATGGACCCACTAAATCACTATGAAAAAGTTAGAGGACTTATGTAGGCCTCTAAGCCTTCCATTTATCAAAATTATCCTCTGGATGTTTTCCTATGGCACAACCATGACATACACCCCTTTAAAATTGAATTTGTGGAAGTACTATAACCATCTCCTACTGACTAAGCTATTGTAAATAGCGGTAGTTCAGATGACCAAACCACTCATGCCATAACTTGCTCACTAAATTAGTGTGTGAGAACAAATTTGTAGAGGAATATTGAGGCAAAAATTGGGAGAATGAATAAAGTCAAGTATTAGTGTTGACTTTTCCCATTACAACTAAGGCATTATCCTCCAATTTTTTGATTGATACAGAATCAGGTGTGAACTCAACTTTCCTACTAGTATCAAAGTGAGTTATTTGTTAGAAAAAAAGTTTAGTTGATAACTTTGACACATAGAGGACATCCTAAAATACACCACTATCAACATCAACTGTACCTTTTCCTATAACATCTACCTTATAATCATCACCCATGAGAATATAAGGCAAGGAACTTGGTACTAATCTAGAAAATTGTTCTTGATCAAAACACATATGGTGCGAAGCACCTGAGTCAATGATCCATGACTCATGAGAATTTTCTAGTTCAACCAGTGCCGTAGCTTTCCCTTTCCATAAATTTGAACGAGTGGAATAATCCTTTGTAGAGGATTGATTGATGTTATTCTTTTTGAGAAGACCCTTAAGTTCATCAATATCTTTCTTCCAACAATCTTGTTTACTATGAAACCCATTTTTTTAATAAGGACAAGGAGTGGCAGTCCCTTTTTTGTGAATCCCATTTCTTATTAGTGGATTTATAATCTCCTTGTGAGGAAGATTATTTCCCTTTATTCTTATCTTTTTGTGACTTATTTTGATTATTTTGCTTCTTTTTACTTGAACTTGTATTTGATGCTAATGTTGAAACTTGATTATGCTAAGGTTGACTTGCAACTAGAGCTTGAGATTTGAATGACTTGATTAGACCCATAACTATTAAATTTTCTTCTTCAGCCATTATAATCTTAGAGAATACCTCAAAGGTGGTCATCTGATAAGATGTACCCAATGTGAGTCGATGAGTCTAAAATCTAGAAACAAAGGATGAATATTTGGGACCTAATTTATGTAAGGCATTAAATATCTATTTAATATCCTTATTATCAATTTTACATTCAAAAAGTTGTGCTCTAAGATCTATGACTTTAGTGATGTAGTCTTGTATTATAGCATAATTTTTAGGATCCAAATAAATGAGTTCATTGTCAATTTGGTAACCATGAACCTTATCTATTTTTCCAGATAATGATTCTACTTTATCCCAAGCCTCTTTTAGAGTTGTACATTTGTCAAGATGGAAATTCAAATCTAAAGACATGTAAGACTAAATGCATCCAATTACTTCAGTAGTTTCAAAGAGAAAGTGTTGTAACTCTTTTGCATCAGTAGGTGGAGTAAGAAGAGTTTTTATGTAAGGCATATATCCTAGAATTATTAATGGATTTCAATCATTCTATTTCCATGTATTATAGTTGTATGATGTTAATAGTGGGAACTAAGGATTCCCCATGATGCAATAAAAAATAAACTATCACAAAGTAGAAATTAAAGTACAGAACACACCACAAAACCCCCCTGAATTAACTAGTTTTATCCCACCAAATAATTATTTTTGGTACTTTATAATTGAGTGTAATTACAAGGCTATATTATAATTTTTTTAGTTTACAGAAAGCTCATTTAGGCCCTCTAGTCTAAAATTACAAAAAATATGCACTTTATTAAAAATGTTTTTGCACTAATGTGTTGTGCTAAAAAATTATTAACTTTAAAAAAATGAGACCTCAATTTGAGGTCATATGTGAAAGTTATGAGCCTTTGAAGTTGAAAAAATGAGGATGGGCAAGAGCTGCTATATAAAAATCTAAATTCTAGAAAAATCTAGAAAAAAATGAAAGTACAACAGTGAAGAGCATGAAATTTTAATCTATTTAAAAAAAACCGCTCAAAAATACCTCCATATGTTCAAATGGTAGGCTTACGAAGTTACCCTTTCAAATCTACTTACTGATCAGTGAGGCCTACCCCAAAAAAAAATGGTCTGCACAGTTTGTACGGTCTGTATGGCTGTACCTGGGAGCAAAAAAGGTTTTGTTTTCTGGGGTGACTATGTCCAAATTAGACAAATTTTATATGGATATGTAGGTTTTGACATATTTTAAATGTAACCATGAGGTCCTTTTTGCTTAGAAATGATTTAATTTTTAAGTACCCATTGGATTTTAGCATAGTGCTTCTAGATCAAACCCTTACCAATTTTACCTCTTATGCTCAATTTAAATAAAATTGTAGATGATTTTGACTATCTCAAGCACTCTGAACTCAATGGTGAGATCAAAAATTCTAGACAAAACTCTAATTTGTATTTTTATACAAAATAAAAAAACTGATCCTATATATGAATATATTTCTCTTGAATATTTAGCAATCTATAGATTCAAGATAGCTCTAGTACCATGTTATAATTAGCTATAGGATCTAATGAATCTAATAGAAAGTATAAATAAGAGATAAAATAGTAATAGTAATAAATAATAACTATATATTTGAGATAATAATAGAAATGAATAAATAACTCAAATATGACGAATTACTCTAATAATTTAATATTAATATGATATAGAATACATAAATAGCCGTTGCTTATATAGAGTAAGGAATGCATGATAAATATTAGGGAACTCAAAAAACACATGTAGTTTAAAAGATATCTATCTACATGAATAGTGGAGTGAAACTCCATAATAATAAGATAGGTGTCTAACTTGTGTAAATGATCAACACAAGTTGACTATTAGTTAAACAAACTTATCTTATCTTACCCTGAAGAGTGGAGTGGAACTCCACTGTAACAAGATAAGTGTCTAAGTTAACTACTAGCTAAGAAACCTTATCCTATCTGGTGCAAATTATTAATAAACATAATAAATTAATTACAATAAGCAATTAGTGCATCAAAATAATAAATAATAAATACAAGTAAATGCAATGAAGCAAATAAATGCACCAATAGAAATGCATTCCTTGAAAATTATATTCCTCAAGTAATGAATTGTAATTTATTTTAAATAGCATTTAGAAAGCTTACCATAGAGCTTATGTTTCCTAGTATTTGCATTACTAATCATACATGTTACTTATATTCAGATTCATTTTGGAATAGACCAAAATATAATCCAAAAAGACTAGCACAAACTATTCCAAGAAATATTTTATTACATTATTCATTAAATTCATGAATATTTCTAGATGATTGGTCAAGCTAAAGGGAATGACAATGAATTCATAGTGACTGTACCAAGTCCTAAAAGTAGTCTTATTCATAATTTCCTCTTTGATTCATAATTGGTGGTACCCTGATCAAAGATCAATATTAAATAAGATTGCAACATCCCTCATCTGATCAAAGAGATCATGAATTATTATCAAAGGACACTTTTTAATTAATCATGACCTTTTTCAAAAACCTATAAGGGATGTAAATTTTGAGAGTTCTATAATTTGTGAAGAATAAAATAGGAGTTCCCTAAGTCTTATTAATGAGATATTGAAATTAAACCTTCAATTCTTGTAGGTGGGCACAATATCAATTGTAAATTTGAACTTCCTTATAGGTTATAATATTGAAAGTTCTTTAGGGAATACATCCTTGAATTATCAAAAGACCAAAAAGTCTATTGATGTAGGCTCTTTTTATTTAGATATCTATTTCATTTTCACATTAAATATCTTACAACCTTGATGGAATTTTTTCTTCAATTTCAAGAAAATAATAATATACAGGAAATATGCCTCTAGATACATTGGATTTATACTAGGTTTCAAACATCATATATACATTTCACCTTTTTGATGAAACAATCAAATCTAGACTGATGTTTTTAACCAATCCATGGCAAGAATCACATCATTAGACCCCAAAGTTTCCAAAAATAAGTTCAACTTGACCTTAAAGACACCTATATTAAATTCATTTTTTTCCATAGATTTCAAAACTAAAATCCTCTTGCATGTGCCAAACTCTACCTCTCATCCTTTGGTTATGCTAGTGGTTTGACATTACATTGACTAGAAATAGAATGATAAATAAAACTATATATATCTCTAAAATCAATTAAAATACATACGGAAAAACCAAAAATTATACCTCAAGTTTCAATCGAGTTGGATTGCAAATATATGTTTGAATTCTAAATTACTACACACATTATATTATTTGTAGGTTGATTGCTTCACATATTGGGTTAATCTTTTATGTATTGATTATCACCATATTATCAACATTTGATTGATTCTTGAAAGGTGAAAAGTATCAAATTAGAAATAGTTTCTAGACCATGTTAATTTATTTGAGCTTGATTTCTAATTGCATTTCCTTGCCTTGAGAAGTTTTGAGGTTTTGAACCTCTATTTTTATTTAGAAATCTATGAGAGTATTATTTTTTTCCTTAAAGTTACTTTTATAGTATTTCCTTTTAAAACTATTTACAGAGGAAAGATGGAGGATTTGGATGTGGATTTCACTCTATTGTTTATAAATTCATGTCTAGCCTTTAGGGGAGACTTATATTTTTCTTCAACCAAATGAGTAGATCCAATTGTTACAACAAGAGCTTAAGGATTATTCATGTTCACTCCATGCATCAAGATTGCATGTAATCCCAATTTAAACTTAGTGACTTTATTATCCTCATGATGCACGCAACTAAAATAACATAAGAGACTAATAAAATTGCTATCATAGTCATAATGTCTTACTTCAATAGCTGAAACTCAATAATATTATGCTCTTTGTAACTGGCATTCAAATTCCTTTTCTTGAATTCTCTCTCAGAAGATTTGAAGTGAGAGTTAGAGGTTCATACCCCTTGAGAGCACAAAGATTATTCCACCACAAAAAAACATCACCTACTAAATTATAGTCCATAATATAATATTTAAAATTAGAGCTAATTCTATGCAAGGTTAAATATTTCTACAAGTTCACTAACCATGCTTCAACAACATCACTAGATTTTCCCCTAATATAGGTAGGAGGTGGAAGTTTCTTAAGTTCCTTGATGATAGGATCAAGTGTAAATGGGTGTTTCCATAATCTCAATGTCTACTTCCATATGATTATCTTCCATCCAATTGTCATTATGGCATTATACATTTTTTATTTGGTTTTCTTGAGTTTTTATCCTTTCTTGGATAATGGTGAGCACCCCAAAAATTCCATCCAAAAATTCATCATTCCCCACTAGTAGATTAGCATTATCATCAACATTCTTACCAATGTCATTATTTTTGGCATGTTCTTCAATGGGAGGGGGTTCATTTCTTATTTTTTCTCATTGACCCTTCTTCAAACTATATTTCCTTTATAAGGATTTTGGCACCTTTGCCTCGTCTAGTTTGTGTTATCACCATCTTAAGATACATAATCTAGCATTAGGAAAAATAGTTTCCCCAAAGATTTTTAAGGTAGTAAGTTTTGATCTGATACCACTATCATATCTTCAATTTTTTAAAAATAATCAAGGATAAAAAGGGTTTTCCAAAACTTTATCAACCACCAAATGTGTGTTTAATTAAAATGTACCTTCCCTATACCACACACCTAACTCAACATTGGTCAACATGAATATACAACAATATGTAAATAATTATGGAGAAGAAGGAAAAGTAACTTTATAATATAATTGGGTCCATTTTTAGACACTAAACATTTTTCCTAAGGTTACATTCAAGTTTCAAACTTTATCTTATGGAATTTATAAAATGAATATTACATTGAATACCATTATGAGATAAGTTTTCCCTATAAATTGATTAGAGTGAATTAAAGAATATCCAACCTTAATTTTCCTCAATAAAAATAATTTATTCCAAAATTTCCTCTCAATAATCTCTAATTAAGGTCACAGAGGTCTACTTAGAACTCTATTAATGATAAGGTTGAATCTCCCAACTCTAGACCCTGCTCAAGCAACTCTCATATGACAATGACTAAAGAAAATTATTTTAGTGACCTAAGCTTCAAGTTAATAAAAATAAATTCATGAGTAAGCATAATATTTATCCTCTTATCATCATGTCTATTATAACCTCTAAAAGCATTAACAAAATCAATAAGACAAATTATTTCCAAGGAGAATTAAAATGAGAACTCATATCATTTAATTCATTGGTTTTAACCAATATATATTCCACAATATACATAAATTTAATCAATACTCATAAGACAACTTCTTAAGTTATCAATTGCTAGCATGTTGGATTAATTTTTTATGTAGATACACATATTTACCTCAAAACCCAAAATTCAAATTCAATACAAGATTGTTTTCATACTTGATCATGTTATAATTGATGTAATATCTCAATCATGTTATGTTTAAGGAACCATAATAAGTGATCCTATCCAAATTAGTCAATCTGTGAGTAATATCTTCTCAATAAAAAAACTAAGAGTTGAGTTCTAATAATATTAGTAAGAACTATTATGTCATACTCAAATCTTAAACTCATGCAAACCAAGATGCACCATTTATAGTAATTCAATTTCATCCATTAAATTTATGACAAGTACACAACTACACTACCCTAAGATGGGGATAGATTATCAAAGAAACATTAAATGAACAAGAATATTCATTTACTATAATAAATTTTGTTCATCCTATCAGGATTGAGGTTCACAACATAAACAACTAATTATGTTAATTGAACAAACAAGACTGTAAAATCAACTCATTTATAAAAATCAACCCAAATAGTCAATAAAAACAAACCCATACTCATAATCCTTTACAAGAATGTCATGGTTCCCTCTGTAGCTATTTTACATTTAAAGAGCTTGGTATATATTATTAATTTCAATGTACTTCATAGTATTTGCATTAAAAAATTAACATAGGAATTAAGATAAAATATTCAATAAATAACTCTAGGTTTAAATTTAACATAATGAATAAATAAATATTTTAAGTATTATAATAAAATACATGGTGTACTTACTTTGCCTAGAACAAGAATAGTCAACTATACTAATAACCTCATGATTAGTGCACTTTATGTAATTACATATACAAGCTCATATTAAATCATATTTACCTCCTCAACATGTATTTTAAAATTCAATTCACAAACTAGATGTTAACATTTCATGATTAGGATTAACACTGTCAATGAGGTAAAAAAACTTAAGACCCATTTGGAGAAATGAAAACATCTATAAGACAAATTATATGAAAAAGATAAAGGAAAAATATTGAAAGAGATTCCTCTTCTTCGGAGGAGGTGTGGATGAAATTTCAAAATGACTAGAGTAATCCTAAGTTTTAGTTTTACGTTGGTTTTTATTCAAGCTATGATCTTGTTGTGTTATTATTGTTTTGTTCTGATGACTATTATCTTGGACTTTTGCTTATTATCAAGATGGATTTTTATTATGCTACTTGGTTTTTTTAATCTTGGATCCCTATCCCTTTTGGGGTTATTATTAGGGAGATTTTGTTTCAAACTATCATTATGGGGGGCTCTTTTTGGGACTATTTTTTGCAAATGATTAGTTCATACTATTCTCAGGTGGTACCCTAGCCCTTAATGGGTTATTATTAGGGTTTTTTTGATAAAATTTTGTATTGATCTATCATCTATATGGGTATGGGACCATTTTATTAGCTAAACATAATCAAAACATTGCCTGATTAAAATAGAGTAGTCAATATTATGCACTTATAAAACTTTGAAATAGTCTGAGCATGCAAAGTCATACAGTTAAGGATAAAGTTATAGCACTTCACCTAGTTTATTAAAACATGTAGGCTCTAAAGTAATTCAAATAGAAAATAGTGGTTCTAAAACATAATTACTATTAAATAAAAACTGAGTGCACAAAGATATCAAAATAGCTTCATGTAATAGTACCTTGATTAACATAGTGCCATTTTCTAATTTCCACCATTCTACTGGTCTAGGAGAGGACATAGTTTGACTTAGTATATATAAACATTCATTTATAGTGGAACAAGCTATATCATATTTCAACATTCATTATTCACTAAAATGCAAATGGTCCTTTGAAGTATAGTAATCCTCAAAGTTAGGACATCATAGGAAAAAAATTAATAATTATACCTAATCAAATAATGAAAAACATGTAACTTTTTATAATACATTAATTCAAGAGTCATACATGGCATTAAAATAGAAGTAGGAAATCCAAAAAGGTTTCAAATTCCTTGATTAGATGAAGTCTTATTTTGAATGAGATCATAGTAGAGATCATTGAGTTTGACTCAATGACAAGTTTGTATGAGGAATATTTGGATTTCTGGAATACATGGGCATCATGCATGAATACAAATAATGTATATAGAACTCCATGGCTGAAGTATATGATTTAAGATGGATTATTTTTTGAAGGAAAGAGGTTGTGCTTCACAGAACCTGTTAAAGGAAAAACACAATGGAGGCTTAGCTATTCACTTTGAGGATGATAAAACTTTGGAACAATTGAGTGACAATTATTATTATTATCCATATATGAGTATGGACATGAATAATTTCTCACAAAGGTGTATAGTTTTTGAAAATGCTAAATTCAAAAGTCAAAGTATTGAACTATATCATCCATTACCTATTCCAAATATACCATGGGATGCAGTGAGCATGGATTTAATTCCTAGGTTATCAAGAAATTAACGAGGTAATGACCATTTTTATATATATTATGGATAGATTATGAAATGGAAAACTTTTTAGCATACAAGAAGACAAGCCATGGCACCAATATTTATATTTTTTCTTTAAATAAGTGATGATATTATAAGAGTTGATAAGGAGTATAGTATAAGATAAGGATACTAAGTTTTTTGGACACTTATGGAGGAAATTTTAATGATATTTGGGCATAATATTTTAATTTAGTTCAGCCTATCCTCCCCAAATGGATATGAAAATGGAGGTTTTAAATCATAATCTTGGTAATTTTCTAAGATGTTTTGTTCACGATAATCCCAAAGAGTGGGATATATTGTTATCATAGGCTAATTTGATTACAATGGTTCAATCAATATAAGTATGAATCCTTCCCAAATTATGTATGGGTGTATCCCCACAAGAGTGTGGAAGTTGAGAATCCAACTAATATTAATAAAATAAGTGCTAAAGTTTAAGAGTATTCATGATGTGCATATGGAGGTGAAAATGAGATTGGAGGAAAGTAGTATGAATTAAAAAAGAGCATGATGTTTAAAAAAAATAAGAGAGCATAATTTAAAAGTTAGGGATTTGGTATTGGCACATTTGTGTAAGGAGAGATTTTCCAAGGATGATTATAATAAGCTCAAATGGAATAAAATCATACCTTTAAAAATTACTAGAATGGTTTCATCCAATGTTTACATGATTGAGATGCTATATGAAAAAGGCATTTCACCTATATTCAGTGTCTATGATTTATATGCATATGTGGTGGGATAAAAAATTGATGAAGGATCAAACACATATTCTTCAGCCATTGATTAAAATAATAATTGTGTATCCAATTTAATGGAAAATATGGAATCCATTCTAGACATACAAATTTGAAAGAAGATAAGAGGAAGTGAGTACTATGAGTGATTGATAAAATGGAAAGATCAAGCAATGGAATATGCAACATGGATGAATGGTTCTAAAATTTCTAAGCGTGGATGACAATCTCATAATAGGTTAAGGAGTAGGATCTCATCAATAATTTAATTTACCTTGGGTGTCTAATGAAGGATCATCTAAAGTGAATAGGAAATCTTGCATCACCTAAAAACATACTAGGAATTGTGAGTAATTTTAATAAGGGTTCTCAAGTTACATTTTGAGGTCATAGGGTTCACATTTATCTTTAATGGGTCACATTCTGAGGACACCAATTTCACCTTGATCTCTTTTGGGTCACATTCTATTTGAATCTCTAAGTTACATTTTTTGGGGCCACACACTTACTTCTCTAAGTTTCATAGTGGCCTCATATATATGTTTTCCCTAAGTTCTATGCTACTCACACTTATATTCTTATGTTCACAAAGATAATGGAGGCCCCATTATCATTAAGTGTTCACACTTAACCCATAATCCAATGGAGTCCACACAATATTTCATGAGACTATTAATTGGAATGATGTTTTCAATATATTTTCAACCTTGAGAATGGATAATAAAATCTGTAGAACATGTATTTCTCAAATATTTCAAAGCACACAAAAATCATAGACTTTATGGCCTTAGGAAATCCCCATGGGTTTGCAGTGATTGCATGGGATTCATTGATTCTTTAAAAAATGGAGATGTGTCAAAATCAAATTTGTTCATGGGGATAATAATTCAAAAAGTGATTGCGTAAGTCTAAGAGTTCAATATTATGAATAGTGTTAAAATCATCGATACTTCATACTAGTCATAATTAAAGGTGGAGACTACAATATTTATGTAGATGCTTGAATAGTCCTAAAATATATTTAATAAATCCATAATTCCTGGATTACAATGGTAGCAAAGATAATGGTAATCTTGTTACTTAAGGGACTCTTGATCATGACACATGCCACAATCCTGTCAGTTATTAATGGCCTTTGTTCACATGGGTAACAATATAGTGAAAGTGTGACTAACAACTTAAAGTGACCCAATCATTTACATGGGATCACCAAATTAGGCATTTTTTATCTTGTTTGAAAGTTATCAATGACAACTATCAATTGAAGCTATCAATTAAATCTATCCATAGGGTAGGATTTCACTTATGTGAGTAATTATTCACTATTAAAGATCCAATAATTGTTATCTTGTGATAATTTAACTGTCTCAAGGGCCACATGATTGTAATAAAATTTTAGGTAAGTTGTATATTTAGAGTTAAAAGTGAAAAAAAAAAGGATCCCAACAATAATGGGTTCCATATCATAAAATAGAGAGGTGAAGAGAAAATAAATAATGTAGAGCTTTAGGCCTACAAGTGTAGAGTGAAAACATTATGATCCTAGTTCTAGGATTATGAAATTAATTTTGGTTTTAAACATTAATAAATATATTTTTTTCATTATTTTGAGTCTTGCAACTTGGAAAGATTGAGAGAGAGTGTTTAACCATAGGGGAGTGAGGCATCCATTAATTTGTCCCCAAAAATTCCCACTTTCACCAACATAGGTATCACACATTATGAAACAAGGTAATGGTGGAATATTTTATCTTTCATTCATTATACCTATATATACTTGTATGTATCTACATCATCTACTAGTTAGATTATTTTTCCCTCAGGCCTAGCTCATCCCCATCAGATGATACTACCTAAAAACATGCAAACAGGCATCAATAGTACATGAACAAAAAATATTAAATATAAACTACTATAGCGAATAACTAAAGTAAAAAATTATAAAAAGTGAAGTATTAAAACTAAATTATTGAACTGAATAAATATAAATAAGATTATAAATCAAATACAACATAGAAATAAATAAAAATTTCAACCCAAAGAAGTAGTAAATAGGTCTCATTACAAAGGTGTTGAATGCACATTATTAAAAGGATTAAAATTTGGATATGACACTAGAGTCCTCATTATCATCATAAAGAATGCATCATTGACCCTCTTGAAGTCTTTATTCTCCTTCTCATGAGTGATATGTGGAAGATAGTATAAATCAATATTCCAAGGGTGAATTATTCATTTCTAGTGAGACTAGGCCACACCATTAGGGTTCCAATTGAATATATCATATATGAAGTTATATATAAACTTTGATTGGTTTCTATATTTACTAATTATTCATGTAGGGTATCAATTAATTGATTTCATTCATAGATGATGTTCATGAAAATTCGCACCCATTCATAGAACTCACATGTGTTTAGGTTCCCCATTACCCTATTAAAAAATGCGACCATATCTGATTTTTTTTAAAAATGAACTAAATAGAGAATTAGGAAGCTTGGAGGGACCCTTACTCTTCCTTTTTGGCCAAACTCAATTGACCATGTTTTTTAAGTGTTCTAATCTCAGAACTCTTATGTAATTTCCTTGCTCATAACCACTATCTCTTCATGCAATACAATTCAAAGACTTATATTTTTTTTATTTCCCATCCAATTTAGCCATTAATACATCATCAACATAATTAATTTCCCTAGTCTTTTCATTTTAGTAATTCACATAGGGGAGTAATAGGTTTATGCATTGGAGTAAAGTTGGAAATATAGTGGCATGTGTAAACATGTTATCAATTATGCCTTGTCTAGTTGTAGAATGATTACCTTATTGCATTATTTCCAAAAATTCATCAAGGTTAACATAACCATTATTTATATCTCCAATTTCAAGGATATTTATCTCCCAAGTGGAAATGTGCTTGTAGCCCATGTACTTAAACTATATCCTTAGAGGCTTGGTTAGGTAGAATTTAGCCTTGGAAAGTAATTTTAAATTTATATGTGAAATTAGGGACATAAAGTGTTATATGGATGAAAATCAAGGGACACATTATTCATACAAGTGTTGAAATTTCAACCTAAAATCTTTTTTATGCTTTGTGTGGTTCAACCAGACATTTTGGGTACCTACATCACCTCCCAAGAATTAAATGCTATGTATAGCTTAAAAATCATGATATTATATGTATAATGTATGAATATGATCTAAAACTCATGAGATTCATGTTGGCATGGAAAATGGGGCTAGGTAAGCACAACATGGTCATTACAAACCCCAGGTAGAAGAATGGGATGAAAATGAGAAATATGGCAATGAAAATTGGGCAAGGAAAACAAATAAGATGACTAAAATGATAATAGAATGGAAACATAGATGATACCAATCTTGAAAATGAGAATCAAAGTGATGGCGTGTAATTTAAATCATCTAGGAATGCATTTCAGTCCACAAGAGTCATATGAGATATCTTCAGAAGTTTAAATGAAAGAGGGAACCTTGACAATGCCTTATATATATTTAAAACATGTTTTTTGTATTTAACTAAATTGTTAACTTACTTACCCACTCCAATCACATGTTCCATGTACTTTTTGAATATTTTGCACTCTTGGAACCTTCTTCATGTTCCTGTAAGATGTGACCAAGTTATTAGGTTCATTTTATTATGAATTTATCAAACCTTCCCACCTTTACCCTATATTTCCCACACTCTATAGAATTTTTGAACTTTTTAAATTTACTTGAGGATATGAGGCACATTTAATTTTAGCTAAGTTTTCATACTACTCACAATCTACATACTTCATGCACTATGCACACCTCAATCATCTTCATTCCTAAGTCATTTTTACATGTTTCACACTTTTCCATAGATATATATATTTCACATGTTTTGTGCTTTTCATTAACCTTGGGAAATTTACAAATTTCCCAATGTAAAAAACGTGTGAAACCTTTAGAGTTAATTTTGAGGCAAGAAATGCAATTTTTTTCACTAAGTTCTTATACTCAAAATTCATTTGAGAAGTTATGTATGCATTAGAATAAAATTGGGAATTTTCAAGAAGTTGATTTTTTATTGAAAAGAAGTGTCTCTGATTGGGGAATTGGATGGAAAAATAAAAATTACAACTCCATTATTTGTTGGTTTCAATCATGAGTGCCTTATCCATTGGGATACAAAGTCAAATCATTATTTCAATACTTCTTAACAAGATACTTCAAAGACAAAATGGATACACAAAATATAAACATAGAAACACACAAAAAGGAAATGAAAGGTAATATTATGGAAATGGAAAAAGATAATTTAAAAAAGTAAACACAACATAATCCTATCTCATGTATTTGTAGAAGACAACTTGATGTCACTATAAATTAAATTTTAAATATAACACTTTGTAGGGAAATGGAATATGTGTTCCATATTTATGTGCCAAGTAGTATAGTATGTATTATCTCTACATAAATTGTAGATCTTGAAGGGACCCATCCATATAGAGTCAAACTTGTCATGGCTACCTTTTAGTTCTCTTCTCTTATCCCAAAGAAGAACTAGATCTCCAATTTGTAAAATCTTCCTTCTTAGATCTTGTGTCAAATATGTTCTTCACTTTGTTCCAATTTTAGTGATCCAATTAATGACCTTGATCCTTTCTTATTTCATTTTAATTGGGTGCACAATCCTCTTATCTCTAATTTTTTTGAAATTCTCATATTTTATGGCTCATTTTAAGTGCAACACATGTAACTCCATAAAATATGAGGTTTTCACATCTATTCCATAAAAAAAATGAAATGGATACATGTTGATAGCCTTTTTTGGAGTGACTCCATCAACCCAAAATGTGTTGTATATTGTCTTTTGCCAAATTATTTTATTTTCATATATCATATTACAGTAGTAATAATTTTATTCTTACATGACTTAAGTTTTCCATCACCTTGAGGTAATAATATAAGGAATATGACAAAGAAATTCCATACACAACAAAAACCAATGAGTTCTTATGAGGATAAATTAGAGGCACTGTCTATTAAAATATTCCATGGTATACCAAACATGACCAAAATGTTCTCATTGATAAATTTTTATACTACTTCAAAAGTAGTCTGATTCAATAGTAATGAACAATAATTATATATCCAAGATAATAATTGAAATGAATAAATAACTCAAATATGTTGAATTAATCTGATAATTTAATATTAATTTGATATTGAATGCACAAATAACCATTTCTTATATACAACAATGTGTGCAAGATAAAGATTAGCGAACTCACATAGCACATGTAGTTCAACTGATATCTAACAACAAGAATAGTGGAGTGCAACTCCACACTAACAAGATAAGTTTCTAACTTATGTAAATTATTAACACAAGTTGACTACTAGTTAATCAATCTTATCCTATTTTACCCTGAATAGTGGAGTGGAACTCCATTCTAAAAAGATAGGTGTCCAAGTTGACTACTAGCTAAGCAAGATTATCTTATCTAATGAAAATTTTTAATAAACATAATACACTAACTAAAATAATTAATTAGTGCACCAATCTAAATAATAAATACAAGTAAATACAATAAAGAAAATAAATGCACCAATAACCCCCCATAAGAAAATATTAGGTAGGGATATGCAAATAAGAGTCCTGTAAATGTGTAGCCATATTATGTACTCTGTACAAATAGATGAGGAAAGGAAAAAAACTGAAGGAAAAGAATCCTTCTCAAAGTGAAGGTTTAGAGACCCCCCTGAAGAACTGATGACCCTTGAAGAACTAATGTCCCACACCCCCAAAAGAGATCACAAGTGAAGATACTTGATCTTAGTGAAAGGTTTGGTGAAAATATCTACAATCTGCTCTATAGGAAAATATTGAAGATCAATGATCTATGCCTGAATCAACTCCCTGATAAAGTGCATATGGATTTCTATGTGTTTGGTTCTCTATTGATGAACTAGATTCTTAAAGAACTGGATAGTGCTCTAGTTGTTACTGTAGATGACTGATGGCTTATAAAATGGAACACCAAGCTTAGTGAAAATATTCTAAAGCTAAATAGCCTCAGTAGTGGCATTAATAGTGCCATGATACTCAGCCTCTATAAATGAAAGAGAAATAACATGTTTCTTTTTTCTCCACCAACAAATGGGGTTGGATCCAAAGTGAAATTTATACCCAAAAGTGGACTTATGATCATCATAATCACCAGCCCAATCAAAATCTATGTATCCCACTAGGTCTGAACCTGTACCTACTATATAGTGAATCCCATATCTGATAGTGCCCTAAATGTAGCTCAAAATATACTTGGTAGCTTTGTAATGAAGCTCATGTGGTGTTTGTATAAACCATGAAACCATGCCAACTACATATGAAATGCCAGGTTGTGTATGAGTCAGATAGATGAGGCTTCCTAAAAGATGGTGATATGATGTGGCATCAACCAAGGGAGTAAAACAATGAACCTCAAGTCCAACTCTTGATAAGAAAGGTGTCAATGCAGGCCTACAATTAGCCATGTGAAACTAAGATAACAAGTCCATGGCATATTTGGGATATGACATAGTAATCCTAGAAGAAGACTATGCTATCTAAATCTTGAGAAAATAATGTAATAGGCCCATGTCTATCATAGAAAACATGGCATGAATTGTAGTCTTAACACTACTGATGATGAATGTTGTGTTCCTTGTAATAATGAGATCATCAACACAGAGCACCAAGTACAATAGTGAATCATCCTTCTATAGAATGTAGACATTCAAATATGATTCACATCTTGATCTCCTAATTAAGAGAACAAATGTGTTCGTCTTAGAATACCAAGCCCTCAGGGATTGTTTTAGACCATAGAGATACTTCTACAAGTGGAACACCAATGATGAATCCTGAACGAACCCCTATAACTACTCCCTATATATCTCCTCATGAAGATCCTCATGAAGAAATGTGCTCTTCACATCCATCTGATGTACAACCAAACCATGAGCTGCACCAATAGCTAGTATCAAGAGAATGAAATTCATCTTAGCAAAAGGCACAAACATTTTTATATAGTCAATGTCTTCCACTTGGGAAAAACTTTTGGCCACTAAGTGTGCTTTATAATTATTAATATTTTCATCTACTACAAACTTAGTTTGATATATCTGCCTATATCATACTAATTTTCTTCCCTTAGAAAGAGGAATAAGATCCCAAGCATTGTTCCTAATCAATGAGTCATACTCTTCTTTTATCACTGAATCCCACTCAACTATTCTTGTGGCTTCCCGAAAAGATTATGGATTGAAAGTTGTGGTAATGTAGAAATTTGGAAGTTTATGTTGTGATTTTGTTCTCCTTCTATCTAATGGATCCCTAACAAGAGGGTCTGCATCTACCAAAGTTTTTCTAGCCCACAAAGGCATCAATGGGTGAGGATCTAGAGGAGGAGGAGGAACATGACCTACTAAACCTGACTGGGGAGGTATTACCTCATCATCCATATGAGTAGATGAAGCAAGAGCATCATCATCTTTCCTATCTAATTCTTCTAAGGAAGAAAAATGATAAATGTTAGAAGACAAGTCTGAAGGACTTTATTTAAAGTAAATACTTCTCATTATACTAAGCTCATGTGAATCTAGATCAATGAGTTGATATACCTTAACACCATCAAGATATCCCATAAATATGGAAGTCTAGCTTTGTTATTCTAAAGCATGATTCTTGTCTATAGGTATGTGAGCCCATGTGAGCCCATGTTGGACTACCAAAGACTCTAAAATGATGCACATCTAGCTTCTTATTACACCAAGCTTCTTGAGGTGTTATCCCATTTAAAGATTTGTGAGGAACTCTATTTTTTATATATGTAAAATAATTAATTGCTTCTACCTAGTACTCAGGTACTAATGATTTTACATGAATCATACAACTTGTCATCTCTTTTAAGAATATATTCTTCCTCTATGTTACACCATTCTACTGAGGTGTGTATGAAACTAAATGTTGAAGATAAATTCTTTCAAGAGCATAATATTGTTCAAACTTGATGTTCACATATTCCTTCCCATTATCTATGTTGAGGATCTTGACATACTTTCTAGATTGTTTCTCTGCTAGAGCTTTGAACTCTAGAAATCTATCAAATACTTCACTCTTGAGTTTCAAAAAATAAACCCAAGTATATCTAGAATAGTCATCAATAAATGTGAGAACATAATGGGTATTACTAAAACACAAAGTAGGTAATATACCCACTAAATCACTATCAACAAGTTTTATGACTTGTGTATCCCTCTAAGCCTTCCTTTTATCAAACTTATCCTCTATATGTTTTTCTAAGGCACCACCATGACATACACCCCTTAAAAACTAAATATATGGAAGTCTGATAACCATCTCCTACTGATTAAGCTACTGTAAATAGCAGTAGTTTAGATGACCAAACCTCTGATGTCATAGCTTGCTCACTAAATCAGTGTGTGAGAACAAAGTTGTAGAGGAAGACTGAGGCACAAAGTGGAAGAATGAATAAAGCCAAGTATTATTGTCAACTTTTCCCACTATAACTAAGGCATTATCCTCCAATTTTTATGATTGAAATAGAATGGGGTGTGAACTCAACTTTCCTACCAATATCAAAGTGGGTAATTTGGTAGATAGAGAGAAGGTTAGTTGATAATTTTGGCACATAGAGGACATCCTCAAATACATAACTATCAACATCAATTGTACCTTTTCCTATGACATCTACCTTAGAATCATCACCTATGAGAATATGAGGCAAAGAACTTGGTTCTAATCCAAAAAAAATTTCTTGATGAGAACCCATATGGTGCGAAGTGTTAGGGTGTGGAGCTAAAAGCTTCACCAAGGAGCATACAAAACAGTTTCGGGTCTACACAGGCACCGGTGTCGGTCAGGAGCAACCGACGTCGGTCAGTTGCAGTTACAGAGGCGCCGACGTCGGCATCAGGGTCGGCCGGCGACGGTCACAGGCGAACAGACAGGAACCGACGTCGGTTACCTGCGTGTCCAAAAAGCGATTTCCGAGGACAGAAGCGAGTGTTTGCATGATGAGTTTGAGTTGTGAACTCAAACTCGCGTCTCTATTATTAGCAATGTTATTTTTAGAGCCCTTGTTGAAGAGGTTAACTGTTTGTTGTAATAGCATGCTTAAGTTTCCTATTTTCTATATATAGGAAAGATCTTCTTAGCTATTGTGTGTAAGAGAGTTGAACTGTATGAGTAGAACATTGTGAATGTTTGAAGGACAGTATTGAGTTGCATCAATCCAGGTTGTTGGATTTGATTGTACTTGAGAGAGAGCTCTTGAGGAATAGAGATCTAGTAAGAGATCTTGTGTGCATCTGAGAGAGGTGTGGAAGAACGAAGTTTCTTCAAAATGTATTCCTATTGTAAAGAGTTTTAATACAAGTTTTCAGGGTGTTTTCTTGTATATCTTGTTCTGTGCTATTTATCATTTCAGTTACTTATCTATCTGATTTATTTCCGCATTTATTGCTTTCACAAGTGTAATCCATTGTTGGTTGATCCCCAACAAGTGGTATCAGAGCTCAGGTTCACTAACAGGTTGTTCAGATCTGCGTAGTGTGTTTGGATTACAGGTTGCTCACAGGGATTTCTGTTTGAGTGGGAGAAGCAATGGCAGAAGAAAGTAAGTTGAGAATGGAAAAGTTTAATGGCAAGAACTATCAGCACTGGAGAATGCAGATAGAGGATTATCTGTATCAGAAGGATCTTTACTTACCGTTAGGTGGGATAGCAAAGAAGCCCAAGGACATGGAGGATGAAGAATGGGAAGTTCTTGACAGAAAGGCTCTTGGGTCTATAAGACTGAGTCTGTCCTCCACTGTGATATCTAATTTGTCACAGGCAAAAACTACGGTAGAGTTAATGACTACGTTAGCAAATCTGTATGAAAAACCCTCAGCTTCAAATAAGGTATATTTAATGAAGCAGTTATTTAATTTGCATATGCAAGAAGGTGGATCTGTCTCTAATCACCTAAATAATTTTCATGGTATTGTTAATCAGTTAAGTTCAGTCAATATTGTATTTGAAGATGAAATAAAAGCTCTTTTGATATTATGTTCTTTGCCTGAAAGCTGGCATGGCTTAGTAATGGCAGTTTCTAATACTGCATCTGCATCAAATATTTTGAAAGTAGAGGATGTTGTTAGTGTTATCTTGAATGAGGAAATACGCAGGAAAAGCACAGAAGAGGCATCCGGGAACGCTTTAAGTTTTGAGAGCAGGGGAAGGCAAAAAGAGAAGAGCAAGAAAGGCAGAGCAAGATCTAAGTCTAAAGGGAAAGGCAGATCTAAATCCAGAAATGGCAGGAAGCCACAGTGCTGGAATTGTGGAAAGATGGGGCACATAAGCAGAGATTGTTGGTCAAAGCCTAAGGAGGACAACCAACACGAAGGAAAGGAAGAAGCCAAGATTGCAGGTATTGCACAGGATGCTTTAATTTTCTCTCTGCATAATAATATAGAATCTTGGGTAATAGATTCTGGTGCATCTTTTCATGCTACTCCTAACAGGGAATATTTCAGTGACTATATCCAAGGGGATTTTGGAATAGTATACTTAGGGGATGACGAACCTTGTAAGATTACTGGCAAAGGTAAAGTGCAGCTAAAGATGTAGAATGGCAACACATGGGTGTTGAGAGATGTGATGCATGTTCCTAGTTTGAAGAGAAATTTGATTTCTACAGGTAAACTAGGTGATGAGGGTTGTACAGTAACTCTCACAGCAGATTCTTGGAAGGTGACCAAGGGTGCACTCGTTATGGCCAGAGGTAAGAGAGAAGGTACTCTCTATTTGTGTAATTGTGTTATTAACAAATCTCCTTCAGTTTTATCTACTTCAGATGTGGATGCTAAATTGTGGCACTCAAGGCTTGGCCACATGAGTGAGAAGGGGATGTCAATTCTTAAGTCTAAAGATATGCTTTCAGATTTGAAAAGTTTGGATCTAGAATTTTGTGAGCATTGTGTATTTGGAAAACAGAAAAGGGTTAGTTTTCTCAAGACTGGGTCTACTAAGAAAAGGCAGAAGTTGCAGCTTGTTCACACAGACGTGTGGGGACCGGCTCAGGTAGCCTCTATTGGCGGATCACGGTACTATGTCACATTCATAGATGATGCTACAAGGAAGGTATGGATCTACTGTATTAAAAAGAAATCTGATGTTTTTGAGACTTTTAAGATTTGGAAAGCCATGGTTGAGAATGAAACAGGCAGAAGATTGAAGTGCTTGAGATCCGATAATGGCGGTGAGTTCTGCAGTCTAAAGTTTAACTGGTATTGTTACACTCACGGAATCCATAGGCAAAGGACGGTTCCAAGGACACCTCAGCAGAATGGTATTGCTGAAAGGATGAACAAAACTATTATGGAGCGTGCAAGATGTATGAGATTACATGCAGGGTTGCCCTTAGAGTTTTGGGCAGAAGCAGTCGACACCGCAGTGTACCTGATCAACAGAGGACCCTCTACAGCTCTAGATGGTGGAATTCCAGAAGAGGCATGGATAGGTAAAAAGGTAGATCTCTCATATCTCAAAGTTTTTGGTTCTGAAGCCTTTGTGCACATAGATAAGGAAAATAGAAAGAAGCTTGACGCTAAGTCTATGAGGTGCACGTTTATTGGCTATGGCTCAGATGATTTTGGTTTCAGATTTTGGAATCTAGGAACTAACAAGGTAATTAGGAGCCGTGATGTTGTTTTTAATGAAAGAGTGATGTACAGTGATCAGATAAGGAAACTGGATCAATCTAGGCAGAGCAATGGTGAATTGGATGAAGTTATGGTCCAAAATGAGCTCGCGGGAAAAAGAAATAATCACTTACAGGAAAACACAGAGACCGACGTCGGCAGGTTAGGAACCGACGTCGGCAGTACAGAAACCAATGTCGGTCATACAGAGACCGACGTCGGCAGACCAGGAACCGAGGTCGGTCATGAAGAACCGACGTCGGCCAGTAACAGGTCTATAGGTGGCCGAGATCGGTCACTGTCAGAAAACTTGGGTGGACAGATTGTTGAGAACGAGTCCAAGACACCCATCAGGAGGTCTGAAAGGGTGAGTAAGCCTCCAATTAGATATTCTCCTTCCTTATATTATTTATTGCTAACTGATGGTGGAAAACCAGAAAGTTTTGAAGAAGCATTACAGGTGGAGTCCAGGAGTAAGTGGGAGCATGGCATGGTTGAGGAGATGGAGTCCTTAAGAGAGAACCAAACATGGGATTTGGTTGAATTGCCAGCTGGTAAGAGAACACTGAAGAACAGATGGACCTATAGGTTAAAGGAAAGTGAGGATGGTCAGATGAGATACAAGGCCAGATTAGTGGTAAAAGGATTCGCACAAAAGCCAGGTATTGACTTTGGCGAGATTTTTTCTCCAGTTGTAAAAATGACTTCAATAAGGGTTGTATTGTCTTTGGTTGCTTTTGAGGATTTGCATCTTGAGCAGCTAGATGTTAAGACAGCGTTTCTTCATGGAGAATTGGATGAGGAAATTTATATGGAACAACCAGAAGGATTCGAGGTCAAGGGTAAGGAGAAGTTTGTGTGCAGGTTGAAGAAAAGCTTGTATGGCCTCAAGCAAGCTCCTAGGCAATGGTACTTGAAATTTGACAGGTTTATGACTGAGCATGGCTACAGTAGGTGTCAATCAGACCATTGTGTGTATTTCAAGAGATTTGATAATGGTAGATATATTATTCTATTGTTGTATGTAGATGACATGCTGGTTGCAGGGTCTCACATGCAGGACATCTCAGAGCTTAAGGTAAAATTAGCTCAAACGTTTGCTATGAAGGATTTGGGAGCAGCAAATAAAATCCTTGGCATGAGCATTAGGAGGGACAGGAAAAATCACAGGTTGATATTGTCTCAAGAAGATTATGTGGACAAGGTGTTGAAACGGTTCAATATGCAGGATGCTAAACTGGTAAGCACACCTTTGGCTGGACATTTCAAGTTAAGTAAAGAACAATGTCCCAATTCATATGAAGAGGTAGAGTACATGAGTAAGGTTCCATATTCTTCCGCGGTAGGAAGTTTGATGTATGCAATGGTATGTACTAGACCAGATATTGCCCAAGCAGTGGGAGTGGTAAGTAAGTATATGGCCAATCCAGGTAAGGAACATTGGAAAGCAG
Source organism: Torreya grandis (assembly GCA_037957365.1). Lineage (NCBI taxonomy): Eukaryota > Viridiplantae > Streptophyta > Pinopsida > Cupressales > Taxaceae > Torreya > Torreya grandis. The sequence goes on from JARHVA010000558.1 coordinate 1,419,832, forward strand.
TTCAATGGATCCTTAGATATCTGAGAGGAACCAGCAGTAGACACTTGTGCTATGGAGGTTCAGATACTTCTCTACATGGCTATGTAGATTCAGATATGGCAGGGGATTTGGATGGCAGGAGAAGCACCACAGGTTATGTTTTTACTGTAGGTGGAACAACGGTTAGTTGGATATCTAAGTTGCAGAAGGTTGTAGCCTTGTCAACTACAGAAGCAGAATATATTGCAGCTACAGAAGCTAGCAAGGAGATGATATGGATGACACGATTCTTAGTAGAGCTTGGAAGGGAGCATGGAAGTTGCAGATTGTATAGTGACAGTCAGAGTGTAATCCATTTGGCTAAGAACTCAGCGTTTCACTCAAGAACCAAGCACATACAGCTAAGGTACCACTTCATACGGCAGGTATTGGAAGATGGTGAGTTGAAGCTGGAGAAAATCCATACAGACAAGAATCCTGCTGATATGCTAACAAAGCCGGTTACTAAGGAGAAGTTGAATCTTCATTCAACTTCTATTGGTCTTCATGATTGAGTTGAAGATGGAGGAGCTAGAAGATATTGCTGTACAGGTACTGGTGCAGCTGGTTTATCTCCAAGTGGGAGATTGTTAGGGTGTGGAGCTAAAAGCTTCACCAAGGAGCATACAAAATAGTTTCGGGTCTACACAGGCACCGGTGTCGGTCAGGAGTGACCGACGTCGGTCAATTGTAGTTACAGAGGCACCGACGTCGGCATCAGGGTCGGCCGGTGACGGTCACAGGCGAACAGACAGGAACCGACGTCGGTTACCTGCGTGTCCAGAAAGCGATTTCCGAGGACAGAAGCGAGTGTTTGCATGATGAGTTTGAGTTGTGAACTCAAACTCGCGTCTCTATTATTAGCAATGTTATTTTTAGAGCCCTTGTTGAAGAGGTTAACTGTTTGTTGTAATAGCATGCTTAAGTTTCCTATTTTCTATATATAGGAAAGATCTTCTTAGCTATTGTGTGTAAGAGAGTTGAACTGTATGAGTAGAACATTGTGAATGTTTGAAGGACAGTATTGAGTTACATCAATCCAGGTTGTTGGATTTGATTGTACTTGAGAGAGAGCTCTCGAGGAATAGAGATCTAGTAAGAGATCTTGTGTGCATCTGAGAGAGGTGTGGAAGAACGAAGTTTCTTCAAATTGTATTCCTATTGTAAAGAGTTTTAATACAAGTTTTCAGGGTGTTTTCTTGTATATCTTGTTCTGTGCTATTTATCATTTCAGTTACTTATCTATCTGATTTATTTCCGCGTTTATTGCTTTCACAAGTGTAATCCATTGTTGGTTGATCCCCAACACGAAGCACCTGATTCAAGTACCCATGACTTGGGAGAATTTTCTAGTGTAACTAGTGTTATAGCTTTCCCTTTCCCTAAATTTGAAGGAGTGGAAGAATCCCTTGATTGATTGATGTTATTATTTTTGAGAAGACCCTTAAGTTCATCAATTTATTTCTTCTAACAATCTTGTTCACTATGAAACTCCTTTTTTATGAATCCCCTTTCTTATTAGTGGATTTATAATTTCCTTGTGAGGAAGATTGTTGCCCTTTATTCTTATCTTTCTGTGAATTATTTTGATTATTTTGCTTATTTTTATTTGAACTTGTATTTGATGCTGATGTTGAAACTTGCTAATGCTAAGGTTGATTTTTAATTAGATCTTGATATTTGGATGACTTGATTAGACCCATAGGTATTAACTTTTCTTCTTCATCCATTAGAATATCAGAGATTACCTCAAAAGTGGGCATTTTATAAGATGTGCCCAATGTGAGCCTATGAGTCTGAAAGCTCAAGATAAAGGATGAATATTTAGGACCTAATTTATGTAAGGCATTGAAAATTAATTGAATATCCTTTTTATCAATTTTACATTCAAAAACTTGTGCTCTAAGATCTATGACTTTAGTGATATGGTCTTTTATTATAGCACAATTTTTAGGATCCAAACTAATGAGTTCATTATCAATTTGGTAACCATGAACATCATCTATTTTGACAAAAAATGATGCTAATTTATCCCAAGTTCTTTTATAGTTGTATATTTTTTAGGATGGAAATTCAAATGTAAAGATATGTAAGACCAAATGCATCCAATAACTTTAGTAGTTTCAAAGAGAAAGTGTTGTAACTCTTTTACATCAGTAGGTGGAGTAAGAAGAGTTGTTATGTAAGGCATATATCCTGGTATCATTAATGCATTCCAATCATTTTTTCCATGTATTATAGTTGTATGTTTTTAATAGTGGGAACTTAGGATTCCCTATGATGTAATTGGAAATAAACTATCACAAAGTAGAAATCAATGTACATAACACACCATAAAACTCCCCTAAATTACTTAGTTTTGTCCCACCTGACAAGTATTTGTTAGCACTTTATAATTGAATGAAGTTACAAGGATGGATTATAATTTTTCTAGTTTACAAAAAGTTCAATTAGGCCCTCTAGTCTAAAAGTAAAAAAATATGCACTTTATTAAAAAAATTTCTAAACCAATTCATTATGCTCAAAATAATATTAACTTTCAAAAAAAATGGGACCTCAATATGAGGTCTTATGCAAAAGTTATGAGCCTCTAAAGTTTCAAAAATAAGGATGAGTAGGAGATGCTATAGGAAAATCAAAATTTTGGAAAAATATGGATAAATCTGGAAAAAGATGAGAGTATAGAAATGAATAACATGAAATTTTAATCTATTTCAAAAAAAACAAAAAAAACAAAAATACCTCTCAGTGTTCAAATGGTGAGCTCCTAAAGTTGCCCTTTCAAATCTACCTACTGATCCATGAGCCCTGTAGACACCAATATTGTGTCTACCCCCCCTTGGTCCCCTTCTAACTCTAACACTCCTAACCCACACTTTATTAATTTAAAATAAATTATCTATTTTAAATTAATCATCCCCTCACCTCGACACCTCACCTAGACACCTCGACTAGACACCTCACCTTAAGACCATTTCTTACCCTATGACTCACCCCAAGACTAATTCCATCAGATCACAAGTACTTAAGACCTATTCTAACTCTCTAACTAATTCTCATGCCTAATAAACCCATTTTTTGACCATTCTCCAACAACAAATGAACTTGGCGGGTGGAGAAATGGGCAAAAGGATAAAAATAGCCCTTTTACCCATTCTCTAGCCGCCGATATCAGTCAACTGTCGACCAATGCTGGCAAAATCACTGACGTCAGTTACTTAAGATAGGTTCTAACCTTGAGTTTACCCCTACCTCTTTGCATATCGATACGCATGCTCTGAGACTAAACATCAGAATTCAATTATCACTCTCCAAGCTACAGAAACTCTATAGAAATCACTCCAGACATTGGATTGGAAACATTGTACGAGATCTCTGACATCAACCACAATAAGAAAAAACATCCTGACACCCTTTGATCTTCACCAAAAATCTAAGTATTATTCTGGTCTCCATTTCATAGTTCTAGAATAACTTGGTAATTAGTTTCTATTTACTATTTATGAATACTATAGAAGAAACCCGACTTCCTCTGTGGAAGGGCTGAAAAGCCTTCATTTGACTCTTATCCTATTCTCACACCTACCCTCTACCTTTTTCCCTTCCTCAGACCCTATTCTCTTTCTTATAACCCTACACAAACCACCTAATTTCCAGACTATTATGTTAATCACAGAAATACCTTGAAACTCGTCCAAAGACATATTACACCTACCGATTTTGGCAGTATAACTGATGTCAGCACTATTCACTTACCAACATCAGTAACATAACTAACGTCAGTGACTGTGCAAATTAGAGACCCAACAAACAGCCCAAAGACTAGACAAAACCTTTGACCAGCATTCTGAGACTCACGGATTACAAGAAATAGGTACACAACATTCTGCCCTTTCATTTCTGTAAGTCTTTTATCATTTCATTTTATACAAATCTCTTTGTCTTAAATAGTGGACTGTCATCCCTCACGAAGCTTTACGCTTCTGGGACTAAGCGCGTAGCTTGGCAGTCCACCTTATCTTATTCTAATATTTTCTTTGGTTTAAGTCTTATTCTTATCTACAGGTGTCTTCCTCCATAGCCAAAGAGGAGCTCCTACAACATCTAGATACAGTGCGCAACTTAATCTGAGTAACGTACAAACCCCTAACCTTCAACCTTTAGTTTCTTCTTTCTTCTAAATATAAAAAGCAAAAAAAAATTAGAGAAACATTCTGGCATGCCTGGTGGGACCCTAGAGTTTTCCTTGGGTTCATTTCCTCTAAAAAGCAAATTTTCATATAGTTGCATTAGGGAAAAATTCTCTTCTTATATCCTTTCCTTCTATCTTTTTATTTCGAAAAGAAACCATTAACACAAGTTAAAAAGAAATTCTTTCTTTTTCTTCTTGTCACTCCTTCCTTGCATCTTAGAGTAGTGAAAATTCATGCTCTTAACCTTTTCTCCACTTGTTTGCATCTGAACAAAACATTTCAATTTAGGTTAAAAAAACATTATTGCATTTCATTCCTGCTTGAATGCATATTTAGCCCTCTCACTTAGTAATTAAAACACATTATGAATAAAGCATAGTGCACAAATGTTACACAACCAGGTCACAAGCACATCAAATTAAACATCTAAACATACTTGAGACAAGGCTAGTCTAGGATATCATTACCTAGCGGATACCTTACCCTTCTTGGCGATCCTACTTGGACTTCACTACCAAGGGGAGGACCCACTCTGTTCTCTAGCAGAGTATAAACTATAGGCAAAGTATATATTGGCTAAGCAGCCCAGCTCGGCTCTGGGTTTGTGAAGTGAAGGGAGTAAGCCCTAACACCAAGCCACGTATGAAACCTAACACATAATTTTGAGCACCAAAACATAACCCGAAACCAACCATAGATTGCCTCTTTAAGACCCATTCTAAAAGCCAAATTCCCAAACATATTCTTCTAAGGCATAAGCCACCATGACTCTAAAATTTATTCTTAGGAATTTAACATTTAGAGGTTTCTTGCCATCATCTATTTTTATTTTTTTATCTAATTTTTTAAGCTAGTAAGGCCGCATTCTGAGCTCCAAAAACAACTCAGAATTTCTCTTTCTTTCAAAAAAACATCAATTTTTTGTGTTTTTGGAAATACACAAAAACTGACATCGATTATTCAACTGACGTCGGTAACTCATCTTCATCGACATCAGTTATCCTACCAACATTGGCAACATTCCATAACTGACATCAGTTATTAAACTGACGTCGGTCACTATCAAAAAAATTTATTTCAAAATAGCAAGCTTAAAACCTGACTTTTTTGCTGTTAAACACACATTCTAGGATTCTAAAATTGAAATACATAGTTATTAGAATGTGAATCCATTTTGTCTTGAATGGTTTTGACACGTAGTCAAGCCAAAACTCTTGTTGACCATGCAAGGCAACAACCACTTCCACCTTCGCCCTTCATAACAAGTCCTCTAATGGAGTATACTTTAAACACTAAACATACTCCTCTCCAACCTACCCCAAATCAATCACCTATTGTTCCCATAGGGGATCAAGACTTTGAGAGATTCCTGGACCTCAACATCAAGGCTCTCCAACACTATCTCGCAAGAAGCCAAATGCGAGACCCTTCAGGTAAACCTATTTTTGGGATGCCAACTTCCTTAGTTGAAATGGCAATAATATCGATAGCCTCCATTACCCAACCCATGGTCACTCAGGCCATTGCTTCAACTAATAACCCAAACATGGCCAATATTCAAGATTTAGCCTCCCCTTCTATTTCTAGACCTACCTCCATCAGGGTTTTCGTACCCCCTCAACCACAAATAATGCAAACAAGTTCAACACCTTTTCAAAACTTTCTTGTTTCTATTCCACCCACTCTTGCGCCCATAAATACAAGAGTGACTACCTATCCTCTAACTATTGTTGCCACCATCCAACCACCTTTGGTGGCACCTAGTCAAGTTGTGCCTTCTAACTTCATGGTAAAACCTCCCTTAACCTCAACATCAGTCCCTATGAAGCACTACCAATATGTGGCACCTATACAAACAAACCAAGTACGTCATACGCTCCTCCCAACATCTTCCAAGTAGCTTACAACCTTGGGGGTGCTCCAACTACCAATCCATCAATTGATCTCATCAAGATGGTGATGGATAAGATGTCCAATCTTGAGACATCCATTTTAGGTTCAAGGAGCGTTCTTTCATATGAACAAATCTATAATGAATCTATTTACCCTTTGGTCCCTATTAGATCATATCCTAGCTAGTGGGAACTCTCAAAATTTACTCATTTTTAGAGTAAAGAGGACCCACAACAACATTTATGAGTGTTTAGACACGCTTGCTACCTTATAGCACATGATGATGCATTACTAATTCGCACATTTCCCATATCACTTTTTGGTGCTACTCTTGATTGGTATAGTTTTATTACCAGTCACTCTCTCTTTACCTTCTCTCAATTAGCTCAACTATTCCTTGACCACTTTTCAATCAACATCACTAAAAAGGTCTCCATCATAGACCTATATTCTATTAGACAATTCGATGATGAATCAATCACTGACTTCATTGTCTGTTGGAGAGGTTTAATCAACCAACTCTCCTTTTCCTTACCTCAACCTGAGCTCATCGAGCTCTTTTCACGAGCATGTGCCAAGCACATCTCATCAACTTTGTGGGTTCAAACATTTCACACATTTGATGAAGCTTTCACCATGGCCAGGAAGCTTGAACTCTGCGCTGTCAAAGATGATAAAGTCAAACTACGTAGTAAAAATACTAACACAAAATCCAATGACCCTTCTTCCAAATCTTCTTCTTCCAATTCCAAATCCAATGGATTGGCAAATGCTGTGGTACTTAGATCATCATCTTCTACCACAACTAATCAATCTGAACCCTCTACATCACAAAGCATTACAAGACAATTCCAACAATGATACGTACAACATCAATATACTCCAATAGGAGAATCATACGCTTTCGTGTTGGATAAACTAGTCAAGTAGGGAGTCCTTAACCTCTCTCAAATCTGACCACCACCCCAATTCAATCCCTCGTGAGCCATCCTAGCATGGTATAGGGAAAATGACTTTTGTAATTACCATCGTGTCAAAGGTCATGACACAGACAATTGCAAAACCCTCAAGAACGTTATCCAAGACATGTTAGATAAAGGTGATCTTGTTTTGGATAACCCAAATGTGCCGCCTAACCAAAACATAGATATCTTTAAGCAACCATTCCCTAATCATCCCCTAGTCAAAATAATGTTCAGACCATGGCTGATGACCCCCAAGAGTGTAATATACACACAGTTGACATGGTTTCTCCTTTTATTCCTAACCAACCTCTCCCATAGTCTAAAGAGGTTAGTCAACCTATCTCTCCACCTCAGGTACAAGAGCCCTCTTCTCCTATTTGTCCTCCACAGATGGAAGATAGTCCTTCATCCACCCCCCTTTCACACATAGAAGAATCAACTTTGACCTCTCTTATATTGGAGGATGCTTTGGCTATACCAACACCACTAGCCCCACCCTCATATTTCCTATTACCAATGGAGGATGAAACATTCCATGCCCCTAGACCCCAAGTGGAAGGCATGATCATCCCTGCAATCTACCCTCTCGAAGAGCCACATTCTCCAATTCCTTCTCCACCAAGAGAAGAACTTATCTCTTCACCTAGTTCAGCCGAAGAGGATCCGATAATGGCTCTTTCTCACCTTTGGCCTGAGATCACTGCGTCTAATATGTTTCTACTCTCACAACCACACACATCTTCCAAAACACCAATTATAAAGTCTCGTGCAACATCCTCTAAACCATTCTTCTGATTAGCTAAAAATTTAGGATTTCTCCATTTGAGGAACTTAGAACATGAGGCATTATGGGAGTGACTTAAAGCTCCTTATCTTACACATCCCGCTTCATCTCTTACTGCTGACTCTTCTACAACAAGTCTTCCCAAAGGTTTTGATGAGGATCAAGCTTCTACTTCCAAAACTTTAGAAGCTCAACCATCCACATCTGAACCTAAACCCTCAGAGGTGTCCACTATTTCAAAATAGGGTAAATATCTTGGTGTTCGCCTCATATCAAACCTCACTCACCTGCAAGTGAAGGTAGATTTGAACCTCACTCCCCATAGTAGTGGTCCTCACACCATCTTAAAGAAAGCTACTAAACCATGTCAGAGAACCCCTCCCCCACCATCACCATTTCCCTCTATTTTAGGCCCACACCCTTCTATCTTAATTGGAGTACTTCCTACTCCAACACCTAACAAAAAAAATTTGCCTCCATTACTTCCTTTATAAATCAAAAACATACTTCCTCTAAAAAATTGGGCACCTCTCATTAAACAAGTACCATTTACGTGAGTGGCCACACCACCAACTAAAAAGGTGGTACAAAAAAATCCATCTACAACTTCTAAACAAAAGTTGTCAACCTCTAATGCAACAACAAGTGACAACCCATTAGTGGGTTCTTATGCTCTATTACTATGCTGATTGGTGCAGACCTCTAGCATCACTCTCCCACCTATTAAACCATTTCAACCTCTCAGATCAAAACCATTTTGGTTAGATGATACTCAAATCTTCCTATATCATCGCACACCTGGACATGACACTGAGTGTTGTTACGCTCTTAAAGTTGTCATTCATCAACACTTAAAAAAGAACACCCTTTTCATTAAGGATCCTCTTGACCACCTATTTGACAAACCACCGACACCATCTCACATCTCTCAAACCTCCTCACCTTTATCAGGATCCCATTATCAGACTATGGTACCTCTACCATCTTTTCCCCCTTTATTTGAGATCAACACCATTAATGTGGCCACCAGGTCTCAAACCTTAAATGATAAAGGAAAAGAGAAGGTTTCTATCCCTTTGACATGTCTATTCGTCAAGCTCTCTCAAACAACAAAACCCAAGATTCCTATCTTGGGCACATCTCAACCAGTATCTCTAGGGGAAATTCCTCCTAACCTCTCTAGTCCACATGATATTTGGTATAAATGACTTGTCGACTACTTGACATATTCTATCATGCCTCCTAATCTCTCTAGCAATAGACGATGGGTTTTATCAAGAGTACTACTTGCTACACCATGTTAGGGGGTCTTCTCTACAAGTGAGGTCTCGATGGCCTCCTTCTCCAATGCCTAATAACCACTGAGACTTCCCATGCCATCAAACAAGTCCATGATGGGATGTGTGGGGGACATTGCAGTGGTAACTCAGTTGTAAAACACATCCTCCTCCTGGGATATTATTGGCCCAATCTTCACGAAGACTGCAATAACTATGTTTGGCATTATACCAAATGCCAACAACATACCAACCAACTTCACATCCAACCTCGACCAAAACATGCCTATAACAAAAATCTGAGAGAGTGAGATTTCAAAATTGGGGATCTCATCCTTAAAGAAAACCAACACGTGACCAATATGGAAAGAAACAAATGAGGCAAGTTTGCTCCTAATTAGCTCAGACCTTATATCATAACACACAATTATGGATCAGGGACTTATCATCTATCTTCTCTCGAAGGCTAGCCAGAACCTGAGCCCCTTAATGCCTTACATCTACAACCATTCAACTATTAATCAAGTACTCATTTACTTGATATTTAATTTGTGCTTGTCCCTTGAGCAACCCCTGTCATCCTCATTCCTATTCCCTTCAACCCTTTTTCCCCACAAACATTAGTTAACCCTTTTTGCATTAATGCTTTGTCTTAATAAAAAGGGAAGCCCCTAAACCTCTATAGGCTTGTCCATGACTAATAGTTCAGTCAACAAACAAACATAAAACTAGAATGCCTAACAACAATATACAAAGGTTATAAACTATAAATGTAGACTGCTCCCTCGAAGGACAGCTACATCATTACTGTAATTAATAGACTGCTCCCTTGAAGGATAGCTATTCAATAAATTCTAGGCATATAAAGTAAACTATAGACCATTCCCTCGAAGGATGACAATGCCTAAATTTTTTCTACAAATAGCATCCTCTCAAAATATTCCTGCATAAATTAGCTTCACATGACCACAAAACAAAACAACATCCCCAAATAGACTCCCCACATTGATTAGTCTACAAGCTATTAAAGTCATGGACTTGCCTATAGTCATTCTCAGGGTCACCTATAAAAGGGGCAAAGTTATGCTTGATAAAAAGGGTTACCCTATCCTGACATATCACCTAATCACACCTATTACCCCAAGATACTCAAGGGATTTTGAGCTCACTTAATGTTAAGTGATTTGAGTACCTCTCTAACACAAACCAATGGTCAATGACGTAATGCATGAACGTGGCTTTCATTTCCAAAAGCACCTATCTATGCTATCATTATGGTCCCTGTCAATGAAAGAGCAATGCACCTTTCACTTCTTACTTGACTTTGTCACATGCCCATAACATGACAACTAAAACATATTTCTTAAACCACTAACATGACATCATGATTTATTTAATACAAATACTGATTTGTGTTATATAAATTATCATAGCCCATTTACATTAGTTTCTATGGAAAAAAATACACATGAAAACTAACAACCAAACACAATTTATGTCAAGCATATATCATCACAAATATGAAAAGTGATGAAACATAAATAAACTCATTTTATTTTTAGCATACATCCATCACTAATATGGAAAATTGTTAAGAATGATAAACCATAAACCTATGTTACAGCATACACCATCACACAATATGGAAAATGTTGTAACATCATCATAACATCATCATCATATAGCATAACATCAAAGCATATACCATTAAAACATATGGGAAATGCTAAAAATACTAAAATATCTATAACAAGACACACCCATAACATGCCAATAAACCCAAAACATCTCATATATATATATATATATATGTACATCAAAATTTAAACTAGTAAAATATATTTCTCTCTCTCCCTCAAAATACATATACATCTCGCATCAACAGCACGCAGGCCGGTATATACATCTCACCTAAACTACAAAAAGCCTCAAGGCTGTGGTGGTGGTAGTGGTTGTCATGGTCATGATGATGCCGAGTCATCTCCACTCTCTGACCATCGCTATCTCTGAGAACTCAAAGTAGTAATGCATGACATAGACCTCTACTCAGCCAACATCTCAAAATATTGCTATATCTGAGGATACCACCTGATGGCACCCTCATAATAAGCAATCTCATCTAACACAGTGTTGTACCTAGAGATAGGTACAGTCTGTGGTAGACCCATCGACCCTGAGGCCATGGTCTATAATGAGATCTATGGCTGTGGCTGAGGTGGCTACTGTGATGCTAACTATGCTGGCTCATGCACTGGCTACTATGGTAGTGACTGAATAGGACTCTGACTTGCTAATACCTATGCCTGGGCTGTGGCCAATTGCCCCTGTAATGTGGTAATCTACCCTATCAAGACAGCCACCTGTGCCATCAAAAATGTCACCTACCCCTAATACCCTACCACTTGTCCCTACAAAATGGTGACCTGTGCTCATGCTACAGCCCTCTCCTAGATGGCAGCATCTCTCTCTCTACTCACTGTCTGTAGATCGAGTGGTGGTCCCCTCTGAATCCTAGCATACTACCCTACCCACCAAGCTGAGTAGGCCTCTATACACCCTAGATCTAATACACCAAGACCTACAGGTATCTCCTCAAAATTAGGCCACTCTGTCTCCTCTTACAATGGGAGTGGTGCCTCAATGTCATCTCATCTGTACAGTGGAAAGGCGAGAGGCACATCCTATAATAGCCCATATTGGCATTGTACTCTCTCTACTGGCACTCTCTCGAGCTCACTGGCTCATCTGCCCCTCACCCATCTTAGACTCTATACTCCCACCAATAACTCTACTTGGTCTCTGAATGCTGGGTATACCAGGTATGGCTACCAAATGATGTCTGTAGGGATTAGGGCATCTAGTACCCCTCTATAGTAGTCGATGTCCTAGATGATCCCATCCACATGAGTCTATGCCATAAGCTCTCTCCACCATCTAAATCCAACTCTAAAACTAGCTTGGATAGCCACTGGAAGGCTAAGAGGTCATGTGACCACGATGTGCTCATATGCCCAACAGTGTAGGAGGTGGCCCACACACAAACTATATCATCACCACTAGCTGATCCCCCAGAGCTCTCTGTATAACTAGGCCAAAAATATTAGAGCCCACACAAACACTGTCTAGTCCTCGATCATGTCTACCAAAACCCCAGTCATGGAAATATAGAATCTCCCTCCCTCTACATCAGGTAGTGCATACACTGTGATGCCAATCATCATTAGGATGGCTAGTCGATGCGTATCCTTGTCTACAGCGTAGACTGGCTCATATGCAAAACTAGCTAAGTGGTAAGTCACCTCAGCAATGTGCTCTGTAAATAATGTCACCATGTGAATATCATGTGCCTCTCTTGAGCACACATATAAATCTACCTCATGTATCAGTAGCCTCAAAATTTGATACACATGCTCAACTGTGACTGTCAACTCTCCTGTGGGTAGGTGAAAGGTGTTGGTGGTGTGATCCCACTACTCAATTAGTGCTACCATCAAGCTGACATCTCTAGCCAATCGGTAGTAATGCCACAACCCACCCAGTCCTACTGCAGTAATGTGGGTCCACTCCTCTCCCATAATATCTCGATGCATCCATGTCAGTAATGTCAATAGATGATCTCTCAACATCAACGTATGCCTTGCCTGCATCCAACCAACAAACACCACAACAATTTTAACAAATGACTAAATAACTTCTATGACCCTTCTTCCCTTTTAGGAGAACTACATTAGCCTGAGGCCCTTAAAAACTAGGGCTATATAGATAGCACTCAATTAACATGGGGTGTCCTGAGGTTAGCTCAGCCATTCACCCATTCGTCTACCTAATGGACCCACTAACTAAATCTACATGACCATCACTATACCGAGAAGGCCTCGACATGACTTAGGCCCTTCAAATTATCATTTTCAATCTTTTCTAAGGCCTTAGCAACACTTTATAGCAATTGACATCAATTAGGGTGTTGATGACGGTAACTACCTAATCAACGTTAGTAGCTAAGTGACTGACGTTGGTCACTGGTGTCAATGACTGCTTTGGCCCTAGGGCTGAATGGGGTGAGCCCTAAAATTAGGGCTTTCCCATTTTCCAACCTAAAACCCACCTAAACCCCTCCAAACCTTCCTAAACTAACCTACCTAGCCTACCCGCCCTTCTAATTAACTCTCCCCCTCGATCTACAACTAAAAACACTAAAAATACCAAAAACAAAATTTAGTTAACAAATAATCAAAACTTCATTAAAAACAACCCTACCTCATCTCGTTGCCTCCATCGCAGTGGTATAATGGGTGCTGATGGTGGTGGTCCTCCCACTAGGCTTCCTCTACCCTCTGCCATCTCCTCTACCTCATCTCCTCAATGAAATCCCTAGTGGCCCATAAATGCCTCCCACACCTCTACAACACTCCCACCTCACTCACTTTCTCAACCAATCTCAATTTAACACCTCACATTGCTGCCACGATAAACTATAAGTCACTATCACACTATAGACCTCAGAGCTCACTTTTTGACTTCTTCAACAGTCACAAATAACTTTTGATGGGCCACTAATCTAGTTTTGTCAGGTTTGGTAGGCCGTCGACATCGGCAAGACCATGCCCTAGGCTACTGAGGTCAGCTGACTTCCACTGACATCAGTAGTTAATTACTTAGTATATGGCCGACATCAGTTTCTTAACCAACATCGACACCCTCAGAACATAAGTCTCTTGACAACCACCCAAAAGCATGCCCAAAAACAACTAGCCCTCATAGTAAAAGTCATTTTAGACTCCTCATGGGGCCCCTTAGAGATTGTGACTATCTCCTTAGACCATGACCACTTTTGAGACAACTATGCCTTGGTTGTTTTGATTGCATATGCTACCTCATGAATAATTAGCAAATTTTCCATGACCCTCACACCTATTGATAGATTGCACTCCAGTTGATCCCTAATATTTATGATATTTTCATGTTTTCCAAGAGCACTTCCTAAGCCTAGGATACTTGGAACACGACGACCACTGGAGCTACAACTTCGATCATTAACCCAATCAACTATGCCTAAAAAGTTGGGGATGGGTTACTTCAATTTTAACACTCCTCGACATTGACCATGATAATTTGACCTACCTATCATGTGAAGTGGTATACGTGTAATCTCAACTATTGCAGCATTCACACTCAAACCTCACCTTACCCATCTACTGCCTATCAAATCAGCACCTAATATCAATTTACCTCCCTAAACTCCTACTTTGAGGGGAATCCCTCATCCCATACCTAGGGCAAACAACATCTATTTTTGTCTTGCAGTTCATCAAGACAAACCACAAGACAAAAAGGGGTAAATGTAGACACCAATATTGTGTCTACCCCCCTTGGTCCCCTTCTAACTCTAACACTCCTAACCCACACTTTATTAATTTAAAAAAAAATATCTATTTTAAATTAATCATCCCCTCACCTCAACACCTCACCTAGACACCTCAACTAGACACCTCACCCTAAGACCATTTATTACCCTATGACTCACCCCAAGACTAATTCCTTCAAATCAAAACTACCTAAGACCTATTCCAACTCTCTAACTAACTCTCATGCCTAATAAACCCATCTTTTGACCGTTCTCCAACAATAAATACACTTGGCAGGTGGAGAAATGGGCAAAAGGCTAAAAACAACCCTTTTACCCATTCTCTAGCCACCGACGTCGGTCAACTATCAACCGATGCCAGCAGAATCACCGATGTCGGTTACTTAAGCTAGGTTTTAACCTTGATTTGCCCCCTGCCTCTTTGCATATCAACATGCATACTCTGAGACTAAACATCAAAATTCAATTATCGCTCTCTAGGCTACAAAAACTCTACAGAAATCACTCTAGACATTGGATTGGAAACATTGTACGAGATCTTTGACATCAGCCACAACAGGAACAAACATCCTGACACCCTTCTGTCTTCACCAAAAAGCTAAGTATTCTTCTGGTCTCCATTTCATAGTTCTAGAATAACTTAGTAATTAGTTTTTATTTACTATTTTTGAATACTATAAAAGAAACCTGACTTCATCCATGGAAGGGCTGAAAAGCCTTCCTCTGACTCTTATCCTATTCTCACACCTACCCTCTACCTTTTGCCCTTCCTCAAACCCTATTCTCTTTTCCATAACCCTGCACAAACCACCTAGTTTCTAGACTCTTTTGTCAATCATAGAAATACCCTAAAACCCATCCAAAGACATATTGCACCTACTGACGTCAGCAGTATAATCGACATTGGCACTATTCACTTGCCGACATTGGCAACATAACCAATGTCAGCGACTGTGTAAACCACATACCCAATCTAAACAACCCAAAGACCAGACAAAACCTTTGACCAGCATTCTGAGACTCATAGATTACAAGAAATAGGTACACAACATTCTGCCTTTTCATTTTTGTAAGTCTTTTATCATTTCATTTTATACAAATCTCTTTGTCTTAAATAGTAGACTATCATCCCTCATGGAGCTTTACGCTTCTGAGACCACGCGCGTAGCTTGGCAGTGCACCTTATCTTATTCTAACATTTTCTTTGGTTTAAGTCTTATTCTTATCTATAGGTGTCTTCCTCCACAGCCAAAGAGGAGCTCCTACAATGTCTGGATATGGTGCATAACTTAATCTGGGTAACGTACAAACCACTAACCTTCAACCTTTAGTTTCTTCTTTCTTCTGAATATAAAAAGCAAAAAAAAATGTAGAGAAATATTCTCATTTAATTGTTATTTAACTTGAGCTCATCCCTTGAGCAACCCCTGTCATCCTCATTCCTATTCCCTTCAACCCTTTTTACATTAATGCTTTGTCCTAATAAAAAGGGAATCCCCTAAACCTCTATAAGATTGTCCATGACTAACAGTTCAGTCAACAAACAAACATAAAACTGGGATGCCTAACAACAATATACAAAGTTCATAAACTATAAATGTAGAATGCTCCCTCGAAGGATAGCTGCATCATTGCTATAATTAATAGACTGCTCCCTTGAAGGACAGCTATTCAATAAATTCCAAGCATATAAAGTAAACTATATACCATTCCCTCAAAGGATGGCTATGCCTAAAATTTTGCTACAAACAACATCCTCTCAGAAGCTTCCTACATAAATCAGCTTTACATGACCACAAAACAAAACAACATCCCAAAATAGACTCCCCGCATTGATAAGTCTACAAGCTATTAAAGTCATGGACTTGCTTATAGTCATTCTCAGGGTCACCTATAAAAGGGGAAAAGTTATACCTGATAAAAAGGGTTACCCTATCCTGACATATCACCTAATCACACTTATTACCCCAACATACTCAAGGGATTTTGAGCTCACTTAATGTTAAGTGATTCGAGTACCTCTCTGACACAAACCAATGGTCAATGACGTAATGCATGAATGGGATTTTGTTTACAAAAACCCCTATCTATGCTATCATTAGGGTTCTTGTCAATGAAAGAGCAACGCACCTTTCACTTCTTACTTGAGTTCATAACATGTCCATAACATGATAACTAAAACATATTTCTTAAACCACTAACATGACATCATGATTTATTTAATATAAATAATGATTTGTGTTATATAAATTATCATAGCCCATTTATATTAGTTTTTATGGAAAACAATACACATGGAAACTAATAACCAAACACAATTTATGTCAAGCATATATCATCACAAATATGAAAAGTGCTGAAACATAAATAAACTCATTTCATTTTTAGCATACATCCATCACCAATATGGAAAATTGTTACGAATGAAAAACCATAAACCTATGTTACAGCATACACCATCACACAATATGGAAAATGTTGTAACATCATCATAATATCATCATCATATAACATAACATCAAAGCATATACCATTAAAACATATGGGAAATGCTAAAAATACTAACATATCTATAACAAGACACACCCATAACATGTCAATAAACCCAAAACATCTCATATATATATATATACATCAAAATTTAAACTAGTAAAATATATTTCTCTCTCTCCCTCAAAATACATATACATCTCACATCAATGGCACGCAGGCTAGAATATACATCTCACCTAAACTACAAAAAGCCTCAAGGCTGTAGTGGTGGTAGTGGTGGTCATGGTCGCAACAATGCTAAGTCATCTTCACTCTCTGACCATCACCATCTCTAAGAACTCAAAGCAGTAGCACACGACATAGACCTCTGCTAAGCCAACATCTCAAAATATCACTGTATCTGAGGATACCACCTGATGGCACCCTCATAATAAGTGATCTCATCTAACACATTGTTGTACCTAGAGATAGGTACAATCTGCAGTGGACCCATCGACCCTAAGGCCATGCCATATAATGAGCTATGTGGCTATGGTTGAGGTGGCTGTTGTGATGCTAACTATGTTGGCTCATGCAGTGGCTGCTATGGTGGTGACTGAACAACACCCTAACTTGCTAGTACCTATGCCTGGGTTATAGCTAACTACCCCTGTAATGTGGTAATCTACCATGTAAAGGTAGCCACCTATGCTATCAAAACTATCACCTATTCCTAAAACCCTACCACCTATCCCTATAAAATGGTGACCTATGCTCATGCTACATCCCTCTTTTAGATGGTAGCATCTGTCTCTTTCTACTCACTCTCTACAGATCAGGCGGCATTTCCCACTAAATTCCAGCATACTACCCTACCCACCAAGCTGAGTAGGCCTCTATATACCCTAGATATACTACACTAGAACCTACAGGTATCTCCTCAAAATTAGGCTGCTCTATCTCCTCTGGCAATGAGAGTGGTGCCTCAATGTCATCTCATCTGTATAGTGGAAAGGTGGGAGGCACATCCTATAACAACCCATACTGGCACCGTACTCTCTCTACTGACACTCTCTTGAGCTCGCTAGCTCATCTACCCCTCACCCATCTCAGACTCTACACTCCCACTAGCTACTCTTTCTAGTCTCTAAATGCTGGGTATACCAAGTATGGCTGCCAGATGATGTCTGTAGGGATCAAGGCATCTAATACCCCTCTATAGTAGATGATGTCCTTGATGATCCCCTCCACATGAGTCTACACCATAACCTCTCCACTATCTGAATCCAACTCTGAAATTGGCCTAGATAGCCATTATAAGGCCAATAGGTCATGTGACCATGATGTGCTCATACGCCCAATAGTGTAAGAGGTGGCCCACACACAAACTATATCATCACTACTGGCTGATCCCCCAAAGCTCTCTGTATAACTGGGCCAAAACGATTGGAGCCCACACAAACACTATCTATTCCTTGATCATGTCTACCAAAACCCCAGTCATGGCGATCAACAATCTCCCTCCCTCTGCATTAGGTAGCATATACACTGTGATGCCAATCATCATCAAGATGGCTAGTTGACGCACATCCTCATCTACAGCGTATACTGACTCATATGCAAAACTAGTTGAGTGGTAAGTCACCTCAGCAGTGTGCTCCCCAAATAGCATCACCATGTTAATATCATGTGCCTCTCTTGAGCACGCATATAAATCTACCCCATGTATTAGTAGCCTCAAAATCTAATACATGTCCTTGACCATGACTGTCAACTCTCTTATGGACAGGTGAAAGGTGTTGGTGGTGTGATCCCATTTCTTAATCAGTGGTACCATCAAGCTGACATCTCTAGCCACTCATCAATAGCACTGTAGCCTGCCCAGTCCTACTATAGTAATGTGGGTCCACTCCTCTCCCATAATATCTTGATGCATCCATATCAACAATGTCGAGAGATGATCTTGTAGCATCAACATCTACCTCACCTACATCCAACCAAAACCGCACCAACATTAACAAATGACTAACAACCTCTATGACCCTTCTTCCCTTTCAGGAGAACTACATTGGCCTGAGGCCCTTAAAAATAGGGGCTATGTAGGTAGCACTCAATTGACATGGGGTCTTCTAAGGTTAGCTCAACCATTCACCCATTCATCTACTTATTGGACCAACTAACTAAATCTATATGACTATCACTATATCGAGAAGGCCTCGATATGACTTAGGCCCTCCAAATCATCATTTCCAAACTTTTTCTAAGGCTTAAGCAACACTTTATAGAAACTAACATTGGATATGGTGCCGATGATGGCAACTATCTAACTAACGTCGGTGGCTAACTGATCGATGTTAGTCACTGGTCGACTGACGTCAGTGGAACCACCGGTGTCGATGACGAGTTTAGCCCTAGGGCCAAACGGGGTGAGCCCTAAAAATTAAGGCTTCCCCATTTTGACCTCAAACTACCCCCCAAACTCCTTCAAACCTTCCTAAACTAACCTACCTAACCTACCCACCCTTCTAATTAACCCTCCACCTTAATCTATAGCTAAAAACACAAAAAATTCCAAAAATAAAATTTAATTAAAAAACAATCAAAAACTTTATTATAAACCACCCTACCTCATCTCATCCCCATCGTCACGGTGGTATAATCAATGCCAGTGGTGGTGTTCCTCCCATAGGGCCTCCTCCACCCTCTACCATCTTTGTCTACCTCATTCTTTAAGAAAAACCCTTGTGGCCCACAAATGCTTCCACAACCTCCCACAACACTCAACCTCACTCACTTTCCCAACCAATCACAATCTTACACTTCACACTACTGCCACGGTAAACTAGAAGTCACTATCACACTCAACACTTCAGAGCTCACTTTTTCAGTTCTTTAAAAGTCATAAATGACTTTTGGTGGGCTGCCAATCTAGTTTTATCGGGTTTGGTAGGCCATTGACATCGGTAAAACCGTGCCCTAGGCCACCGACATCAGTCAACTTCCACTGATATTGGTAGTTAAATGGTCTCTACATGACCGACATTGGTTTCCTAACTGATGTCAGTGACCTCAAAACATAAGTCTCTTAACAACCACTTAAAATCATGCCCAAAATAACCAGCCCTAATAGTAGAAGTCATTTTAGACTCCTCATGGGGCACCTTAGAGATCGCAACTATCTCCTCAGACCATGACTACTTTTGAGACAACTATGCCTTGGTTGTTTTGATTGCGTATGCTACCTCACAAATAGTTAGCAAAATTGTCCATGACCCTCACACCTATTGATGGATCATGCTCCAGTTGATCCCTAATTTTTGTGACATTTTTGTGTTTTCCAAGAGCACTTCCTAAGCCTAGGATACTTGGAACATGATGACCATTAGAGCTATAGCTTTGATCATTTAACCCAATCAGCTATGACTAAAAATCTAGGGACTGGTTACTTCAATTTTAGCATTCCTCAACCTTGACCTATGACAATTTGACCTACCTATCACGTGACATGGTATACATGCAATCTCAACTATTACAACATTCACACTCAAACCTCACCTTACCCATATACTGCCTATCAAATCAGCACCTGATATCAGCTTATGTTCCCTCGACTCCCACTTTGAGGGGGAATACCTCATCCCATACCTAGGGTAAACAACATCTATTTTTGTCTTGCAGTTCATCAAGACAAACCACAAGACAAAAAGGGGCAAATGTAGACACCAATATTGTGTCTACCCCCCCTTGGTCCCCTTCTAACTCTAACACTCCTAACCCACACTTTATTAATTTAAAATAAATTATCTATTTTAAATTAATCATCCCCTCACCTCGACACCTCACCTAGACACCTTGCTTAGACACCTCACCTTCTTACCCTATGACTCACATCAAGACTAATTCCTTCAAATCACAACTACCTAAGACCTATTCCAACTCTATAACTAACTCTCATGCCTAATAAACCCAACTTTTGACTGTTCTCTAATGGAAAATGCACTTGGCAGATGGAGAAATGGGCAAAAGGCTAAAAATATCCCTTTTACCCATTCTCTAGTCACTGACATTGGTCAACTATTGACTGACACTGATAGAATCATTGACATCAGTTATTTAAGCTAGGTTCTAACCTTGAGTTACCCCCTGCCTCTTCTCATATCGATGCGCACGCTCTAAGACTAAACATCAAAATTCAATTATTGCTATCCAGGCTACAGAAACTCTGTAGAAATCACTCTAGACATTAGATTGGAAACATTGTATGAGATATTTGACATCGGCCACAACAGGAACAAACATCCTGACACCCTTCGATCTTCACCAAAAAGCTAAGTATTCTTTTCGTCTCCATTTCATAGTTCTAGAATAACTTAGTAATTAGTTTCTATTTACTATTTCTAAATACTGTAGAAGAAACTCAACTTCCTCTATGGAAGGGCTGAAAAGCCTTCCTCTGACTCTTATCCTATTCTCACACCTACCCTCTACCTTTTGCCCTTCCTTAGACCCTATTCTCTTTCCCGTAACCCTACACAAACCTCCTAATTTCCAGACTCTTCTGTTAGTCACAAAAATACCCTAAAACCTGTCCAAAGACATTTTGCACCTACTGACGTCGGCAGTTTAATCATCATCGGCACTATTCACTTACAGACATCGGCAACATAACCGATGTCGGTGACTGTGCAAACCAGAGACCCAATCTAAATAGCCTAAAGACTAGACAAAACCTTTGACCAGCATTTTGAGACTCACAGATTACAAGAAATAGGTACACAACATTTTGCCTTTTCATTTCTATAAGTCTTTTATCATTTCATTTTATATAAATCTCTTTGTCTTAAATAGTGGACTGTCATCCCTCACAAAACTTTACACTTCTAGGACCAAGCATGTAGCTTAGTAGTCCACCTTATCTTATTCTAACATTTTCTTTGGTTTAAGTCTTATTCTTATCTACAGGTGTCTTCCTCCACAGCTAAAGAGGAGCTCCTACAACATCTGGATATGGTGTGCAACTTAATATGGATAACGTACAAACCCCTAACCTTCAACCTTTAGTTTCTTCTTTATTTTGATTATAAAAATCAAAAAAGAATGTAAAGAAACAAGCCTTACTAAAAAAATTTGCCTACACAGTCCATACGGCTGTACCTGGGAGCATAAATCATTTTGCCTTCTGAGTGACTATGCCCAAATTGGAAAATTATTATATGGATCTTTAACTTTTGACACTTTATGAATGCAACTGTGAGGTCCATTTTGCTAAAAAATGCTTCAATTTTTAGGTACCTATCAGATTTGGGCATGGTGCTTTTAGATCAAACCATTGCTAATTTCACTTCCTTTTCCCAATTTGGATAAAATTGTAGATGGTTTTGACTATCTCAGGCACTCTGAACTCAATGGCAAGCTCAAAATTTTTCCACAAAGCTCTAATTTTTGCATGTATACAAAATCACAAAATTGATCCTATATCTAGATATTTTTCTCTTAAATATTTAGCATTCTATATATTTAAGATAGCTCTGGTACCATGTTAGAATTAGCTATAGGATATAATGAATCTAATAGAAAGCATAAGTAAGAGATAAACCAATAATAGTAATAAATAATAACTGTATATCTAAGATAATAATTGAAATGAACAAATAACTCAAATATGATGAATTAATTTGATAATTCAATATTAATTTGACATCGAATACAAAAATAACCATTGATTATATAGATCAACATGTGCAAGATAAAGATTAGGGAACTCACATAACACATGTAGTTCAAAAAATATCTGACTAAAAGAATGATTTTTTATATTTTGATAGGTGTGGGAAAATGGCCTCCACATGTTTGATCATGAATTTATTATAGCAATCTTTTCTATTTCTCCTTATCAACAAACCTCAAGAAGAAGCTATCATTAACCATTTTGAAAAGAGTTTTATCCCAGAACACAAACTTGGAATCTATTAACTTAACTACTTTACTCTCTTTAGAATTCATATGTTTGGGATATTCTTCATAGCTCAAAAAATAGGGGATAATAGAATATCATTCATCACTAGAGCCAGTGAGTAATCCTAAAGGTATTTCTTCATGCACATCTTCTTCTTGTGATGAATCACAATCTTTTTTGCTGGAGTCATTCTTTGCTATGAGTTAACATAGAATATACCCACAAAAAAATATTAATTAGCTTGATACCAAGATAATTTTATTGCACCTTTTCTATTCCATATACTCTTTCGAAACTAAATTCTTATTATGTTAATATAGTATTGATAACTATATCAAGGATCATAATGGTCTCATAATCTAAGATATAAAAACTAAATTTATTTACTATCTTGACCACCATGTAATAATTCTTCTTGACTCAAGAGTAATTAATTTCATGATATTTAGATACTCAGAACATAAAGGTGATTATATCCCT
The DNA here is from genome assembly GCA_037957365.1 of Torreya grandis. Taxonomy (NCBI): domain Eukaryota; kingdom Viridiplantae; phylum Streptophyta; class Pinopsida; order Cupressales; family Taxaceae; genus Torreya; species Torreya grandis. The sequence continues at coordinate 1,443,235 of JARHVA010000558.1, forward strand.
TCATCATTATTCTATACAAAAATGGTATAAAGTGTGTGCTCTGATGAATAACAATAATTGATGAAATCCTTGTTGATAGTCTTTATTTCTTTGAAAGTGTATTTCTATCTTTTAACCACTTGAATGTAGCCTTTTCTTTCATCATATTGTCTATATACCCTATCAAATTTTTAAAATGAGGTACAAATATCCTCATAAAATTCACCTTATTGAATAAATAATGAACACCAAGTTTTCTTATAGGAAGAGACAATTTTTGGATAGCTTCAACTCTCTTTGGATCTATTTTATTCCTTATTTGGACACCATGTGACTTAGAATCTTTCCTTGAGTGATTACAAAATACTAATTTATTTTTATTCAAAGATATTTTATGCAGAGATTCTTCAATTTTGCCTATGATAGATTAAAATAAGAACACACATCTCCTTCCTCTACCCTTTTCTCTAGCTCTGATCAATTTTTATTTTCTTTGACTTGAAAACTCTACCTTTCTTTGATCTCTCATAAATCTTGGGTTTTAGATCTTTATGTCTCTTATTTTAATATAAGCACTTGTTATCTTGATATATTATAAATCTCATATATAGACCTCACTCAATATTCTATGTTCTTGACATGATAACAAATCAGGTTCTTGTCTCATTTTCTTGTTAATTCTCACACCTGTCTTCTTTCATATACTTATCTTATGATCATGTCACATGGGAAAATAATCAAGGCATGGTTCATATATTATTAACACTTATGAGGTTCATCTAACCAATTAATAACTTATTTAACACCTTATTATTCCCCCTTTTCAATCCACACTTCATTAAAGAATGCACTAACTTCTTCTTATTGTTTCCTTCTTGTTACACAAGCTGGATACTGGCCTTTTTTCACATTTATGGCTAGTATGGATGTGTACAACTTATATTTGTAAAAATAATACTCTTTTTGATAACCCTCTATCTAGTTCTTACTTTTCATAAATGTTCTTGGTTTAAATCAATATTTAAACCTCTTTTTATCATTTTGTTAGGGTATGTATAGGCCTATTAGGTCTCTCTTAACTCCTTATGCTCACAGTCAGTTCTAGACCATACTCAAGGATCCTTACAAACTTAAATCCTCTAAAATATTTTAGCATACATTGTTACCCAACTAATAACCAAAAAATAAATTTTTTGTATGGTGAGAACTCAAGATATTCATGTTTGTGTATTGAAACCCTAAACAGGGTTATAACTAAGAGTTTATAGAATTGAGAAGGGGTCTTTTGAGTTTGTACTTTCCTAAGCATGTTTCAATGCAATCCATTGGTTTTTTAACCTCTATCATGACTAAACACACCTCCAATAATAACTAACACTTCTTACTATCTTTCTTCATACTTTTAATAGAATTTGTGTTGACTGTATGTACAGTCATAGGACTGTAAACACCAGTAAGGAGACATGATGTTGTCCTAAGGTTAAAAAAGGATTTTAAAACTTCATAATTATTGAAAAACGTTTACAATATTTGTAAACACCCTAAACAATCAATAATTACCACATGTGACTTATTTTTTTCCATATTTCCTACAAGAAATGGCTTGACTATGTATGCAGGAACAGGGTGCTACAAGTCTGAGTTTAGTTTTTTTATCAAACACAATATGACAACATGTTATCTATAAATTTAGAGTCTTAATAATAAGGTAATAAAACTAACCTAAAAATAACACTTTCCAAACTACCTCCCATAGGTTTATTCATTACTAAAGATGTTTGCATAGTATTCTTTCTCACCTCAAATAGATATCACAAGGTCTATATTGTTCTCCATAGTCAGTCGTAACCAAAAAATAAATGTATGGTTTTATAAACCTTAAATTCATATAAATAAAGTCTTAACAAAAAATTAACATGATTCAACATGATACATAAATATTTCCCCTCCAAAATAATACACACTCATACTTTCTTCAAACACATAATGCTAACAAAATAGGGCACCAGGAAGTTGGCTTTCAACTAAAACATTCTATGTAAAACAACATACATATATTTTTTGTCCTATAGAATTTATTTCTCTTTTGAATCAATAATAAAACATTAAACATTGTTTATTATTTCACTCCATGCATACACAATATTACCATTCTTTGTTGCATCTTAGTTTTCAAAATAAGATAAAATAACTAGATGAAACAAAAGGGCTGATAGTTAGTTTCTAGAAAAAGTATATTTTCATTCATTTGGTGTTCCACCAAATGATACTCTTAGAATCTAACCCCATATCACTACTCCAAAGACTCATACCAAAACATATAATTTTACAACATTTTTAAAGGAAACCCTATAATTACCTTCTTGGGATAAAAATCTCTATAGGCAACTAACAAAACAAAGTAATTACATTCTAACTTATTTGTTTATTACACCTTATGGATGATTTGTACATGGTACACATTTATAGACCTATTTAGGAGATAACCATAACATTTTATTCCCAATTACATCACAAAACTCCACCTAAGACTAAGAACAAAATTCAAATTTCTTAAATGATGTTTTGGTGGTAAATCACAACATAGACTCAAATTTGAATTTAAAGACTAACTATAAACACATTATATTAGACTTATACTAACTAAAACTACACAAAAATGGAAGCCACTAAAGATGCCCCTACATCATACTACCAAGGGGTAAAGAAACAATTTCCCTAAAGGTTATAAACATTCTTGCCTTAATGTGCTTCACGTGCTAACTTTTGATTTCTATTGCTTGGCCTCCTAGATCCCAAGGCCTACTTTAGGATTGTATACCTTCTTACCTTTTGTCTTTTGCTGCAAACAACTCCTCTTATATGTCTTGTGAGACATACTTATATCTTATCTTGCTTCTTTCTTGATTCCTTCATGTTATACCTATAAGATACAATAACTTATTAAAGAAAACATGTTATTTCTTATGCCCTTGAGGAATTATCCAACTCTCCTCTTTGATTTATTTTTGTTCTTTCTTCCAAGCACCTTCATGTGCTCTATATGCTTCACTCTTCTTCTTTGCATCATCCACCAATGCATCTTCTCTTTCTCTTTGTATGGTTTCTCCCTCATCTACAACTTGTAATTCAACCTCAATAACTACAAATTCATCATATGGAGTGTCTCTTTATACTTTATTTCTTCTTACCTTCATTAATGCCCTTATCTTGGACATCACTACTACATTTCAAAAGTCTATGTTTTCTTTTGTAATGTCCTCAACCATTTCTATATACACTTGATGAGGATCAAAGCCATATTTTTGCTTGAAGGATTCATACAATCTAGAATAATCCTCATACCTTTCCTTTTGATACTATCTCATTGTTCCTTTATCTTCATTTGCATCAACTTCATGATTCATTTTAACTTATTTTATGGATGGCTGACCAACTTGTTCTTCCTCCATCATTAAGACTCTATCTTGAGCCTCTTTTTCCTCTTCTTCATGATGTCTACACTCACACATCAATTATTTATTCAAATCCTTTACCTCTGCCTTCAATCTTCCTTCAGCTAGGCTCTATTTGTACTTCTTGATCTTTCAATACATCACTAGTTACCTTCTTTTTGCTTTCATACTTTGCAACTTTTCTTGGCTTGTCTATACCTTGTTCATGCATGCACACAATAAATTAGTTCTCATAGTAAGGTTTTTAGATTCATTTTCTCATTCAAGTTTTATTCATTGAATATATACTAGTTTATTCCATGCTTAAAATTTATTACTTAGTTTCTAACTCAATCCACAAGCTCTATCTTTACAACTATCTATCATACAATCCACTCTCTTTTTGGCATGGTAGATTTAGTAGCATTTTTAAGTCTTCGATACCCCTAATTAGCACATAGTCACCTTGTTCATAATTTTACCATTTGGATACATATTTAAAACTCATAAATCTCAAATACCTCCTTATTATCTAATAAATATCAAAATTTGGCCTTTTTTCACAAGTGGATTCTCCTGTTACATGCATTCTTGTATAAAAACCCTAGATAGGGTTATGACTGGGTCTATAAGACCCAAGAAGGTGTATTTTTCTTGTTTTAAAATCTCTAAATTCTTAAAAACAAATCTTATGGTTGTTTAATCTTTGTACCATCTTATAAAACCTCTTCCAACTATTGAACTCTCACTTTGAGATTTGTTTTCATCTTTCCTACACCACTTTGTATTAGACTATGTGTTTAACTAGGATATGTACATCTACAGTGAGACAAAAGAGATTATATGGTTATTGGATATTTTAATACCTCTATGACAACTTCTTGTATCTTAAACTATATTCTCATACTTCCTCTAAATGTTCATGGCCTCTTTGAAAACCTTGTTCCATCATGTTTTCTTTATACATAGTTAGACTGTAAGTGGGTACTAAACAATTCCTAGGTCTGTATTGATGGTTTCAATTATATAAATTAAAACTTAGTGTAATTAAATAATCTTAAAAATAAATAGGAAGAAAAACTTGTGAAGACATAAAGTTTTGTTATTAACTCAATTCACCTATGATCCTTATCCTAGAAGGCATGCTCAGAGTTTGTTCATACTCCATACAGGCCACACAGAGTATTTTTATGAAATAACCTTCATTCAAAAGTTTAGACAACAAATTAAAACCTTATAAATTTTTAGACACATATGTTCAACCTTCTAACTCAGTCATATCAATGGAATGTATCAGTTTTAAAACTTCCTCTATCATATTCTTTACATAGTCATCTCTTTATATTTGCATCAGGAAGGGACTGCAAGTTTGAATTACTTAAAAAATCTTGAAGCATTACCATAATATAAAAATCAACTTAAAAAAATCATAGATATGTTCTTCAAATTTATTTAATTCTACTTTCTATTATAATTGATTGTTGCACTATCAACTTTCATGACCTTACACAGAATGTCAATAGTACAAGGTATGCAAGCTTGTGTTAAACTATTCATCTATGCATGTGAAACCCATTTCATATAACAGCAAACATGTATTTAATGTGACTTACCAAAATATTCAAATCACTCAAAACTTATCTTTATTAATGTTCTCCTCTTATGATCTTTTTGCACATCTGATGTATTGGCATATACAGACTTTACAACAGTCTGCCAACAAAATCCACTTCTTATAATGAAAATTTTATATAAATTATTGGGGTTTTATTTTATTACATCTTCCAATCCAACCCATCCATTCTCTCATACATCAACACTATTATCTATTCCAAAAAGAGACTATAACTAACTTTTAACTTCTCTTTGCACATTTGAGAAGTATGAAATTGTCTAACTCCTAACATAACCACCTAGGTGACTCATCATGTGAGTCATTTATGAACCTAGTTGTTGCTGGAAAATTACACCATAATACCACCTTATAGTGACCACCTACTAACATGACCATTTACTCAAATTTTAGACTAAAAATTCAAAATTTCATATTTGAGGATTTGACAGGAAAATGCCAAAAAAATCAAAAATCAAATTTGATGAACTTTTAGCAATTATAAATTACCCCTAAAAACCTAACATGACCTAAAATTACTCAAAAAAAACTCAAAATTATAAATAGACTAATATTTACAATGTGGTAGGTGATGTCCCTGCACCATACTACTAAGGAGCAAGAAAAACTTTCCCATGAAAGTTATAAGTGATATAGAAATCATGTTGTTTGTAGAATCCTTCTTCCAAGTTGATGTCCACCTAGATCCTAAGACCTCTTTAAAACATATAGGACCTTTTGATTCTTGGATACTCCTTTGTTTCTCTTTTTTTTTTCTCCTCCTCTTTCTTTACATCTTCCCAATCAGTGGTAATTATTGTTCCTTTTCTTTCCTCTCATAAGCTACACATGGAACAAACATGTCAATCAGATCCACTTATTTTTTTCTCCCTTAGAGTTATCCTTGTTCTTTTTCTGCCATCCTTTCTTATTTTTGGCCAAAGATTGCCTCCAATACCAACTCAACTACCATGATGAGTATTCTAATACAAGGTAATAGTTCTCATATTGTGTTTGATGAGTATTCTAATTTAAACATTGATGAAGATGTATTATATGAGAGTAAATTTAGGCTACTTAATGTGTTTATGGAAGTACAATAAGGTAAAATAGCATATAATAAGGTGTTTGACACATGTGAAGGTGTAACAATAGAGAAGGAATAGGAAACATGAGTTGAAGTGTTTGAAAGAACTGAGATGTAGAAGGTGAAGGTGTTTTTTGGTCACTAATATAAGATTAAGGTGATAAAAATGAGTGCAAAAAATAATAATAAGATATATGTCATCATATCATGGATGAGTCAGACGATTTGAGTCTCATAGGAGACTAAGAAAGCATCATGGCAGCTGAGTTTGCATTGCAAACAATCTTGAGCCAAGAGGAAGAAGGGATGGTAGCCAAAAGACAAGGAGAACTTCAAGAGATCAAATAAGGAGTGGTTTTATTTGCAATTTTTTCTTCATGTTCAGGTCATTGGAATAAAGATAATAAACATTAGTTGCCACTAATTGGGAAGATGCAAAGCAAGAGGAAAAGTAAGAGGAAGAACAAGTGAAAGAACAACAAAGGAGGAGCCATCATAAGCAATCATCAAAAAGGCCTATATGTTTTGAATAAGCCTTGGGACCTAGGTGGATGTGAACTTTGATAAGGATAATAAAAAGGATCTCAAAGTCAACATAAATTACAAATTTTATGGGAAAATTTTCTACTCCTCGATATTATGATGCAGGAGCATCACTACCACATTATGTATAAAAGTCAAATGTCATGTTTTGGATTTCTTTTATAGTTTTTTTAGATCATTTTATGTCTCTAAGAGTCAATATTAGGTGTTATAACTTCATAAAATTTCAATTAGGGACCTTTAGGCATTTTCTCGCCTAAAAGGCCAATTCAAAGTTTTGAAAATTTTGTATCATTTTTCAATCATTTTGATGTGGTGAAAGGTGAAGATAATATGACCTTATATCTTAGGAGTCTTCAAGAGTGTTTTAGGTTATTTTTTACTTACTAGGTGGTTAAGGTAGTTTAAAGACTCTCCTTTCAATGTACAAGAGAGAGTAAATAACTAGTTACATCAATTTTTGATAATAAAAAGTAGTGGTTTTTATGGGAGAGTCATTAAATGAGGAGAGAATGGGGGGTTTTTTATTTTAATGAGAAATTTTAAAGAACCAAAAATAATAAGATAATGAAATTTTCTTTATTTTTATAACTAAGTTGTAGATCTTGTATTATGAATCTGTAATGAATTATCTATTTGTGTATCATGACTGTATTCATATGGATTATAAGCCAAGTCAACAAGATTGTCATGATTATTTATTCATAATGGTTAATAAATTTATTAGAGTTATCAATGTTATTATTACTATTTCAATTTAATCGTAACATGCTTCTTTCAAAGTAGTTTTCTAAATGTATATTCATAGTCAAATTAATGATTTTGAAACATCAAAGAAGGATGGAACAATGACAATTCATAATAATGATAGGTCCCTAAAGTTTATGGAGGATAGGGAAAGTTAATTTCCCTATATGTTTTAAATTCCTTATCTTCTATTAATTTTTGTTCATATGTTTTCAAGAAGAAACCTAAAGATAGATCTGAACTTTATTTTGTTCACAACCTGTGTTTGAATATTAAGAAGATTCATACATTTTGTAAAATAGGATCATACATGGGATGAATGAAAATTATAACATGCATATTGGTGAGTGTTACTACAATCTTATATAGTATATTTTGTTTTATTTAAGTGCCTTAAACACATAAGTTTTCATTATAAATAGTATTCTAGGACTGTGTTGATAAAAACCTTCACATAGTCAAACTATGAGTAAAGAGACATGATAAAAAAATAGTGGATTTAGAATAGTTTTGTGTTAAGAGGGGGTTTATATTGTTTTAAAAACATTTTAGAATCCTTCACCAAAGTTTAGAAACAGTAAATAAGCATAGAAACCCTTTTAGTCTCCTAGCAAACATGTAAAGATCAATTGAGCTTATACACTCAACACAGAGTTCATTTCAAAATCAGGAGAATAACAAGCTAAAATAATATTTAAGTGAAATAAATGATTGGGAAAGGTAATTAGAGGATATTAAAACCTTAAATAATATTCACACTCTTATGAAAATTTTTAAAACATTCAAATGAGAATTTTATACCCACTCAGGTTACAGGGTCTGTAAACAACCCTATGCTAGGGTTTCTTTTAAAAAATGAGGATTTTGGGTGATTAAAATGGTTAAATCCTATGATAATTTTTATATATAATTGGGCTCAGGTGATAAAATCTATTTTATATGTTTTAAAACTATTCTGTGCATACTAGTACTTACGCATCAAATTGTGTTGAAACAGGGCCTTAAAGACCTAAAAGGGCTAAAGAGAGGACTAAAAGGGTTTGGAAAAGTAATAGAGTAATTGAACCAAGACATCATACTTTTTAAAAACTAGGAATTAGATATAGGGTGTCTAAAATTAGGTTTGGTTTAGTGTTTAATATCCATACATGGCCGTACCTTGAAGAAAAGGCCGAAAAGGCTACTAAATGACCCTATCACAGTGAGGAAAGTGGAGAATGAAAGGGAGATTGTCTTGAAAGGTTAGTAAGAGGACAAATATAATCAATTTAATTTTAATAAGGTTAAAATAAAAATCAACATATTCATGAACCCTTGAAGGAGTCACCATACTTTTGAAGCAAGTAAGATCCTTAACAATAATGACGGGTAAAAGAGGGGTTAATAGAGGCCATTAATAGGATTTGGGAAGATAATAGGTAAATGACATAGAGATTTAGTATATTAAAAAGTAAATAGAGACAAAAGGTATTTAAATCAAGATTGAGAACCAATAATCTAGCAAGATAAGACAAATCAAAGTTCAAGAGCCAAACCAAGTCAAGAAAGGAACATGACAAGTTGACATTGCATAGGTAAGAGTTGGTGTGTGAGAGAGAGGTTATTTTTTTTTTCATTAAGGGAAATTTATTGGTAGACTCTACATTAATTTTTTATCTACAAAGATCATTTCATTTGGAAGGATCTACTGTATGTTACCGTATAGAGGGAAATATTATAAAAATGATACAAGAACAATATAAAAAAAACCCCAGGGTTGGTTTAGAGAGTTTAGAAATATATTAGGGATTGAGACCATGTTTAAGATAATATAATATATTAAAATAAACCTATAGAGGCTCATAGGTGATTTAAGGAAGCACTGAGAGAAGGAATTGATAGCTAGGAGCAACAAGAAGTATAAAGGAGTAAATCATAAAGAGAAGGAAATAAGAAAGTGAGGTGAATGAAATAGAAGGTGAAAGTGAGTGGGGTGATATTTTTGAATGTATAATATATATTTATAGGGACTATATGAAGTAATGATGAAACCAAAAGGTTTATATAATGAGTATAGAGATAAGAATGACATAAAGAGAAATAATAAAGAAGACAAAATAAGAATTTACCATGCAAGTATTGTAATTGCAAGTGTGAAGGATTGGTATTTAGAGTATGTGAATGATGATTTTAATCATTTGGTATCATATAATAATAAATATTCTTTAGGAAAATGACAAATACAATCATCAAGTGAAAGGTGCATGTGTTGTTTTGTATTCATTTGAGTTTTTGATATGTTGATGAAATAATATTGAGTTGTATGTGAGAGATAAGGTTAGTAGTAGCCCTACATCTAGTTAAAGTCTTGAATGAGTGAGATTTATTGATAATACCATTAGATATATCTCATAGGTGAGCTTTAGAATAGATAATAAATTACTAGTGAAAGGATAATAATAGAGACCCCAGTTGAGGTCAAGAGAGAGTAGATAGACCAAGTGAATGGTCATGATGTGGAAAGTGAGAGAAGGCTTGTCAAAAAGAGGTATAGGTCCATATGAGACCAAATATTTGTTAGAAATATTCAAGGATATGATAAAAAATATAGAAAATAATAAATTGGGTAACATGGATGAGAGCTACCATAAAGAGAAGAAAAGGATAGAGATGGAAAATAAGATGCAAGAGATGAGGTAGCAGATGGATAAATTATTGGTCATGCTAGAAAAGGTTAGATAAATGGAGATCCAATACTATATATGGGTGATGAGAATGAATTCACTCAAGTGGACAATCAAGCTACTAGTGAAGAGAATAAGGATGCAGGATGTGAGAAAGGAAAGAGAACAAAAGAGATTGCTTTGTAAGAAACTCAATATAGAGATTCACAAGTTTTGTTTGAGTAGGAAACATAAATAAAAAATGGGTGAACATCACCTTGAAAGGAATTTGATGCATTTGAGTGAGTATAAATAAGGTATTGGTAGCCATTTGGGTAAAGATAATGATAAAGAAGGAGTTTAGCTTGAAGGCCTCAATGAAGGCATGGAAAGAGAGGTATAAATCAATGGAGATAAGAAATATGATTTTTAGTTTACATATATGAGTGTTAAGAAGATAGAGAGGGAGATATACTTGAGTAATAAATTCATGATGAAAAGGTGGAAAATGAAGAGGAAATGCAGGTTGAAACAGTTGAGGAGTTTGTGAAGGAAGACAAAGAATAAGATGAAGCATGGATTTATAAGCCCCCTTTTCATAATATCTAGAACCATCACAAAGAGTCTTTAGAATTTTTCCACATATTCTTCCATGGTAATATTTTGTTTTAGTAATTCTAATTATCTAAAAAGTATTTTAGGGTTGATTTTATTAAATCTTTCGATCAACCTAGACTGACCATTAATTATTTAAGCTAATACCTATTGGGGCATCTAGAACCCACATGACAGAGGCAAAAATTGAAGGATGAATGCACATAAAGTGCAAGTTGATACAAGAAAGAGGTGGAAGAAATAAGGTATACTTGTATATGATATAGGAAAACATGAACACAAGAAGGAAAAACTAAATCAAGGAACGATAGCTAAAGACAAAGATAATCCAAGGAACCTAAACTGGAAGACAAAGAAGGAGCATGCAACAGTTTATTGGAGTTTATTTCTCCCTTCCCTATGAGTATGATGCAAGGGCATAAATAAAAGTGCGTAAATATGATCATGATTAAGTATCTTATGTTTTACAGTGTCCTTTAGAAGTTAATGGGGTCCATAGTAGGGTCTAAAATATCCTTAGGTGGCCCTTTGGCATTTTCCTACCAAATTAGGCATTTAAAATTTTGAATTATGTAAATGTGTTTTATATCATTTTGAGGTGTGTCAAGTTGGAAAATGCATGTAGGAGTATTTAAATGAGTCTTAATAGGGTATATGTGTGTTAGAAAGATTTTTTCATGTATAAATCTTGATTAAGGTGTCAAAACTAAGAAAAGTAAATGTAAAGGTCTTTGAAGGTAGCTGCCAATGAGTTAGTTATTAAGACATTTTCTTGGTGTAATAAGTTTTGGATTTGATATAGAAATAATATCATAGAGAGAGAGAGAGGTTAGTAGGAGTTAATAATTTTCAAAATTTATTTTTGAGTTTTGGAAGATAGGGGTATGAAGGAGGTAGAGTGAATGTAAACAAAATCCCTTGTATCTTGTTTAGGAGATAGACTTGTTAATGTACATATTCATATAATCAATGAAGTTTCCATATTTGAAATGATTCTTCTATGCTATGTTTGTATATTTATTTGTGACCATAATTTTATGTATGGAATGTTATGAGTTTGTTGGAACAAGATTCTATATTGCATGTTATAATCAATAATACCCTCCAGGTTTGAGACAAGAAGCCTATGCAAATGTGTGATTGGATGGTGGATAAACTAGCATGTTTTGAATATAGATTTACCTATGTATTTGGTGTTAAATATTTTTATACAAATGTATTTAATGTGTTGGAAATAATATAAGACTATGGTGTAGTATTGTTATTTAGATTGGCAAGACACAATAATTTGCAGGTCTAAAACTATAAATCTGAGCATGTTCATTGAAGCATATAGACAAATGAAGAAAGGAATCTATTAAAAATGAGAAAAATAATTGGATGATCACTCCATAACTTATAACACTATAATTAGACACTCATATCTTTGGTTTGGTTTCAATAATGAATGAAGGGTTTCAATAACCAAACCATATAACTTGTTTATATGTAATACTTCAAGAAACCTTTTTGAATATTGCCATCAAATGAACCTAGAGTTTTAATGGTGTAAAAATAGAGTATAATAACATTAAATATTAAAATCCAATTAATAAATCATAAAGGCATCAGACAAGTCTTTTTTTTGTGCATTCAAACCTTATATTCCTTTATACAAGCAGAATGTGGGCACAAAGACTAAGGTATAAAGATTACAATGTTGGAACAAGTCATTCAATACATGACACAAGATTGAGTAAGATGTGTTAATTCTCTATAGACTTAATATAATTATTTAAAAGGATTGGAAAGAAAAAAATTTCATTTTTAATAATAAGATAAACCTTCTTATGTTTACATAGTAAAGGAAAACACCAATAGAGATCTGATAAACTGAGCGTTAAACAAATTTAGTTATTGTTCAAGCCTAGAAAGAAGTTGAGAGATGTGTATTGGTATGTGACAGACCTTGATAAGGTCTTTAGGAGGTTTGAAATTCATTACAGGTTCTTTAAAACCCAAAAGAAGCCTCTCAGGTCTACAGAAGCCCTAGGTTAGGTTAGAACATAAAAATGATGATATCTAGATATCTAACCAGTCAAATGTGATGAAAGTTGGTATTTTGTTGGAATTTTTAATGATAAATAATATTTTAAAGGTTTTAGTCTAGTGAGGCATAGTATGGACCATATAATGAGGAGTGTGTTGTTGACAGGGTTGAAAAGGCCTCATAGGGCTAATTAGAAGAAGAAAAGGCTAGTAAGTGATGATATACAAAGAATTAGTGCCTAAAAGTTTGTGGAGAGGTGAAAGACACTAAAGGGAGTCATAAAATATACTTTTATTCTCAATATTCAATTGCATAAGTCTGTACAATGTAGATTAGTTAGGAAAAGGGCTACCAGGTAAATGACAAGAAGGAGATTTAGAGTAGACCTCGTGTTAGAGATTGAATATAGCAGAGTATGAGAAGGTGAAGATCTACATCATGTATCAGAGCCTAGATATACATTTGGAACTATTAGAATAATATTTTCATGAAGTATAGGTACAATTTACTTTGTTTTCATTTTGTGAATTTGATCGATTCAATGAAAGCATATTGAAGATTCTTTGAAGAGATTGATCAAAGAAGATTGCAAGTGATTGCAAGTAGTTGGTCAAGCAAATTAAAATCCAAGAGAAGATTTAGGAGAGAGAAAGATCTAAATAAGTTCATTGATACAAGGAGATATCTTTTATGAGAGATGGAGTAAGGTGCAACAAACTTGTTTAGCTTGGAGCAAGGTGTAAAAGGCTTGCTTAAGGAGGAACAAGGTGAAATAGACTTGTTTGGAAGAGTACAACTACCCAATAGGAAGGACCAATTGAGAGAATAAGAGAGAGGTGATATAATTTCATTTGATTAGGTATAAATATTATTTTTATGTTTTTAAAATCATTTATCATGCATACAAAAGAAAGAGAGTTTAGATTACTTTATTGAGAAAATGAGCACATTGAGGGCGTTGGCCATGGAGATAGAAGCTATTGATCAAGTACAATATCAAAAATATGATAAAGAGGTTGTATATGTTGAGAGGTTTGAAGAAGAGAAGAAGACACAAACAACATAACCAAGCAATAATAAACATGAGCAAGAGAGAGATTGCCAAGAAGATGAACAGAAGATTGTTTTTATTAACTTGTGTGTTACATGTGTAGGTTGGTTGCAAGAGAATAATCAAGTGATAAAGATGATCTAGTTAAAGATCAAAGTGAAATAGAATGACCTTAAAGGTGGAATATAGAGAAATAAGAATGAATTATGAGTCAACATAGGCAAGCATCATAAAGGTCTATGTTTCACAAATAAACCTTGGGATCTAGGAAGAGATTCCATTGTATAAAATGTGATGCAAAGAATATCAAAGCCAAGACAATTATAAATATTAGGGAAAATTTTATTTCACTCCTTAATAGTATGATGTAGGACTATCACTACCCCTTGTATATATTAGTCTAGTTTCATGTCTATGAGTCAATCTAGTCATTAGGGTTCTTAAGAATAATTAGTGTTGTTATAAGGTTTAGGTAGTTAAGAACTTTCCTCAACGTAATTGAGGAAGTTCCAAAAGTTATTTATGAGTGTTTTTGAAATATATAGTGGTTTTTAGAGTGAAGCAAGTCAGGTCATTCAAGATAGGAGAATAAAATTGGAGAGTGGATTCAAAGATGAAATGGTTGTCAAACCCCATTGTAAATAAGAAAGATTTCTTGATTTTGTAATTCATTTACAGACCCTGTTTTGTTCCATTATTTTGTGTTTTGGAAATGGGATTCAAATCCATGTATGTGATGTTGGGATAGATGTAGTTAATGTAAAAATTTTATATCTAATGCATTAAGAAGAAACACATGTTATGGTTGAGAGGGAGAATACATAGTACTTTGTGAGTTGAAGGAACTTTCATTTCATTATTTTGTAATCTCTGATTATATTTGCATACCCTATGTGATATATGCTTGAATATTGAAAGAGGAAAACATTCTAAAGAGAAAAGACCACATATGTATTGAATTATCATAATAGACTTGAAGGAGAGTCTCTATACCTAATAAATAATGAAGGAAGATTATATAGAATAAAGAGAAGGTATTGAACTCTATTTTTTCCAGAATACTTCTAGACTAACTATGTCAGATTGTGTAATTAGGAATGATTCTATTGGTATAGATTTAAGATGTGTGGGTAGTTGTTAATAGGTTATAACAAGTTTTTAATAGCCATAGAAGTGTATTCACTACTGTGTTGGTAAGAATCTATTGAAGAACATCTAACATAAATCTTACATGTTTTCATATTTAATGACTATGATGATTTGCTCCACAAAGAATGATATGAATGGATTGTGATTTTAAAAAGGAGTTTATATGAGTTAATATTTAATATATTATCTAATTGTACTATGTATTTTAAGAGGTTGTTTTCATTTCATTTCACAAATAGGATTGTATACACAAGTTGTGATGGTATATGCCTTGATTGTCAATCCACAAAATGTTGTTAATAGGTATAAATGAGACATTAAGATGTATTAATGAGTTCAAAGGACATTTGAAGGTGTCTTATTGTTTATAAACCTAGAAAAAAGTTTAGAAACCTCAATCAAAATCAAAATTTTGTAGACCCTATGTCACAATATTGTGCAAACAATGATTCTAAAAAAAATGTTGTAAAGAAATGTAACAGAGGTGACATGTGAGTTTTTAAGGTTAAAAAAGGATATAATAGGTAAATACATAAATAAAAAGGCTTTAAAATTTATTTGAAACCTTTAGGAGGCCTAACACTCTATATTGACCCTTCTCAGGTTTGCATGCTATAACTGAGTTACATAGTGTCAATAAGAACCTACAGAATTCTATAAAAATAATACATTGAATGAATACAAGCACCATTGGCAAGAATAAAATTTGAGGATACTGAAATGGTTTATAATAGACCTTAGTGAGTTATATAAATGGATTTTGAATAATTGAAGTTGACAAGGTATGGGAAAGTACATAATTATGTGACTATGTGTTCAAAATCCTAACAGTGACTTAAATAGGCCCATGCGAAGTATAAGAAGTGAATATAAAGAAGGATAAAATGGTTGAATGAAGACATGAAATTTTTTAGACATCTCATATAGGATAGAGGAGGGTCCAAAGTTGTCTAGTTTTCCAAAGTACATTTGTACCTATCAGTATAAGGTGATTTTTTTCAAAAAAGGCTAGTAATACTATTGCATATACAAAGAATCCATTATTTATAGTTCAAAAGACAAAAAGGGTCAATGTCAAGTAATGAGAGAAAGATTATGTAACTTGAATAACAAAAGAGTGAAAGATATTATTGTAACATCTGCATCAATATTCCATGGGTTCAACATCTTTTAAACATTTTTTCCATATGTTTTTAGTGAGCTTCTTGTCTTTTTGAAAAGATGGTAAAATCATCAAGGTAGACCACTATGATTTTATTCTTTACATAATGAAAAATTAGATGAATTTCCATTTGAAAAGTTGTGCTTGCATTAATGAGAGAAAAATTCATCCTCATGTATTAAAACATACCCCGTGGTGTTGTGAATGTAGTTTTTAATCGATCTTCTCTTGTAACTTTGACTTGGCTAAATCCTTAAAACCATCGAGGATTAAAAACATTTTTGAAGCTATAATAAATTGTATTACTTTCTCTATGATAGGTAGAGTATAATTATATTCCTATGAAGATTTATTAAAATTTAAAAAATCAACACAAGTCCTTATCTCACCATTTTGCTTGAAAATAGTCATAATGTTAGTAACCTAAGGGGAATGTGAATGGAAAAAATGATTCTCACATTCATCATATTATGAACATCATCAAAATTAGTTTGGGTTATTTTAGGGTTAGACACCTAGATGAAGGGTAATAGTGTGTTTCATTTCCATGCCTGTATAATATTTCAAATTTTTAGAATAACAGGGAAGGATATGTAATTTCTAAGTAAGGATACAAATTTCTTACATTCTTCTGAAGAACAACATTTTTTAATATTGACCATCCTAGGTTGTTCTTCAAAACTAATATTTATATTTTTAAAATTAACTAAATTTGGAAAATCCTTTTTTAATTTTTTCTTGACAAACCTAACATGTTTATCAAAAAGATCTTCAAGTGAAACTAGACCTTTCAAGATCTAGTTGCCATTTGGCTGATTCACACCATCTTTAATATTATCATTATATATTCCATCTTCATATGGTTGGGAGGTAGACTCTCTATATTCTAAATCACTACCTTTAAATTATAGGTTCTTGAAATTATCTAAAGTTTCCAAGAAAATGATTATTTGTTAATCATCATTGAAAACTTGTCAGTTTTTAGAGTTTCCAAAAACACTAGAAGGAAAACCATCTCAATGGTTTAATTATATTTATCAAACTTGGGATGAGGAATCATAAAGGTAGTGGATATTTCCAATGCATTATATTCTTTTTTCTAACATCTTAATAATGCAACATTAGAAAAATATTCTAAATTCTCAATGTCATCCCAAACCATGTTTCTATAATACATTAAATGATCATTTTTAACTTGAAAACAATTCTTAATTTTTTGATGACCAACTCAACATCAACTTGTGATTTTAGATTATTTATTCTCATTTCCTCTAAAACTTAGATGCCTGAAAGCAATGCTTCTTATTCTATAGTATTGCTTTCATTTGAAAATTTCAGTTTATAGGAAAATGAAAATATCTTTTCAATTAGAGTTATAATCCCCACAGTGGTGCTAAAGTTTCTTTGATTTACAAAGTCAAAACATCATTTCAACTAACTTTTATTATCTCAAGAATATTCAAATCATCTTCAAACATCATCATGTAATTCCACATACCTACATATTCATACACAATATCATCTTGAGGGTCATCTAATTTATGGACTATGAACCTTGTTTAAAGCTCAAGTTCCAACCCATGTTTCACTCCTTTCACCAGGATCATAAAATGAGACAAGTCCATCTAAATTCCACCTCCTATATATTTGTAGAAACTTAAGTTTTAGGGATGTTTACAATTAGAAAGGTAAGTTGTACTCTATTTTCTGGAAAAGTATGCAAGGCTACTTTTCTTGATCTATCCATCTAGGTTACTTGTTTAGTGTTAGTTGTTCACAAGAATAATTAAGCTTGCATAACAAAAAATAAAAGGTGTACATAGATGAATGAAAAATATTAATTTTTATCTTCTTAATGTAGATCAAGGTATGCAATTTAAATTTGAATAATCTCATTTTAACACACACATCAAACACTCAAATATGCACATGTAAGGGAATTAATTAGACATTGATTTTGGTACAAGTTTTATTATTATAATGTTTTTAATATCAAATTTTAAATGTGGATCATCACCTTTATTAGGGTATTATTGGTAATTATTTGTGTATTTTATCCTCTCTTCTTCCTCTTTGTGTGATAATTTGGTTCTATTTTCCTTTGTTTGTCATTATGTCATTTTTTCTAGTGTCGAAGGGAATTTTTTATCTTGCCTCCATCTGTTGGTGTTTGTTTCTTATTCTTAGGAAAAAATGTAGCTAAATCAATGTCATCCTTTGTTTTTTGGACCATTATTCCCATTGTCACATCTTATCAATGTTTGGATCTATTTTTTAGTATTTTTCCTTTTCCTTTGTCATAATTTGCTTGTCGATTAGTCTTTAATTCAAACCATTTGAAGCCTATATATATAAATCACATATGAACATTTTAATAAGAAAAAAGATATGAGGACATTGAGGTTATATGGAATATTCAAATGCTTAGCATTCTATTTCAAGTCTCAGCATACCTAAAAAGGATTTATCTCTACTCAAAAGGAATTGCATCACATCATCTATTGAATTTTATACCAACATAAGGATTTAGTCAATGTCTAAGTAGTTACATCCCCACATAGAAAGAGAAATAAAATTTGTTCTCTCAATCCTCCCTTTACACTCATAGGAAATACAAAAGGTTTAATTATGGTACATGAGATATGTGGCACAACCCTATATTTATGGATACTTGAATCAACTACTTCTGTCCTCTCTTTTACATAATGTTTCCTTATGAAAGCTATCTCAAACACATCCAAGATAAAATTAAAACATTAATTCATGAAAAAATAATAAGCAAAGGTACATGAAGGTTTATCATCAGATAACAAACCATAAAAAAAATATATACTCAAAACCTATGAAGATGAACTCTATAGTTCCTAGAAAAACTCACTACATGATTCTAGCTAGAGGTGATTTTGACTAGGTCAAAAATTTTAATCCCTATTTCATACATCAATTTTGAACAAAAGGCTCAGATTTCACATATAGGTTTTATATAACCATTGTATTCAATATACACTTTAATAATTCCACAATTCAACAAGGTGTGCCTATTTCTTTTTACTTTCTCTCTTTCCATGTCAATTGTTAATTCATAGTTTCCTTGTGCTAGTTTACATATTCAACCGCTAGAGTTAGGCCTAATTTTTTTTATCGATATATCATAGATATAGATTAGTGCACCATTGTTTTACCTTATTTAAGCCTAAAATAATTTTTTGTTAAAATTTTATATTTTGAAATCATCCCAAGTGGTCTTCCCTTAAATATGAATCTTTATATGTTCATTATCTTTTTGATGTGAGAAGATCAAAATCTTAGTTTTTATAGAGTTTACTTGCATCCCAACCTATTTTTAAAAAATTTATAAGGATTTCAAGTGATCTCTTAGGTTTTTAGTTATTTTTATGGTGAAAATAAGATCATTTGCATATAGAAAGAGTTTTATCATGTAACTGACTACCTGGACTTTGCCACCCACTAGTTTGTCTATCCAATCTTCCAATTTGTCAATATAGAGTGAAAATAAAGTTGGTGACAATGGACACCCATTTTTGGCCCATATGTCACTATCTAATATTTCTAAAAATCATGCATATATTCTAATTTTGTCTCTGACCTACTCATATAGTTCATGAATTATTGCCTTGTATTCTTACTCCAAGTTCCTCCATATTGTCCCAAAATGTGTCTCTAGGAATTGTGTCAAATTAGTTTTTGAAATCACTGAAGAAACAAAAGTATTTTTATACTTTTTTTCCATACTTTCACTTAAATGTATGAAGGTGATGCAATGATCTATTATTGACTACTTTTGTTTGAAGTTCACATGGCCCTTTTCTCTATTTCCTTGACTCTCAACCCAATCTTTGAATTTACATTCAACCATATTTCCCAACCATATTTCCATGATGGGATTGATCATAATATTTATTTAGTTTGATGGGTGGTCCACATCTTCATGTTAGAATAATATAGTGGTCTAGTCTGGGGAGAAACCTTCTTGATATTTTTTTAAATGCTTATTATGTGAGGTGTCAAGATGTCAATATCCCATTTTTAACATATATCTTGTAGCCCATATATGTCTTGCACCTTACTACTAGCTAGATTAATAAATCCTTGCTAACCTCTCTTGTAGTTAACAATTTTTTATGTGTGTGTTGATTTTTTATTTTTTCTTTTTTTTAGGGGGGGGGGGATTATCTTCTCTATGATTATATAGTTATCTACATATTCTAATCATTACAATGATGTGATATTATTATTTATATTATTTATATTTGTTTTTAACTATCTCAAAAAATTCTTGGGGTCATATTTCCCTAGCCATATCAACACTTCCTACCTTATTTTCATGTAGTTATCCTTTTTTTTTCACCAATTGCATGTGTATATATATATCTTCCCTAGTTATTTAATTTTTTTTACTACCTTACATTCATTGTTAACCTAAACTTTCACTAGAATGTTTTCTTTTATGTCCATCCTAGATTTAGATATTTTATGTGTATAGTGCTTCTTGTATTATGTCCATTAATTTTATACTATTGAATTTTCTCTCATGTGACTTGAATTTTTTATTTTCTACCCCTTATAGGCTAACTTTAATTGTTGTTATGAAAATTACTTAAATTTCTTATATCATGCTTATGTTTCCTTTCCCTTTTTTTCCCTTTTGGTTGTCTTGGTTGTTTTGGTTTCATTTGTATTTTTTTTTGGAAAATGTCATGCTGATTTTTTAGTATATTGGGTTGTGATAAAATTTCATATCAATTATGGATTCACAAAGTTATATCTCTATAATCCCCTAACTGAAATGTAGTGAGCAAACAAAATAATCTGCCATACTTTTCTAACTACAGGTGTAGACTCCTAAATTTGGTGTTAGACACTTTGGCCACATCAACTTTGGCACAATTTAAGATACTTGGACATTGCAAAAACATTTCAATCTTGTGCACACATTCCCTCTATGAATTTACCCATGTGTTATTTTTTCCATCCCTATTTTATAGTTACACTTATTCAATATCAACTTAGTCTCTGCAAGAACCTTCTATAATCCTAAAGGGACCATATCCACATATTAGATTATTGATTCTCATTCCCAAGATAGTACTCACAATAAATATACAATTATAGTTACCAAACATATTTACATATTCTAGTAGTGTTTAGGAACACTCAAATACTATTTTTCAAATTGGGAAGTCTCCATTAAGTTAGCCTAAACATGTTTCATAGGTTCGTCATAATGAGAAATATCAAAGAGTTAGTTATAAATAGAAACCAATCCTAAGTTTATTATCACTTATTGAGAAATCAATTATCACTCTCTTGAGATGTAATAAAAAATCCATACATATTTGAAGATCCAAGTAAGAACACACACACGGGTAAAAGTTTCATGGTGCCAAGTGTCAAAATATAAACATTGCATTTCAATCTAGATTGATGACAATGGTGCACACACACACCTATGTAGGATAAATACATGTAGTTTTAACCTTGTTTAGAGTTTTGTATATAGGTAATGTAAAATCACTTAGCAGGGAGTGGTTGGGATTATCCAACCCAAAATACTTACCCCCTTTTCAAGGGTCATCTTGCAGTCAAAATAAAATTTAGGATTTGGATATAATGAGAAGAAAAATATATAACAACTCATAGGACTGAAGGTGAGTGCACACATAAGGATCATCTATAGGCATAAGGTTTTGAGGAGTTATCTGCATGCATAATCTATAAGGAAACTACCAACAAATCCATGGTAGTAATAGTTATTATAGGATTTATACTTTCAATATATGTCTAATGAGGGTTTGAGTGTTAAGTTGTGGAGCTAAAAGCTTCACCAGGATGTTAATCAGGAGGTTGTTGAGTTCAACCAGTAACTGGCATTGGTAGTATTGCCGATGTCAGTTAGGCAGGGACCAGGGATCATTCGACGTCAGTCAGGAGTAGACTGACAGCAACTGACATCGGTCACCTATACATGTGCATGCGTTTGCATGTGTTTCTAGAATGCATTTCCAGAATTAGACTCATCTAATTTTAAGAGGTCTGAGAGTGTTTTCATGTTGAAGACTAATTTAAGTCTTGAGTCTATGTTTCTAATTATTATAATTATAAGTCTAATTATTGTATGCTTGGGATCCTATTTAAGAGACCCATGAGGCATGTATTGTAATTAAAAAAGGCAAGTAAAGCATTGAAGTAAGAAATCAAGGTCAAAGGAGATCTGCAAGGTGCAAGGTCAAGGAGATCAGCTGAAGCTATCAAGTAGGGGATAAAAACTCAGGGTGTTGAGTTAGTTGTGGTTGAGAAAGAGAGAGAGAACTCTTGAGTGAAATACTGTACACCCAAAAGGTGTGAGGAGGAGAGGAAAATTTCTTTATTGTATTCAAGAAGAGTGTTAATATAGATAGTATTGTTTCTCATATTCTTTGTTGTTTCAAGTTTCTAGTTACATAATCATTCTGGTTCAA
Source organism: Torreya grandis (assembly GCA_037957365.1). Classification (NCBI taxonomy): domain Eukaryota; kingdom Viridiplantae; phylum Streptophyta; class Pinopsida; order Cupressales; family Taxaceae; genus Torreya; species Torreya grandis. The sequence goes on from JARHVA010000558.1 coordinate 1,465,764, forward strand.
TTTTGTGTTTAATTTCTTATATAAAAGTAATCAATTGTGCTCCTAATCCTGACAAAGTGGTATCAGAGCTAAGGTTGCAGGGAGTAGGTTATTATTTGATTACAGGTCATTCTCAGGGGTTTCTGATATAGTGGGAGTATAGAAATGGTAAAAGAAAGTAAGCTACAAATGGAGAAGTTTAACAGCAAGAATTATCAACATTGGAGGATGTAGATAGAAGATTATCTGTATCAGAAGATTTGTACTTACCATTGGGTGGGGTTGCATGCAAGCCCACAGACATGAAGGATGAAGAATGGAATGTTCTTGATCGAAAGGCTCTGGGATCCATAAGGTTGAGCCTTGCATCATCTATGATTTCCAACTTATCACAGTGTAAGACAATGGAAGAGTTGATAGAATCTTTGGCAAATTTATATGAAAAGCCCTCAACTTCAAATAAGGTATTTTTTATGAAGCAGTTATTTACTTTGCAAATGTAGGAAGGTGGATCGGTATATAGTCATCGTAGTTATTTCCATGGTTTGGTAATCCACTTAAATTTAGTCAATATTGTTTTTGATGATGAAATAAAGGCTCTCTTAATCTTATGCTCATTACCTTAAAGTTGGGAGAGTTTGGTAATGGCAGTAAGTAATATTGTGTTTGCTTCTAAAATCTTAAAAGTTGATGATGTAGTTAGTGTAATCTTGAATGAAGGCATTCATAAGAAAAGCACAGGTGAATCATCAGGGAATGTTTTAAGTGCTAAAAGTAGGGGAAGGCAAAGAGAGAAGGTCAATCAAGGGAAATCAAGGTCAAAGATGGAAAAGAGATCCAAATCTAGAAATGGAGGTATCACCTATTGGTTTTGTGGAAAGAGAGGACACACAAAGAAAGATTATTGGTTGAAGGATAAAGAAAATCAACATGAAGGTAATGAAGAAGCAAAAGATGCAGGTATTGTGGCACAGGATGCTCTCATACTTTCTTTGGATAGTCAGCTAGAATCATGGGTTTTAGATTCTGGTGCTTCTTTTCATGCAACCCCAAATTGAGATTTGTTCCATGAGTATGTCCAGGGAGACATTGGAGAGATTTATTTAGGGGATGGTACGCCTTGTAAAATGGCTGGCAAAGGGAAAGTGCAGCTGGAATTGTAGACGGGCAACACATGGGTGTTGAAGGAGGTTATGCATGTCTTAGTCCTGAAGTAGAGTTTGGTTTCTATAGGAAAGTTGGGTGATGAGGGATGCACAGTAACCCTCACTACAAATTCTTGGAAGGTTTCCAAGGGTGCACTTGTTTTAGCAAGAGGTAAGAAAGTAGGTACTCTTTATCTATCTACTTGTATTACTGATTCTCCTTCTGGTTTATCTACTTCAGCTGTAGATTTGAAGATGTGGCTTAGTAGGCTTATTCAAATGAATAAGAAGGGAACAAACATTCTTGAGTCAAAGGGTATGAGTTTAGATTCAAAGGGCTTAGATCGAGTTCATTGCAAGAAATGGAAATTTGATGTTTTTTACAAGAATAGGGAACCCTTGGTGTTTATGGAGGAGATGATGGATAGAGATCAGTCACAGGGGTTGAATAATTTTGAGCAGGGTAGTTTGGATAGGTTTTTGATCCAAGATGAGCTCATAGGTGAAAAAGTCATCACTTACAGGAAAACATAGGTACCGATGTCGATCAGATGGAATTGATGTCGATCAGGCAGGTACCAATGTCAGTCATGTGCAGACCAGTAGAGTCAGTAGTATCAGGCTGGTGGAACCGATGTCGATCAGGTAGGAACTGACATCGGTAGATAGGTCAGTCGCATGGAACCAATGTCGGTTAGGTGTAGACTGAGAGATGGCTGAGATTAGTCACTAGAACGGATGTTGGGTGGATAGCACGTTGTCAAGGAGTCTCAAATGCCCATATAGATGGACACGTGAGATAGAAGGCTAGGGTATATGGTCTTGAGCTAGCTGCAAGGCAATGGAGTTTTGACAGGGATATGACTAAGCATGGCTTTAGTCAAGGTCAATGTGAGCATTGTGTTTTCTTTTACTAGGTTGGATAATATTAGCTACATTATCTTGTTATTGTATGTAGTGTGTATGTGTGTTGCAGGGTTACATATGCAATGAGTTACTAAACTAAAGGTAAAGTTAGTTCAGAGATGTGTCATGAGGAATCTGGGAGTAGCAAGATTCTTTGGCATGAGTATGTCTAGAGACATGGAAGATCACAGGTTGATTTTCTCTCTAGTGGGAGTTGATGTGAAGGTGTTGGTAGGGTTCAATATGCAGGATGCAGAATCGGTAAACACACCAAGGGTTGGATAGTTCAAGTTGAGCTTAGAATAGTGTTTGAAATCACATGAGGTCTGGTGTAGACCTGAGTTTTCCTGAGTAGTGGGAGTTGTCAAAAAGTTCGGAGCCAATTTAGGAAAGAAGGAGTACTGGAGAGTAGTTTAGTGGATTCTCAGGTATTTGAGAGGGACCAGTAGCAAGTATTTATGTAGGGTTAAGCACTTCTCTACATGGTATGTAGGTTTGGATGTGGCAGGTTACTTGGATGATAGGTGTAGCATCATAGGATGTGTGGTGGTTGGTCTTCAAAATTGAGCTTGAATATGGAGGTGCCTGAGATGATTAGTGGATGTTGCTGTATAGGTGCAACTATTTATCTCCAAGTGGGAGATTGTTAAGTTGTGGAGCTAAAAGCTTCACTAGGATGCTAATCAAGAGGTTGTTGAGTTTAACCAGTAACTAGCATCAGTAGTATTGCTGACATTGGTTAGGTAGGGACCAAGGATCGATCGATGTCAGTCAGGAGCAGACTGATAGCAACCAATGGCGGTCACCTGTGCATGTGCATGCATTTGCATGCATTTCTAGAATGCGTTTCTAGAATTAGACTCGTCTAATTTTAAGAGGTCTGAGAGTGTTTGCATGTTGAAGAATAATTTAAGTCTTGAGTCTATGTTTCTAATTATTGTAATTAGAAGTCTAATTATTGTATGCTTGGGATCTTATTTAAGAGACCCATGAGGCATGTATTGTAATTAAAAAAGGCAAGTAAAGCATTGAAGCAAGAAAGCAAGGTCAAAGGAGATCTGCAAGGTGCAAGGTCAAGGAGATCAGCTGAAGCTATCAAGGAGGGGATAATAACTCAGGGTGTTGAGTTAGTTATGGTTGAGAAAGAGAGAGAGAACTCTTGAGTGAAATAATATACACCCAAGAGGTGTGAGGAGGAGAGGAAGATTTCTTTATTGTATTCAATAAGAGTGTTAATATAGATAGTATTATTTCTCATATTCTTTGATGTTTCAAGTTTCTAGTTACTTAATTATTCTAGTTTAATTCCATGTTTAATTGCTTATAGAAAAGTAATCAATTGGGCTCCTAATCCTGACATTGAGTCACTATTTTCTAATCTGAACATTGAAGAAGCATACACAGGGAATTTTTAGAATTAGTGATGATGGTGGTGAGTGACAAAATATATAAATAAGATAAGTACATCTCTCCCATATTACTTTGTCAATTCAAATTTTCTAAGTGCAATATCAATCCATCTATTTCTAAATTCAGATTAGGTTATTATTTATAAAATCCACACAATATAATATTTCTAATGGTACTTTATTTATACCATGTTAATACAATCTAAGTAAAAAAATAGGTCATGCAAATACACCCTCAAATTTTAGCCATGTTCTCGTGTCATTGCATATGATTAGGTCATGTATGAAATATAACCACAAAAATTATTCCTCGATGTATGTTACATTTTTTTTCCCATCTCTTGATCTCCTTTTCCACCTATTGCCTTCATCATCCTCTAGCCATAATGGGTTGCCATTTTTGTCATTGCTATATCTTGTGGTATTATCTTGATTATTTGTTGTTTTGATGTTTAAATTCCTTGTTAGAATTACCTTTCCAAGATTTTTATAAGTTGATATTTCCTTCCGAAGAATTCATATGGTTCTTCATAATTTACATATATTTTCTTATATACTTTTGATTTTTGTTTCTTGAATCATTCTATCATTTTTAGTGATATGAATCCAAATGTATTAATTACGTGTGTATTTTTTCACTATTTGTATATATTTTCCATATATTTATTTTATGAGTATCATTTCACCTCCATGTCCCCTCCCATTTTTTAGTACTTCATTTCCTACTGATGCTTTTATGTATCCAATAGAGTCTAGTGTTTTTCATCCATCATGTTTGTGTGTCTCTGTAAGGATAATTATGTCTTTTATTTCAATTATAAACCCTAAAATGGGAACTCTTTTACAAAGGTAACCTATAAAATTATATCTTACCAACATTAAGTGCTATCAGTGGGCCCTATCTCCCTATTTGTCATGTGTCATCTATATTTCAATACTTTTTTTCCATTTTTTTACCATGTCCATTTGCCTTCTAACCTAGTTGTTCCTACTTTTTCCTATTCTCTCATTTGCTTGTCCTATTGAATTATGTCATATTATCATCCAAATAGAAGAATGATACTTATAATATGCATCTTATCATCTTCACCTTTCATTATAAATCAAATATTTATATATGTTCCTCCTTCCCTTTCCTCTCCTAGATTGTGAGATTGACATCTTTGTGCTTTTCATATTAGTTTATCCTCGAGAAATCCTCTTACCAGGTTATTGATGTCTTCATTTTATCTATAATATCTTACTCACTAAATAATTATGTTGGTTGACCCATTAGTTCTCTCCCTCTCTTCCTTTATTTATAGTCATAATTTTTTGTATTAGTTTTTATTTTATGATGGTTCCTTGACTACTCTTGCCCATGTTGGGCTTCTTAAGTTAACTCCATTTATAATTATCCTTTATCTTAATGTTTAATGTCATTGTTTGTATCTATTTTATTTGCATCATGGTCAATTTTTGTGAAGCCTACACCTTATCTTTCCTTGTGATTATTTGTGATGTGTTTTACTTTAGCGTGTGTAGTTCTTGTTGCCAAGCTTCCATCATTTTGCATAGGTTGATCACTTTATCTCTAAGCATCTCATTTTATTTCTCTAATTTTAAATTTTATTTTACCATTTTTGAAAAATTATCTTCTTGTATCTATTTCCTTGCTTCTAATCCTTAAACCTTCTCTTTGATGCTCAATAACTCCCTTAAGTAGAGCTTCATTGACCAAAAAAGTGGTATTGATGTAGTGTTGTGTATTTCATTTGTCTAAAGTTGTCACCATGATAAAAAACTTTGATGAGTATATGACATGGTTCTCCTCTATGGTCTTTTGGATAAGTTCCATGTATATTCCCTTATTTATCTATTAGTCTATCCCCTCGTGTTCTATTTGTTCATGTTTAGGGTATTATTCTATTTGGATTTCACTTCTTGTTTTTAGCAGAATAATACCAAGATTATTATTTTGATCTTATTTATTTTGTGTTTTTGTTTATATTTCACTTATTTTCCACCAATGATTTAGTATTGTATAACTAACATCTCATCTTCATCATCATCATCATCTTATTACAATTTCCATAATCCATAATTTTCACATACATCCCAAAATCACATGAAACTTTTTTTGAACTTTTATAAAATTCTGAGAGGAACCTTGATATATGTAATATTAATATAAGCTACTCATTTTATAGGACTTTGAATGTTGTAAAAATACTTCTAAACCTATTTTTGAAATTTGATTTCCTTAACAAAAGTCTGCTACAAACATTTATTACTTCAATGAGAATAGTGGAATGAATTACCTAAAATAGATACCATATTAAATCTAAAATTTAGATCATGCTTCCCTAATTAGAGGCTTTCACTCTCTAAAGTCTATAAATGATGAAATTTTTTCCAATGTATTTACCATGTTATGAAATTTTCAAGCTTACTCCATTATTGAGGATTATAAGGACACCAAATTATCAATGCCTCCAACACTTTCAATGTTCCCTACACTCTTAGGTGTAAGAATTATTTCCTCATCTCCATTATGTTTTGTAGTATATAATCTTAGTCCATTCTCAGGGATTACAAGGAAACCAACCTGGAAAACATCATATAATTTTAATGTTCTCTACATTCTTAAGTGGAGGACTTATTTCTTCAACAAGAGAGGGAGACTATTGAACTCAACCATCTTAGTTATAGTCCTCAAAATATATCTTCTATACACTTCATTAAGTTCCTATTCACTCTATATGCTTCTTTTATTTCTTGCATTCCATCTTTGATTAACTCCCCAATTTTAAGGATTTTAGTCCTAAATTTTATTATAAACTCATGTGGTGAGAAAATTCCTTTCCTCCTTCTTCGAATGACCATTAGATTTGATTTGAAATCATAATTTTGATCTAATTTTCCAATTATATTATTCTCACCTTCTCTATGATATTTATTTCATATATAATACAACATACTTTTCCAACTCCTATTGGCCATTAGGAAAAAGGATCTTCAATGAAAGTATCCAAACACCTTCTTCTTCATTCAGCATGGAAGGCTCAAAGAAACTTAAGATTTCAACATTCCTAAAAATATATTTCTTCATAAAAATGAGGCATATTCAACCTAAAATAAATATTAATCAGGTTTATTAATGTTATTTTGAGGTCTTTATTTTCTCAAGTGCAACCATACCTTGTGTTGAATAAGGAAAATATGCTCAAATAAATTTTGAACATGCCTTGCTCTCCACTTTGCTAGTGAATATCTTAACCTTTATTTACTTTTTAAGTGTATTCATCAAGTGGAATGGTTAGCTTTGTGAACTCATGAAATAACATTTTCATGTCCTTTACATGTCATTTTAATCAAAGACTATATTTAAATACCTTCACATCACAACACCCATAATGTCTTATACCATATTTTTTATAACAACACATATAGTGTCATTTGAACATACCTTGCTACCAAGGAATCAAGACACCTTCTCTATCAACACTTGTTATGCAAGTAATGGGAATGTATCGACACAATGGTCAAACCAAAACAACCACCATAATGGAACACTAACTGCTTTTGATACCAATCTGATTCATAATTTACATGGATCAGATTGTAAGCATATTAGCTCTAATACTAATCCAATTCATAATTTGGTGTATATTCCACACATAATTCACTAATATGAATCATATTAAACTATTAACTATTCTTTGATTGATTAGCTTTTTGTTTGCACATGTAATTGATTTAAAATAGTCAATAAATGTGAACAATACATGAATTTTTAATGTTACGTAATTGAAAGGAAATTGAATGTGAAAATAGAGAAATAACACACAAGAAAAAAATTGAAAAGATATAAAAAGATTAACCTGGAGATTCTCAATTTTGGAAAATTACAGAAGAGTGAAAGATCTCCTCCTTTTTCCACCATATACCTTTGTAATTATAGGTTTGTTACCCTGTCAAGGACTTCATTAACATTAATTGCATTTTCACATGCCAACACATCCATGCATGCTTTGAAATTTTCTATGTTTCACTTTCTTTACCTTGTCCCAACTCCAAAAAAGAATACAATAAACACATAAGAAGAACTATTATGAAAAAAAATGAGAATCTCTACCTCATTAAGGCATGGAGTTCGAATTTGATTTGCACTCTAACACCTAAGTGAGTTCAACTCTAACCATTTTGTGGTAGGACATCATGTCTAAGCTACACAATTATAATTATCTTCCTTCTATTACCTTCTAAGGGTTCATATATACACAATAATAATATCTCAGCTTGAATCTAGAAGCACAAAGATAAGAAATAGAAGATAAAACATCTTTCTCACTTGTTTAATAATTGATGATTCATTATCCTAACAATTACTTTGTTCTTGTAATTGAAAGTGGTGGCACCACACATTTTTATTACAATGTGTGTCCTCAACAAAGTTTAGTCATAGGATTTTTTTGGCAAATCGCATCCTAGCTACACACTCATTCTGAGATGTCCTATAATTTTTAGAGGCCATAAATTTAGCATACATACTCAAAATCACATGCCATGTCTTAAAATTATATAACTTTCTAAGGGGAACCCAAATATGTACTCTAAAAATATTTTTTATGCCACAGATATTATATTTTAGGACTTGTATCATAAGATATTCATTTTCTCTAACTATTGTAGATACTTCCAAATGCCTTCTTAATAGTTTAATATCTTTCCAGAAGTGTGTTACAAACATTTATTAAAAAATTTATAATAGTGGGACTAATTAGATAACATAGTTAATATATTAGACCCAAAATTTGAATATAAAATAGAAAAAGGAGAGAGATAAAATGAGAGAAAGAAAAGTGGGAAATAACAAGAAACACAAAAAAATGTGTCAATAAAAACCTAATCTGAACTAATGATCAACAAACACTAATTACTACCCATATCAACATTAATTATCTACATTGTCATATTTTTCATGTTGACATCTTTTATATCAAAATTTAAATTATACTTCTTTCTCTCCTTTAAATCAAATTGATAATATTATTTAATTGTACATAATATTTAGTAACAATTTAATATGATATTATATTTTTAAAATAATTTGATAATATTTATTTAATTATATATAATATTTATAAATGATTAAATAGAGTATTAACATTAAAAATGGTGCAAACATAATATTATTTTGATGGCATGGATGCAAATAGAGAATAACATATAAAAAGCATGTGGTGCATATGGAATTTACATGAGGATGAATATTGGTAGGGTTTATGGTATAAATATTTAATTCAAACATTTTTTTGGGAGAAATATATCAATATATTAACAAAATATATAATATACAAATATTTTACAAAAAACTAGGTGGTATGGAAGCATGCCTCAATGTCAGACTAGGCCAAGCCTAGGAGTAGGAAATAGTAAAAGCAAAAACAACACTAGGCCCCACCTAGAAACAAGCCATCAAAATATCATAAAAGAGAATATTAAGCTTCCGTATTAAGTATGAAAGGTGGAGGATCCATATCATCTAGACCCTAGCCTGAGCTTGGCAAGTTATTGCCATTTGGAATTGGCTCCCAACCAAAAGCCTGATTAGTTTCCTTATCATCTTCTTTTGGCTGAGTAGGAGAAATGGTTAGAGAGAGTCTGGGGAACTTGTCCAACATGTCTAATTGACCTCTAGGTGGTGTCACCAAGCATCTAGATGTAAAGGAGATAGAGGAAAATCCCAACCATCTTTCCCAATAAGGGAAAGAGGTGGGGTTTCCACCCTCACTACTACCTAGGAGGGGTCATGTACTGATACAAGGTGCTACTATGAGAGTGACCCCAAGATTGGCTATGTTGGTGCCTACCTTAAGGAAGACTGGTAATTCTTTTATCAATTCTAGTAACCTTGAGTAGAGAATGAGAAATTTGTACCATATCACAAGGAGCATCTCCAAAATGAGTGAGAATGTCCTAGAGATGTCCAAGCTCAATGGCAACTTTATTTTCCTACACTTGTATCTACAAAAGAACATTGGAGATAATAGAGGACTTTCTATGAGTATAAAAATTACAATCTAAAGAATCATTGTTAAAGACTACATTATTTCTTTCTTTCCATAACCAATATAGAATCTACACTCTTAAAGTATACCAAACTTGGGTGTATTTAAAAGGCAAGGTGGGTTTATATCCAATAAGGATATGTTTCTAGTGAAAAAATCTAGGCTGAAAAGGATTGAAAAGGTCATGAATCCATGTCTAGACACTTTGAGATTTAGAATAGTGATAGAAACAATGAGGGAACATTTTCGTATGGCCATAGAAAGGGAATATCAAAAGGAAAATTCCTAAATGCACAAGCCTTCTGCCTATAGGTAGGCCCTTATATAAGATACACCAAGTGAAATTAGGTAACTTAGGCTCTAAGAAAGACTCCCAAATAGTATAAAAATGGAAGCACTAGGTTAGAATGGAAGAATGTAGACCCCATCAAAAGTTAAGCTTGTCTACCATAGGCATGTGGGGAGTAAGCCACCTATAACCAAGCCATGGGGTATAATTATAAAACAACATTTCAAAATACCACTTCCCATCCTTCCACCAAGGATGAGTATAATGAACAACTTTTTTGTGAAGCATTGAAGGCAGAATGATGTTAAGGATTTCTTGGTAATATTCTCTATCAGCATTGGCTAATTGGAATTTTGTTTTCACCTCTTCCTAGGATATCCAAGAGTGAGACTACTTATAAAATATATCCTAGATAGTGTGAATGTCTCTACAAAACAACTTGAGAGCATTGATCTAAGGAACCTTGACCAAAAGGATTTCATTTAAATTTATAATAGGTGACTACTATAGCGAGTGTGAGTTAATGGATAACCCATATCAAAACCCTAAGCCATTATAGAGAAGTTGTGGTTTGATCCTTTCTCATGATTTCTAGATAAGTTTTACCATAAAGGACCCTAAAATTTGAATGAGGTATTTGATGATGAATAGATTGGCAAATCTAATCCATTTCTAGGTTGTTTTTCCTTTAGGCAAGCCTAAAGAGATTTAGTGTTGAAATAACACCTTCCACTCTTCCTTTCCATCAATGGTCTGTACAATCCATTTGGCACATAAGGTAATTCCTTGATGAGCCACATTAATGAGCCCCATACCTCTAGCATCTTGTGTGAAGCAATAATATTCCCAAGTAACCCTATAGAATCCATGGCCATGAGAAGAATTAGCCCAAATAAAATCCCTGAGAAGTTTCTCAAGCTTTTTATAAAAAGTCTTGGAAGGCACATAGCATAAAGAGTAGTAAACATGAGTGGTAGTAAGAAATTTTGATCATATTTGAAATTTACCTATTAATGATAAGGACTTAGTTGCCCAATATTTTAGATTCTTTGCTACTCTGTCAATAACATATTGACACAGCATGGGTGGAGAGACATCAAAGGAAAAAAGGGATGCCAAGAAACTTGAAGATTTCATCATGTTGGATCTAGGCCCGTCTATACTTAATAACCCATGTTGATGGGGGGAGATATGATTACATATAGAAATGCATTTTTTGCCATTGGATTCTTGAGCCAGAGGTAAGGCAAAAGGTGTTGAGACACTACAAGGTATTTTCTACATTGTCTTCATCTTCAATAATGGTAAATAAAGAATCATCAACAAAGTGGTCATTCAATAGTTACATATATTCTTGAGGGTTTTCTTTATCTAGAGGGAGATAGATTCATTTAACAAGGACCCTAACATGGGCATTGCTAAGAAGATATCCAAAACCCTTAGATGTAAGCACATACAGGGTGGGTTCCAAAGGGCATCCTTGATGAATAGATCAAAATAAACCAAATTGCTTAGAAGTGATTCCATTAATAAAAAGGATGGTCGAGGCATCTGAAAAGAGCATCTGGATAGTTTGACTAAATTTAGGCCCAAAGCTCAAGGATTTAGGCATGGCCTAGATGAAAGCCTACTCAATACAGTCATAATATTTTTCAAAGTTAATTTTTATAAACATATCTTGTTGGTTAGACCTTATATCCCATTCCATTCCTTCCCAAACTATAATGATATTATGTAATATATATACATATACACACACACACACACACACACACACACACACACACACACACACACACACACACACACACACACACACACACACACACACACACACACACACACACACACACACACACACACACTTTTGATGAATTCTATTTTCTCAAGGTGAATGATGTGCGACAGTAGATTACATAGTCAAAGCATCATATATTTACTAATGATTTTGTAAGAAACATTCAAGAGGGTGATCGACCACTAATTACAAATCAATTCACGATCCCCTTTCTTAGGTATGAAATTTAATGTTTCCTTTATTTATATTCTTCCCTAGAAAGTGTGTGCAAAAGGCCTTTTGATAAACATGGTTTAAGTCAACACCCACCAGATCCTAAATGGTTTTATAGAATCCATAGGGGAAACCATCAATGCTTAGAGCTTTATCATTTGACATATGAGCCACTACCTCATGCAAATCATCCATAGTGAGGGGCCTATCACAAGCCACCCACTGAGTAGGAGTGAACTTTCAAAGCACCAGTATGAGACACTACTAAAGGGAAATGTCACACTTTATATAAGATGCTTGAGCTCTAAACACTTATTGATAATGGAGGACAAAAACTTGAACAATCTACGGTGTCTATTATAGTCTCCTTTCAACATCAGAGATAGCTTGGATTTATTGCTTTGTGTTTTTAGTTTGATGCATTTGAAAATATTATTTGGAGGCTTTATTCCCTATCTTGAGCTAGTGGAGTTTGACTTTAATTTTAGCTCCCTAGGTAGCATCTCCCTTAATGTCCTTAATTCCATTTATAATAAAAGTACTAATGTGAATTAAAAAATCCATCCCTCTACATGTGCATGATCTCACCATGCTAGGGTAGATCTTAATCAAGCTGATATGTAATCATTTCAAAAGAAGAGGTATTAATTATTTTTATGAGATCCCAGTGGGACTTCCCACCCTTTTTTATCTTACTGTCCTCTACCCCATTTAAAAGTTTCATCTCTCCTAGTTTGAATCTATATTCTTGATCCCCATGGGTGTCAATAGGGATCAACTTAAACCAACATCATGCAAAGAGGTTTGTGGGAAATATAAAGTATGGAAGAAGCTCAAAAATGAGGGCCTCACAAAATTTATGGGACATGCCACTAAGCATAACACTGAAATTGCCTAAGACTTCATGGTGGCTTGGAAAAAATAGAAAGTTTTCATGTACGACATTACCATCATTGTCTCAAAGGAGTTCATTGGTGATGCAACTAGCATGTCATGTGTCGGTGCCAAAGAATTTAAAGTCTAGTCAATAAATCAAGAGTCCCTATAATAATTCTTCAGAATAAATGATTTCATGCAGATGGATAAGAAAGGGTTCCCATAGGCTAACCTTCCATGTTACTGGCCAAAAATTTGCCTTTAGATCATGTAATATATGATATTAGAAGGTAAACATACACTAATCTTCTCTCGCCATTTACTACTTCTATATATTTTCATTGGGTATAAGATCAATCTGCCCTTTTCATTACTTAAATCCCTTGAAAACATTGTCTTGCTTCACCAAGTTAATTAAATCAATCCCATTATGTAAACCTTGTATACACAATTTTACTCATTGTTAGTCATCTCAAACCTTTTAAACAGTCATTTCACCTGATCTAGATAGTATTCCCCATGCCAATCTTATTCTCCCATGTCCCAAACATATAGGATAGGAGTACCCCATTTGGACTATAGAACCCCATAAAGAAGTGTCCCATTTTTGGTGGTCCTATCCATTTGCACTTTGATCCACAATAGTCATTTTCATTTTATCCTTATCCTTAATTAGGTTAGCCTAGGATGAATACATCTAACCAATGACCAATTGTTCCCTATAAAATCTCATTCAAATCTCATTTACAAAGGAGGTGATAAAACTTACAAAACAAGCAAGAATAGAAACAAAGAACTAAAGCAAACTTCACTATTCTTTCTAGACAGTCACCCAACATAGATGCAAACCTACTCAAATCCTCATATTAGTCCCTAGCCACCTCAAACACTATAAATTTGGAATTTACATCCGCATCACACTATTGCACAAAACAAACTAGGTGGGAAAACTACATATGGCTTAATCCTTCCTCAGATTATTGGTATGTACATAATGTTCCCATATAAGGGGTGTGGATTTCACATTTATTACATGTTTCACACTAAACCCCATTTATCAAGTGACTTGAATATCATGTTATCAAGCATGATGGAGGGTTAGGGTTTAAAGACAAAATCAGCTCCACAATAAGTTCTATCAACAACCAGTGCTTGATTTTTTAAAGGCATGCTTATATAGGTATAGTGCAACTAGCCAAAAATTTTCAAGTCTCTATGATCAATTTGGACAATAGTGGTAGGAATGGACAATAGTGTTGGACACCAAAGCATCCACATTTTATCACTCTTATCCTTTCACCCAATGAAATCCGTATTCATCTTTATGAGACATTCCCTATCCTGCATAGCCATTTTCAACCTCTGTATCAACCATCTCCATCTATTTTCTAGCTAAGTTATATTTCTTCTTGTTTACTATTGTTTTTAGGAAGGTGAAAAAACAAATAGTTACACAAATCAGGACTATATTTATTGCTATATTATGTACTAATTTATTAATCCATATGCTTAACTAAAATAGGAATAAAAATCCATTATTCCCAAATAAGTTAAACCAATATGGTTAGGAAGTAGTTCACACAAACATTAGAGGGGAATAGTTAAGCATGAATCTAGCACCAGTTCGTGAGAAGATAGGAACACGAAAATGAATATATAGCATAAAAAAGGTATATAGGAACCAGTTATAGGTAAGTCATCATTTTCATTTTAATACTATAACAAAATAGTCATGGTAAAACCATGTAGAAATATCCCCTAGTTTTACTTAGGAAGGTAATTAATAATTATAATATTAAGCTTAGTCATGATATGACTTATTTATGGTGACCTTGATACATAAAGAGATAGAATACTTATGTTGATAAAATACCTTTTGTAATATTATTATTAAATTTGATCCTATCTTTTTCTGTGATGAATAACTTAATTATTGAATGAGAAAATTATTAGGATTGGCTATACTATGATGTTTATAGTTAAAAATATGTGCTTATTCAAACACACTAATATAGAGAACTCAATGCATACACCACTATGAGACATAACAAATAGGAACCGGTCTTAGTTTGTGTGCTTCGAGTGAGCATGTGAGATAATTTATCACATGGTATGTGAGCATACTATCTCCTTAGAATACTTATTCTCTTAGGTGCACTACTACAATAAATCATGCTAAACTAAAGGAAAAGATCCCAAAATTTTGGTTCTATTTCTAGGACCCATTTTAATTATTAGCATGATAGTATAAAATTCTCAAGTGACTTTATTTGGAGAATATCTAACACTGTATTGGTACAGTAGAATAAAATTTTGTACCCCAATATCTTAAACTAATATTTTCTACACATACGTAGATAGAGAAATATCTATATGATTTTTTGTATGAAATATTATTTGTGTAATTATCTAATCACTTACATGCTTGGATTTTGGCATATACGTAAAACCATTCAAGAAATTAAGGATGGAAGGTTTTCTAGTTAGTAGAGCATTAGACAGCTTTGGATAAGTTGGAAACTGCTTGGCCACAAGTAGCAGATGTCTAGTGGAATGGAATGCTTAAAATTTATAATTTATAATATGTGGTCTCTAAATATTCTTTCCTATAAAAAGAATGGTTTAACTTTATAAGATATCTATATAGAAGTTATATCAAATTCCATTTAGAGACTAAAAATCTTATGGTTGATTCTGGGCTTAAGAACTTTCCTATGGATGTCTAAACTCTGTCATGCATGATCAATGTGACTAGTGGGGAAATGGAGGGGTATATATTGGTACATGATATTGGGAGTTTAGCATGAAATTTAGGTAATAGGAACTATGAAGTGAAAGTATCATGAGGCCAGGTGCAGGGTTATTAGAGGCAATAATCCTAAGGGTCAATGAAAGGATATTAGAAGTGTTGCAAGAATCTATAGGAGATCATAAAGGCATAATGAGTACCCCCTGACTATTTTTCCATGCCCTTAAATAACATATGTATGTCTGAATAAGTAGGGTAAGCACTAATAATGGAACCCAATCTAAATATACCAGATTCCCCCACCATAGTGCATGCTCATGCATTTGAATTTTATGGAATTCTCGTAAGAAATTAAGATAATAATAATGCATAATCTAAAGTTGATCCAATAGATGAATCTTTGGGAGTGCAAGTTTAACATAGAAATTTACCTTTAACATTTACTTAACCATTGTAAGTATGACATATGGATCACCTTGGAATGTCAAGTGGACCTAATATAAATAGTGGGAAAATTAGAAGCCCAACCATATCAAATCAGCCTTCCATAGTGCCCACTATTTCTAGTGTACTATTTTTGTAGGAGACATGGTAAGAAGTACTGGTGGTGGTTCTCTTGAAATAAGATTAAGTAGCAATGTTGAAGGCACTAACAGACCTCCACTAAAGGGTTTAGGAGGGATTAGAATAGTGCCAAAATAGGTTCCACTACAATGACCAAGTACACCTATGTTATATTATGAGATGATGCTTCATCTCTCCAAATATTAATGTCTTTAAAAATATGGTAGAACATGTTCATAAGTGTGAAATCATTTGGTGAGTATGGGGTATCCCTTATTAAAAATGAAAGGCTACTCAATTTTATACTATTTTATTAGATTACGTGCACAAGTGGTAATATAAATTTAAACCTTAACAATCTATTTTGAATTATGTATTATTTAAAATTGATTTTCTCCAAGAGTTTGACATCCCAAAGTTTGAGCAACAGATTATTGCTGCCCTAAAGGAAATCAAACAAGAGTTCACTAAAAGTGTGTGTGAGTATGATGCATATTTCAAAATTCTTGTTTCAAAACTATAATTTGAGATTAACTTGACATAGCATGTTCAATGGTTTATTGGAGGGATATTACTTCATTTTAATTACAATCTATCCCAATATACCTTTACTAACCTACACAAGGCACTAAAAACTACTCTCCATGCCAAAGCTATGGGGAGTATAGATATGGGATCATCCCATTTATGGAGGCTCAGATTGTTGCTATGGCTTCTTAACTATAGAAGATAATAACCAATAATATTCAATATACATTTAATGTCTTATGGAGTGTTGACTATGAATTTGAAGGTCATGATAGGAATAACTATCCTTAGAGGCATGTTTGTAACATAAACAAATAGTCTTGTGATATATGTCAGGAGGATCATGACATAAGAAGTTATCCTTTTCTCTATCACACTACCCAAGCTAAAGTGTCACTATACTATAAAATATGTGATGTGTACACACATGAAACCAATGAATATCGAGTCATCAATGATATTCATGAAACATGCATGAGAGGAACTTGCCAAACTTATGTTGCTAATAATCAGGAGGCTAGCAAAGGTTGATCTTTCCAGGTTTGAAGACATGACAATAGATGTAGGGGTGTTGTTTTCCACCTAGGACCTATTATAAGTGTGGATCTTTGGATCAATACTAGTGTGATTTCTTGGTATACCCAACTTGTGCCTTTTGTAATAATGAGCATCATCTAGAATAATTCCTTGACTTATATGTGTCTATCACCAAATAATGCTATGAGAAGGGTGCTATACTTATTTGTGTCATAAAAATTATAAGTGTTCAGTGGAGATCACATCCTACCACCCCACTAGCTAGACTTAAGGCCAATATTATGACATAGATGTTGGACTAATCGCCAGCGTCCCCCTCAGGGATTCGTGACATGGACTAACAGCCTCCCGTGGGTACTTATCTGGGGTTTGTATCAGGCGTTAATAGGTCGACCTTTTGGCGCAACGGCAAGCATTCCTACAATTGGTATCAGAGCGGTGGTCACGGGTTCGAATCCCCTCGGGTGATGCTGAGGGGGGGATTGTTGGACTAATCGCCAGCGTCCCCCTCAGGGATTCGTGACATGGACTAACAGCCTCCCGTGGGTACTTATCTGGGGTTTGTATCGGGCGTTAATAGGTCGACCTTTTGGCGCAACGGCAAGCATTCCTACAATAGAGTGGTTTTCATTCCCAACCAACTTAAAATCCACCTGTATAGAAGGTTAAACATGAATAACCTCATGATCAACACTACCCTAATGATCCAAAACAAAAATAAGTGTTTTAGGACACCTTGATACTTGAGCTACAAGGTGAAATTTATTTTCTGAAGGAGAAGGAGGTTTTCATGTATGCTGAGCTGTAAAGAGAGTGTAAAGAGAGACTCTCTCAATAGACTCTAGGTAGGATGCATTTTGGGAACTTTGGAAGCTTCTTCTTTGTTATAACATCATCCCACTCCTTAAGAATTAGCTACAACAACAAATAACCAAGATTTCAATGGATCATCATTTTAACTGTGCATGAGCATCTGATACATTTAGACCATACCTTATGAGTTATTTATAATATCTACTTATGTTCAAAATGATCCAAGTGTGATTTTGGATAAAAGAAAATTTAGTATCTTGGACATATCCTCTCTGAGGAAGGCATCAAAGTGGATCTTGAAAACATTAAGGCCACAAAAAATTGGCTTGAACTCTAGCACTCAAGATCCTTCACAGGGTTTTGGGCCTTATTAGGTATTATAGAGAGTTTTTCTATGACTATGGAATAATTACCACTCCATTAATGACAATGATAAAAAATATTTCTTTCAATGGTTTGATGAAAGAAACAAACCTTTTAACTTCTCAAGCATGTAATGTACACTACACCTATTCTAGATATGCCTGACTTCTTTAAACCATCTATCATTCAAAATTATGCCTTTATAAGTGGCATTGGATCCATTCTTGATATTCCCAACTTGCCTAAATAATTGTATTCAATTTACATACCTCTCCATTAGCGAGCCACTCAGGGTTTTTAAAAACCTATGAAAGGATTACTAATTTGTTTTCTAGGAATGCACTAAATATGACATCAAACATTTATGTTAGAATGTGAAATGTTACACTGCAGCAAAGGATAAATTGTTACCATCCTAGGAATGGTCCAAATCTTGCCTATCCCTATTAGGGTATGGTCAAATATTTCCATGAATTTTTTTGAGGGACTACCCATGTCAAGAAAAAAATAATTGATTCTCATGGTGGTGGATTGGCTCTCCAAGTATGCCCATTTTGTACCCTCAACCATCCTTTTATTTCCTTCATTTTTTCTCAAACCTTTCAAGATAATATCTACCATCTTCATGGCCTACCTACCTCAATTATGTGTGACTATGATTCTAAATTTACTAGTCACTTATGGAATGAATATTTCCATGTCTATGGCACCCAAATTATAATGAGTTTTGCCTACCATTTATAAAGTTAAGCTTGTCAAACATAAATTATCAACAAATGCTTGGGGACCTATCTACATTGTTTATTCTCAAATCAATAGACTCATTGGGTCAAATGGTTGCCACTTGTTGAATGTTGGTACAAAACTACATACCACACTGCTACCAAGCTAACCCCATACGGGGTCATTTTTTATCAGTGACCACCTTCTATTCACACATAATTTTCAAGTATATCCAAGGTACATGGATTTTATACCAAACTCTACACGTGAAATTATACTTCAAACTCTCAAAGATAACCTCCATCTAGTATAAAACCACTTAAGCAACATGTTGATCAACACCACTAAGAATGAGATTTTGATGTTGGTGACATGGGTTTTATCCATCTCTAACATAATAAGAAATCATCTTTGACATTGAAGGGTCATCATAAACTTGCAAAAAAGTTTTATGGTCTTTATAAATTGTTTTCAAGGATTCATCTCATAGCATACAAGTGGGAGTTTGCCTCCTCCTGCAAGATCCATCCAATTTTCCATCTATCATGTTTGAAGAAGGTTATTGGTAAACATGTTGTATGAAAGAATATAACACTTTATCTTTCATCATGATTTGAATTGGAAATTTCATGTTTCTTAATATTTTATACATAAAATATGAGATAAGGTAAAACATCATAAGTTTCAAATGACATACACTTGATGATTTATACTCTTTCACTTGATAGAACCCTGCATTATCAAAAAAAAAATACATCCCTTTCAACATAACTTTTAGATTTGTAACAACTCCTAATATTATCATATTATAATTATTAAGCTAGCACTTTAAGAATCAAGATATACCTAATGAGGATGTTTACCCATTGATTTAAAAAAAAATCATTGGATCATAAGGCAAATTGTAGGCAAAAAGATAATCATTGCATGAACATTTCTTTGGTGACATATCAGTCTCACCAAGTTATGTGGATAACACCAATAAATGATAGAAATACTTTAGTCCAAGTGAATTCAAATGAAGTGCTTGAAATGAATATTATACATTTTATGTGAAACAACAACTCTTTTTCTTCCTTTTTGGTCTTATAGGCCATGCTTTTTATGGAATTTTCCATGGGAATATTTTATTTTTAATAATGATAGTTGACACAAAAAATGAAAGTTTTTGACATATCAGTTGGAATTTATAAGTCTTAATAATGCAAGAACATGTGAAAGAAATCTCACTTGTGATTTAGTTATGGTCCCCAAGACCATGTCAAAGTTGTTCCCAACATTAACTAGACACCTCATTACCATTCATTCAATACCCATGTCTTATCACTATCTAATGTTTTTCTGATTATTCTAAGAATTTAAACCATGAAAAAAACTATAGGCTTTGGCTACTCTAAATTTGCTTATCTAATGTTCCATAAGGCATGACCATGTAGATATCTGCTACAGTGATATATACACAAGGTCCAATAATTATGAGAATCAAGGAGTGCAAAAGCAACTATGTTGGACCATATGCACTATAAGAGGGGATCCATGAGGTGGTTGGTCTTAGGGGATGCAGGTCATAGTGCAAAGAACACTCCCTAGTGTTTGAGTATCTCCTACAAGTGTTGAAACTTGAGTATCACCTTTTATACTTGAGTTTTGATTTTCATAAGAGCCAAAGAGATAACACTCACCTCTTGTCATTAATTGAAAATTATGAAGATGGTTTTTCATTTTTAAAAATTGTTGAATTCCAATATTTTTATAACTAAAATAAAACTATAGCTCTAAATAAGTTCTATATAATAGCAATATAAACCAACCACTAATATTTCTCTCACAAAAAAACCATGTGCTAAGAAAAGGGTTCTAGTTAGAATGCTCAGAAAATGTTATGGATCTAGTTACAAGCATGTTGAGCTCTTAAACATGTCCAAAAGAGATATTTAAAGGACTCGGGTCAAGAGCAAGCCAAACATCTAGGCTGAGCAATTCTAAGTGTAAGAGACACTCCCTAAGAGGAAGGCTTGATATACCAAACACTAGAGAAAATGTGTGATCTTGAGCTCAAGCATGGAATTCTAGGTTTTCTTAAGTCTAGTGAACCAAGTTCTAAGTGAAGAACTCAAATTCCAACACCTATTTAACTTGTCCTTCCACCATGCATGTGGAGGTTTTAAACACATCTTATGTAGCATGACATCAGACATCAATTCTTGGATATGTAAAATGGAAGGTAATTTCATATTCAACAACTTATATTTGTCTTTTAGTAAATTCCATGTAATCCAATCTCAATAAGATTATAAGGCAACATGGGTTGCATTGGTGAATCACACATATACAAGCACCCTTTTATGTCATTTTTACTTAAGATTATGAGGATTATATTCCAAAATAAACATAAGAATACTATATTGACTCCTATCTGAACTATGGGTACATGAAATTGCTAATGTCTACTTTAGAAATTGACACAAAACATTGACCCTTATATCTATATGGTGATACACTATATGTATTATGCCTCTATCATGTCACGTGTATATACAAGATATGCACACATGAGATGATTTTTTTATGAGTCATGAGCCATGGTTATTATCCTGAGAAAAGAGATAACTAGTTGTTTTATTTAGGTATTAGGACAACTTTGGAATCTTTTCAAGTCCAACGTTGATGTCTTATTATAGAAACAACTTGATATTAGTTCAGTTGGTATTGGTAAACCAAGTCCCTCAATTATCCCATAGATATGGTTGATGTTTTTCACTGATTAGATGGATGGTCTGATGTAATCATAGTATTCAATTCAACATGGGTGGGGCAAACTAGTATGTTGGGTCACCTACACTACCACACTAGGTTATATAGTTCTATTTTATGGCATAAGAATTTTCAAAAAGCCCATCACACCAAAGAAACCCATAATTAAAGAAACCCATTCAATGACATCAAGTAATCAATACCAACTATCATATCAATAGGGTAGGCATTATACGTCACATCATGTTACCTATACCTATTCCATTATCCATCACATTAACATCATGTTACATATAAAAATGATATCGGTGTAATCTATGATATGGATATGGAATACATCAAAAACATCATTCATGTCATGCTAGGAATTGTGCACATTGGGTCACTTTGGTCATGCCACACATATCATGTATGTAATGTAATAGCATTGATCATTGATAGACTTGTGTAATCATTGATAGACTTTTTTAATGGATAAACTGAACTAGATATAGTTGATAACATTGATAGACCTTGGACCCTATATCTATTCACTCTAAATATATATCTAAATCTATACATGGAGTGGGGGTGCCAATATATTGTGATAATTAAGCTATATATTATATCAACACCAATGAAACCCTAGATCTATATGATGGGGCTGGTCATGATCATGTCATCGTTCATTAGAAAAAGGTCATGCTACCATATCATTCATTCCTATTTATTCCAATTGAATAATCAAATCATATTATATGTGTAATAAGATTCACAATGATTCATAATGGTTCCTTAGGTAGATGGGCAAATGGAAATAGTCAATAAATGGGTGGAAGGGTATCATAGGAACTATTTTTTTGGATATTAGAGAGTGTGGATTAAGTGGCTTAACCTTGGTGATTATTGATACAATACCACTTATTATATGTCAATCAAGATGACACCATTTATGGCTTTATATGCGTATGAGGCTCCCAACTTCATGGATCTTATTTTTGGAGATAGCAGAGTGCCTAAGGCAAAGGATTGGTTATGAGAAAGTCAACATATCATGAGAACATTAAAGGAAAATTTGCAATAGGAATAGAATCAATAGAAGTTTTATGCTAATCAGTGGTGGATAGATCATAGTTTTGAGATTGGCGATATGATATATTTGAGATTGTAGCCATACAGATAGTCTACTCTTAAGAATATTGGAGCTAAGAAGTTCAAGCCTAGATTTTATGGCCCATTTAGAGTTATTAGGAGGGTTGGAGAGGTTGTCTATGAGCTTGATCTACCAACTAGTATCAAAGTTCATAATGTTTTCCATGTATCTAGGCTTAAGATGGCACTCAGGCATAATGTAATGCCCTCATCTAATTTACCACCATTGGATGACGAGGGTAAATTTGTTCTAATACCAAAGGCTATTATTGATCTCTGAGAGTAGCTTATTAAGAGGAAGATCATCAAGGAGTATTTGATCAAATGGAAAGACTTGCCAATGAAGGATGCAACATGGGAGAGTGAATAGATTTTATAAAATCCAACATTGAAATTGCTTGATGACAAGCAATTTTGGGAAGGGTGGACTGTAATATTCCCTTTCCAACCTATTGTTAGGGTAGACCATTAGACTATTTAGTTGAGTTCCCATAGACTAATGAATATGTATTAGGATCTCTAGAGGTAGTTTATCCACTGTGTTGTAGATGATTTCCAATGGTTTTCTTATGTATAATCCTATTTCCTAGAGAGTAATTAGGTAGGTTCTATTACTTACTATTTTTAGTAAGTCAAGTTAGAGCACTGATAGCACCTATGGTAAATATTGTTATTTTTAGTTATGTTGGTGGGAGCATTTAAAATTGATATTTTGATATATTATATAGTTTAGTGCTTTATTTTAAATAACACAATGTATTAAAGTTAAATATAATATTTAACTATGTTATTTAAAAATTATAAAAAGACCCATGAGTGATCATAAGTTGTTTTGAAAAGGGGGACTCCTATAAGTTGGTACCCAAGTTGACGGAGACATAAGGGATGGATAAATTAAAATTAAAATATTCTTTCTTCTTTTTAGGCATGAGAATTTGGGCTGAAAGTTGGCACCAAATTTGGTAAAGAAGTATAAGTTTAATTTGGAGCTCATTTTTGACATTATGTTATGTGATGTTTGCATATTGCTCTGGTTTTGGAGGATATTGTTTCTATCTAGTTTGTGAAGATGAAACCCCTTATAGGCGATATCTTCTACGCTATTGAAAGACATAGTGTGAGAAATTCTTGGTGATTTCATACAAAGATCACAATTAGGATTATTGTGGAGTTTATAATTTATGTTTTTAGGGTTAATGCAAAATTTTAAATCTATCTAGGTAGATTTAAAGGAGAATATTGAGTTTTGGTTGTACAACCCTTTTCTTTATTGGTTGTACCTTTTCCATCTACTGGTTGTACCTCTTATGGATGGCTGTGTATGCTAATTTCATTCCTTTCTAGAGGTGGCATTGAGATTTCAGACTTATATCCCAGTTTCATGTTGGTTCCTAGGGCATGCAAGCACTCTTTTATCACTTTGGTATTATTTCTAAGTATTGGCATCTAGATTGGAGGATTCCTAGACCTAACTTTTACTACAACAATGGTTTCAAGGCCAAAACTAATTCTGGGTATGTTTGATTTAGATTAGTGGTGATATTTTACATATTGGGTTACTATTATTTTGAAGGAAAAATTAATATTATGATCACCATTTAAATCTAGAATTTCTATACTATTGTATTTCATGAAATTTCAATATTTTTAGAATTAATATCTACTACAAAAATTATTGTAATCTGATGTTATATTCAAATCATTTCAATCAAAACACAAAACCTTATGCATCTTTTGTCTAGTCTAAAAGAACAAAAAATAACATTGTATTTTTAATCTAAAAAGAACAACATGGCTACATATTACATGTAAGTATGATTCCTTATCATAATAATGTATGGAAATGTATGGAAATAAGATAACATAGTTTTTTGTGTAAATTTGATTGATAAAAAAAAAGATGTTGAAAATAAGGGATCACAAACTTGTAACCATTTATAAATAAACTAGAAAAAGAACACTTGGTTTGGTAAAGATGTTTAAAATAATATGTCAATTTTTATGAGGAGATCCTATAACTATCCATGGTCTTACAATGTAACTCATAAAAGAGAAGCCTAAGTGGGTGCAAAAAGTTAAAAATGGTATTTGTGAGTAGAGCCCAGTATAATCTATGGTCTCACACTACAACTCATAAAAGAAGAGCCCAAGTGCATCTAAAATGTTGTGACAAATTGTAACAATTGTATTTATGAGGAGAGCCTAGTCCTATCCATGGTCTTACACTATAACTCATAAAACAAAAACCCAAAGTGTAAAAATGATATGAAAAATAACAAACTTGTGATTTAAAAGAGAGAGAGGATGACAAATCGATGTATGAGAAAAAAGGGTATTCATGAGGAAATTTGGGTCCTATCCATGGTATTACAATGCAACTCATTAATTAAAGAAACCCAAAGGACCAAACGAAGGAACTAATATTTGTGTATAAGATAGATGGCTATAGAGGGTGAGATACTTGGAGAAGTCCTAAAAGAAGTTTTAGTAGGAAAATATATAAAAGTATGATAAGAGGAGAAATATTTAAAAAATATATTCTTTAAAAAATTGCACATTAGTGGGTTACTTATAAACATGGCCTTCATTAGTTTGTAGATAATAAGTGTTATGACCAAAAATTTATTTCAATAAATAGGGACCTCCACCATTTTTAGGCATATTTTACTTATTTATCATGGGTGTAGTATAATTTAAGGACTACATCACAAACATTAAAAGTGTATACTTTTACCATTTTATTATTTTGTTTGGTGATACGATCCTTGTATTGATGGTTATGTTTAAGTGAAGCTAGATGGTGTTCATCAAGAAGGTATAGGGCACAAATGTGAGATTCAAATAACTCCTCACTAAGAATGATACCATGAATAAATATATGTAAATATGTGAGTTTGACTTCTAATGGTAAGGTAGATTCATAACCATATACTAGTGAGAATGGTGTTGCCCCAGTGGTAGTACATATACTAGTGTGATAGGCCCAAAGTGTGAGATATAAGTGGAGATGTAAATTAGTGACGGTTTCATAGAGAGTATTTTTTAGGATTTTATTGAGAATTTTATTAGTTCCCTCAACTTGGCCATTGTATTATGGATGGCAAGTTGTGGAAAATTTCTGAGAAATTTTAAATTTAGAACATAATTATCTCATGTCCTTATTTTTGTAGTTGTTACCATTATCAAAAATGATAGTTTGGGGGACTCCAAAGTGAAAAATGATTTGGTTAAGGATAAATTTATAAATAATGGTTCCTATGACATTGATAAGAGGCATGGCTTCTACCTATTCAATAAAATATTCAGTAGCAGTAACGATACAAATATGACCATCTTGTGACTAAGGTAATTTACCAATGAGATTTAATCCCCACATGGAGAATGGAAATAGAGACTCCATAATTTGGAGATCAACAAGTGGTGAATGGATTAAATCATCATGAATTTGGCAAGGATTACATGTTTTGGAAAAATTGATAGCATCCTTCTCTAAAGTAGGCAAAAATTTATCCCATACATAAGTATTTTCATGTTTTACTATGTATGCTACATTGGCCACCAAAACTCACCCCATGATCCAGGCATCAATTTAGGCGACAATTCGGGTTACAGTTCCACCCCAATTGATGATGAAACTTCCGGGAGCCATAACTTTTGCATCGTAGCTCCAATTGACTTGCCGTTTGAACCGTTGGAAAGCTAAGAACGAGGGGAACATTGTGAGATGGCATGGAGCTCTACTTGATGAAGTTTTACCCCCGAAAACCCAACGGAAGTGCCTCAAATTTCAATTTTAATAGTGCTGTCTAAAAATAGTAAGTTTCTAAAAATAGTAATTCCTCGAATTATGTATTGTTTTAAATATTAGAAGTCACACCACTTCATCTCCCTCAAGATTGGTGACCTTCCACATCCTCCCCATGCTTTCAAATTGTGTATAAAAGAAGAGGTAACCCGAAATGTGAAGACAGGCATCTCTTCCCAGAGATAGCATATATTTGTATTGAGATTTTGAGTAATACTACATCTCTTCTCAGAGAATTCATTATTACTGTGTTATTTCTATGTTATTGTGATATTTATCAACCAAAACTTCTGATTTTTTGATCACCCCATGTGCTTGTTCTAGGAGATGAAGAACCTCTTCTTCCATCACACAATGGATAAGGGTACCTTCTATATAATAGAAATAAAAGGTGTTATATCATAAGACATATTTAAAGTCTTGTTTACATATTCTGGTCTTTTGACATGAATCTATGTCTAGAGGATAAGTTTGATTTTCAAGGAATTAAATAATGTTTTTGTACCATGAGCTTTGTCTAATAGTGATAGTCTCAATATGATAGATAAGAGAATCTTTTAGTTGTATGAAATATGGTGATTTTATTATTTGAATAAGAAATTGGGAATCATTAAGTACTTGATGAGGATGAAAGAGAGATGCTAAAGAGTCAAGATAATAAACTATGGAACTATGATCTCCTAGAATTGGATAAATGGTAAAAGAGATAAAATCTTTGGCAAGTTTGGTTGCCAATTGATGATACGCAACTAGATTTTCACTTTTACACTAATAATCATGATTAATTTGGTGGAATATAAGTTTAAAATCACCCAAAACATGAAGATATGGAATATCTAAGTCAAGTGATGCTTTCATATCTAAGATAAGAGCTTCATATTCAACCATGTCATTTGTGACATTAAAGGTTAACCGAAATGCTAGAAGGATGATCTTACCATGAGGGTTGGTTAGAATACAACCTACCCCAATTCCTTCAAGGCATTTAACACCATCAAAGTGGAGGGACTATGTGTCTTTAGGTAAATCAATGGTAACTTCAAGAAAATATTTGATAACTACCTTGGATTTATTAGTATCGAGAATGATATTGGTATACTCTTGATTATT
Source organism: Torreya grandis (assembly GCA_037957365.1). NCBI lineage: Eukaryota > Viridiplantae > Streptophyta > Pinopsida > Cupressales > Taxaceae > Torreya > Torreya grandis. Next base: position 1,493,509 of record JARHVA010000558.1, read on the forward strand.
TTCCTCTAAATCAATAGTGAAATTATAGAAATAATCTTTAAGGGAGATAGCTTGGTTGAGACCTTCAATATAAGTAATGTTATTTCAAGGAGATTGTCTTGAAGGTGATTTGTAATGGGTATAGTGTCACTATAAGCTAGTCAGTGATAGCTTGCCCCTTGATTGATTTTTATGTGATAATTTTAAGGTCAAATTCCATAAGGAGGACCATCCATTTGCCAATTCTATATCCAAATAGAAATGCTTTGGAGACTAGATGATGAAGTTGGTTAGAGTAGACAATGATATAAGTGGTTTGATAATGCATATAGTGACAAAACGTTTTAGCTACAAAGTAGATAACAAGCCAACCACATTCTAATTTAGTATAACATTTTTGTAGTTAATGAGGCATTGACATTATATAAAATTAAAGGATGGTCATTAGAAGGTGATCTAAGGGTGGATAGATGGAGCAAAGATTCTTTCATGTTATCAAAAGCTTTATGACATGGATCAATCCATTCTAGAGCATTAACTTTTTTGAGAATGGAATTAATAGAGTATATATGGTAATCTATTTCTAGGATAAACTGTCTAATTGCCCCAAGTTTGTCAAGGTAAGTGTGAATGTTCAGAAAGGAACAATGAATGGGTGTGCTTACTATAGCAATGATTTTGGTGAGATTGACATCAATACCTTGAATAGATATTAAGAGCCCTAGAATTTTACCCGATGTAACACCAAAGACACACTTGTAAGGGTTACTTTTAACTTTATATTTGATCAATTGATCAACAATGATATCTAGATTAATGAGATGTGTTGTGTGGATCTTAGATTTGGAAATGAGGTCCTCAGCATAGGTTTCCATAATCTTGTGCATAAGATCATGGAAAATGTGAGCCATGGTACATTGATAACTGGCTCCAACATTTTTAAGATTGAAAGGCATTTTGACTAAGCAATAGGTGCCCCATTTTATAGTAATGTTGTTTCATGTTGGTATTTAAGGACTGTGGATTTGATTATAGCCTAAAAAATCATCCATAAGTGACAACATTTCATATCCAACAGTGGAATCTATGATGGCATCTATTGAAGGTAATGGGAAATTATCTTTTGAGCATGTAAGGTTAAGATTACAAAAGTTGATGCATATATGAATAACCATTGTGAATTTTTATGAATGGGAATAATGTTTAATGCCCATTAAAAATAGTCAATAGGTTTAATAAACTTGGCATCCAAAAGTTTGATAGTTTATTTATGACACAATGTGGAAATTTTAGGTGGAAATTTTCATTATTTTTGTCATATAGGTTTTACATCTAGGTAGGTGATTATGTTAATGTACAATGATTCTAGGGTCGATACCTAACATATCCTCATAAGACCAAGTGAAGGTTTGACAATAAGTATTTAAGAACATGCTAAAATATCATATTTTGTTGGTGTGAGTTCTTTAAAGATAGTGATGGGTATAGGACATGATGGCGTACCATATTCTATTCTTATTGTTTCTTCAATAATCATAGAATTTTCCATCTTATAAATGACATGGAACATTAGGAAGAGATGAAATAGGATTTATTTTAGGGAGCATCCTAGCAGTGAAGTTATTAAAATGAGGAGATTTTCATTTGAAGTTTCTAAGTTTATGATGTTGCTGTGGGAGTTAAGGTTCTCTAGCATGAAGTAACTTATGTATGGATTCATCACTAGGGAGTGTGGGTAAGGGTCCATCTTATTCCACGTCTACATCAAGATCAATGATTTTATTACCATGGTGATCATATTAAAAATGTATCTATCGTACACCTAATACTATAGCATCAAGGGTAATTTTAGGTGTAGGTGAAATTATTGGTTGAGGTTTAATGTAGTCAATCAAACTGGTAATAGGTGTATTAGTTTGTGTTGTAGATGTAGATTCAGTTGAAGGGAGGTGGATATCATTAGTAGTGTCTATAGGATTGTTGGAAGGAAATAGAGTTGGGTTGTTGATATATAAGGTATATATGGTTTTAAAATTTATAAATATTCTAGAGGTAAGATATTTTCAACTACCCAAGGGGTATAGAGAAGTGGAGTATTAATGGGAGATAAATGAACTTTAATTTATGATTCATTATCAGTTGATATATAAATGAAATGGAAATCTTAGTTGAATACGTGTATTTTGGCTAATGTTTATTGAGTGTTGTACATCCAAGTCTCATGATTGAGCTTGAGCCATGCTGTAGTTGTCATCATAGGTGTTGGAAATAGTACATGCATTTATCTCTAGAGGAACATCAGAAGGAGATATGCCTAGATCACTAAATTTTTTGAGGTGACATGGCTAAAGCATCTTGAAATAATTTGGCCACTCCATATTCATTACATGTGATATCATTTTCTATGTAAGAAGCTTCATGTGCATTATATGGAGGATGAAGTTTAGTGATCTCATCAACTAGAGGGATGGTATGATCATGCGGTAATAAAGAAGGAGGAATCCACTCTAAATAATAATGAGGTAACTTAGTAATGTTGTAAGTGTTTTGTAAGTCATTTGGTTCATCATCATCAGAATTGGTAAGAGTGACCTATAAATCTAGATTCATGTTAATGAATGTAGGTAGAGGTGCACTGTTAATTCATGGAATAGTTGGAAGCTGATGTTGAGTTTTGGGGTTGGGTAGTTGAATACTGCATGGATTAGGATCAGCCTTATGTTTATAACATTTTCAATTATGGATAGATGTGATACATTGACTTCCTAAGGATGAAATAACCCTCATGTGATGTGTCTATGTGTGACCTAAGATTATATTATAGGATAATTGTAAATCAAGAACCATTACCTTGGTATGTATGGACTTGGGTCCAATAGTGAGGGGGATACAAATGAAATCAAGTGATTTTTTATTTATTTTATCAAATCCTCAAAATGTGAGATGATTTGGCTTAAGGTGATCTTTTGTATACCTAAGTTATTGAATTAACCAAAGGGATGTAACATTAATTCCTGACCCTTCATCTACTAAGACTTTTTGAATAAGGGTGATATTAATTGTGATTTTAATTAAAACAGGCAAGTCATCAGCTTGGAAAAGAATTTCATCATTGATCATATCTTCTTCAATGAATTATATGGAAGGTTTGGAAGAAGGACAAGTCATTTCAATAATGTGTACTTCTATTGGTGTAGGATCTTTAAGAGGTTGTTCCACTTCAAGGGAAAGAGGGTCTTTAATGTCTTGTAATTATTACATTAATGATTTCTGGTGATATGGAGAAGTACCAATTAACTCCATGAGGGATATTTTACAAGGCATGGATTTGAGTTATTCTAAGAAATTTTAATGAGATTTAGAAAATTAAGATCCAACACTAGGCTTGGAGGATAAAATGTTTTTGGTAGGAAGAGAGGTAGCTTGAGTTTCTAGTTGTGGAAGTGTTTCCTAATCTGTGTCAAAAGATATGGTAGTGGTAGTGGTGTATTTGAGAAGTTGTTTTTTGAGTGATGGTTTCTTTGGCTTAGTGACAGGATCTTTGTTGGTAGGTTTATTGACATAATAAGAATTGGTATAATATTGGTCATAGTCAGCATCAATTGCACACATATTCTTATTTGAATGTTGTGGGTTAGAGGTAGAAAAAGGTTTTGGATTTTTATAGGAAGATGACTTGGAATCTTATTTTTTTAGAGGTGTTAACATAATCATGATGGTGTATTTTGATCATAGTATCATGATTAAATGTATATCCTAACATAAAATTAAAAACAAAATTTGGTAAGCCCATGACATGTTTCAAGGGAAAGACCAACATCAGCATAAGTGAGTGGTTTAGAAGGTGCTAAAAGTTGTTTCATTTGTTGAACAGTTAAAGGTACATGAGAAGCATGGGGATTAATCATTTTGGCTACTCGTAGTTTTATTTGAGGAGGATTTCTAGTGATTGTATTAATGGATTTTTGGAAATATCCCTTGATTGTTTTAATGTTAAGCTCAAATTGTTTCATAATAAAGTATTATCTTTTATCTTGATCAATAGCATCATTTAGAGTTTGGGGTAAAAAAGTTTGAATCTTGTATTGAAGGGAAGGTGTTAAGGTGGTTATGAATAGTTTGAATAAGTTATCATCAATTATGTTGTGATCATATTTATGAGCCAAAGATTTCCATCATTTAATGAAATCATGAGTTGATTCAGAAGGGGATTGTTTAACATTAATGAAATGGCTAAGACAATTTTCATGAAGATCATTATGTAGAAATTCCTTAACTAGAGGATTGACTAAATCCTCGAATTTCCATATAGAATGTTGAGGGAGTTGATTATATCATTCTAATATGTCTCATGTGAATGTTTTGAATAACATTTTGGTAGTGACAAAGGTATTGGTTTGAATCCACTCTTTAAAAAGATTACCAAATACTTTAAGGAAAGATGCAGTCTCTTTAGTCCCATCATATTTAATAGTTGGAGAGATAATTATAATATCAATATAAATAATGAAGGGGTCTAAAGGTTCATTTTAAATATTTTGGAGCATCTTATTTTACATAATAGGTTAGGGAATGATATTTCTTGCAACATATCTAAGAGGTGGAGGATTAAAATTTTGGTTGTTTTGAGGTATGAAATGAAAGGGCCCATCCATGCTTCCTACTAGGGACTCTGATAAGGGCTTTTAATGGACATGTCAATGCTTATGTCATCCAAATATTTATGCCTATGATAGGTGTCATGGACATAGTCATCCCAAAAGTATGTATGTGTTTCATGAAGATTAGGGATTAATCTTTCAATTTTATCAGGGTGCCTTGGATTTGCCCCAAGAAATTCATTGCTTTATATGGTATCAACATCTTTTGGAAGTTCAAAAAACTTTATTTCAAATGTATATATGATTTTCTTGTTCTCACAGTTATATATACAATCTTTGAAATAAAACTTAAATTATATTTCATCATACAAGTGATCTCCATTAAATTTGAATAATGTATTAGTATCATAAATACCTAATTATTCATGAATAACAAAAATATTAAACCATGTGCTTAAAGTGGTTGGTGCATATTATTCAAGCCATTGATCCCAAGTTAAATTTTCCCATTGATCATATGGTACATCAACTGCTCTATCATGAAAGCTCCTTATAAGCATATTGGTACTCATACAAATATAGACTTCTCCATAGAAAATTGCCTTTGCTTTGATCAGATAAAACTCTTGAAATGACAATTGTCCTCCAATATCTTGATATTTTTGTGATCCAAGTCACAAAATCTAGTCCAACTTCTTCTGTCAACATCAAGAAAGTTCCTGTAGGCATTAACTAAGAAATATTTTGACAAAATATTTTCAATAGCAAGCCTAAGAAGTTCTTTGATCTAGGTCTCTACAGGGATAAGAAGCCATTCTTTCATTCATTCTTTTTCTTGTTGAGTAAGATTTTCTAGAACAGCATCATAATCAAAATTATCAGATCCTTCATCACCTTGAAACATCAAAACATGATTAGTACAAAACTTATGAGAATATCATTTCAATCCTTCTCTGGACATCAAATCAGCTAAACAATTAGTAGTTCCTTTCTTGTATTGAACATCAAACTCAAAATTAGAAAACCATATTGCCTATCTAGTCATTATCTAGTTTCCAACTTGCTAGATGTGGGGTTTTCTAATGATAGATTCAAACTGTAATAGATCTGTCCTTAAGAGGAATTTATTTGGGAGAAAAAATATGCTTAGTTTGAACATGCATAGTTTGGCTACTAATAGATCTTTTTTAGTGGAATGGTAACTATTTTGAGCTGGGTTGCATGTTCCACTACAGTAATAGTAGATTTCTTCTCTACCATCTTTAGTTTTCTCCATAAGTATTTTGCCATATGCTTCATCTGAACCATCTATTTCTAAAATCATTAAGCCTTCTCCTGGTAGTTTGATATTTGGCAGTCCTTTAACTTTTTCCTGGATTCTTTTGATTGCCTGTGTCATTTTAGTAGTCCATGGGTTCAGTCTTTTCTTAACCTTTTTTTTAGTATTTTCCTATCTTTGGCCTGATCTTTATAGAATAGAGAGTAGTAATTCAAAGATCTAAGGAATCTCTATAATTGGGTTTTGTATTTTATTTCATCTAGGAATCTTTCTAAAGACTATAAAATATGGTGTTGTAATGCAACCTTATTTTGACATATATTTAGCCCAATAAATTCAATCTCTATTTTTCCTATCTCCATTTTCTTATCACTTAAAGCCAACCCATTCTGGTTACAAATACCAGCAAATTATTTCAAAGGTATAAGATGACTATTTAAATCTTTTGAAACAACTAATATATCGTCAATATAGACAACAAAATGCTTAGCATGGATAAAGATTCCATCCAACCTTTTTGAAATTCAAAGGGAGCATTTTTTAGGCTAAAGAACATAATCTTCCACTCATAATGCCTATCTAAGACTAGTAAGACAAATGTAGTTTTATAAGTATCTTTAGGTTCTATTGTAATTTGCCAAAATCCACTTTTCAAATCAAACATAGAAAAAACATGACATTCCTTCAGCTTGTTGATAAGAACAATCTTGTTAGGAATTGGATGTCTGATAGGTATAAGCCAATCATTGATCTTTTTATAATTTACTACTAGTCTCAGTTTCACTCTTTTTTATTCTGAGTGTTTATTCACATAGAATGTAGGATTAGCCCATTCGCTATGTATTTTCTATATCAAATCCTTCTGTAATAATTTATTGATCTCTTCTTCTCTTGTTTTAACTTGAGAAGGGGAGAAAGGGATAGTGTTATATTTGCTACCTTAGGTATGATCAATGCTAGGTTTTATATCAAGAGAAATAATATATTTACACTTATACAAAAACCTTCTACGATCATTATCATAAAATCCTTTGATCTTTGTTATGACAGTATTCAGGATATCTTTTATCTTTTCAAAATATTATATGGTCCTATAAATCTTCATTTGTTGTTTTCTATCTTCTTCTTCATGGGGTCTTGTGGCAATTCTTATAGTTGCATGGGTTTTTCTAGGAATTTGGTGTTCATTACCAAAGAAGCTTAAAGACAAGTATTTGTTGTGAATAGTATAAGGCATAAATTGATTTAAGAAGTTCATTCCTAAAATAATATATGTTGACATCTTATCAAACATCCATAATTTTACATATACCTTAATGCCATTTGCTTCAAGTAGTACCATAGGAACAACTTTGTTTATAGTAGTCCTTGACCCATTGATAGCAACAAAATCTATTGAAGCATCTTGCCATAGATACTTTGGGATAGCTCCATGTTTTGTAATACTCATATTTTCTCCAGTATCGATTACACAATCTCAGGTCAATAAGTTATTGTTTAAATCAATGATGTTTACTAAGATAATGATTTATTTTTGTTCTCTAGCATAGAAACATCCTTGGTTAGGAGGAACTTCTTCAGGGCTATTTTATTCTATAGAATCTTCAAAATATTTTTTTAATTCAATAATATCTTGAGAAGCAGATTCTATTTTTGATTTTATAGCTCTAAGGATTTGAATAGGAGGATTTTGGTATTTTATCAAGCTCTTTGTACTTGGATTCTTAGGCTTATATTTTTGTTTTATATTGCATTCTTGTTGTTCATATAACACTGGGTTGTCATGAAAGTTAACCTAATATAGTGTTTTGCCTTTAGGGTCACCATGCATGCTACATAATTGGGTAAGATCATCTTGATAGATAGGGATGAGTTAAAGAGGGAGTTTATGGTTCTAGAGTAGATGTTTTATATGTTGCATTCAAGGTTTGGGATTAAATCCAGATATCATATTACAATAGTATAGTTTAGTCTCAGAGTTATCAAAAGAAGACAGTTCTTGAAATTGATTTACTTGATTTTCATTTTCACTAGAAGAAATATCATTTTCAATGGGTATTGAATAGACATCATCATCTGAGCTGAGTTTAGAAATAACTTACATTTATTCACTAGGAAGTATAGCTCCAATATTTTTCATAATTTTAGGATACTTTTTCTTATTTGGGCACTTCGGAGCTATATGACCTTATTGACCACATATATAACATTTTATAGGTCATTTTCTTGAGATGGTTCTTTTTATCTTAACATAAGTTTTTCTTTTAGAGAATCTCCTCTTATACTTGGGCTTGTCTCCATTTTCCATTTTTGGGATCTACTCTTTTCTTTGTGGCATTTACAATGAGAATTCTCAGAACCATAATATCTTGGTGCACTATATCCACTATTTTTGTAGATACTATTATCAATGGTTTTCATTTATTTTATAAGCAATTTGGCTGAATATTTATCCTTACATTGATTGTAAAGATATTCTTCTATAGACTGGATAATTTGACCTAAGGTCATTTTTGCAATTGTGGTTGTTTCTCTAATCATGGATTCTTTTTTAGTTGCTATGTAGGCCAATAATCCATCTCAGATTTTGCTAGGAAGTGCATTAATAAACATGTGTTTAGTTTTAGTCATTTGTATCTATTTTTTTTCTTGCCAAAAGAGAAAAATCACACTTGAATCTATCCTAGTATTTAATGTTATAAAGCTTCATCCTAAACAATTTATTATATTTAATAACATCAACATTTACCATGTCTCCAATATAGTCACATATAATTACTTCAAAAAAGTTAGCTACCATGGATCTTACCATAACCCTTTGGTTTTCTATAAGGGATAACCACCATCCTTTTATGCTACCATCTAGGTTAGCAATTATAAGGTCCATTCCTTCTTCCTTAGTCTTCCTAAATACAATTTGTTGAGTTTCTACCCATTTATGGAGCATCTTAGTTAGACTCTAGATTATATATCGTATATCATTACCTACTCCACACTAACCATCAATATTGAGTGAATATGGAAGTATAGGAACCTGAGTTAGATCATCTGTCTATCTTCCTTGATTTCATTGGACATCTTGATCAAGGGCTTCAACACTAAAAAAAATTTCTTGGGGAAAGGTTTCTCTAATCCTAGGTGTGACTATAAACAAGCTGGATGACTCGGTGTTGGAGTATACTTCTTCCAACCATCTAGGTGTACCAGTAAGTATAACCTTTTCCTCTTACACACCTATCGAGTTTGTGAGCAAGGACTCAGTCCAATCCTATGAAGCATCCAAAGGATCTAAGACTTTTGGATTATCAGGGTTCTAATCTAATTCACTAAGTTCATTGAAACATAGGTAGGTGGTAGTGAAATTTTCTTCAATGTTCTTTTTCTATTTGATATCTTTAGACAACTTAACTAGTTCTTTGAAAATTTTGGCATTTTTATTAAGCCTTTCAAGCCTTTTGTAGGTATCATCAAAAAATTTTAGCAAATCACTTATGCTTAATGACTCAATGTTTATAAAGGATCTTAATTTTCTAATTTTTTAGCATGATCAGACACTTGTTTTGTAGTAGGTTGTCTTAATGGGATGATCTTAGAAGGGTTATCTTCTCCTATTTTTACCATACTCAAAGGGTTCGTTTTATAAAACCTTTTCATGTTTTCCTGCAATTCATGTATCTGAGTCAAAATAAGTGAGGATGATCCTACCAAGGTATCAACCTTTTCTTGAAGGTCTTGAATTTTATTTTTAGTTTCCTCTGCTCTAACACTCTGCTAATCATTTATTTTTATGAAAATGTTTCCTATTTATTCATGGCTAATTTCCATTTTTATAGTTTGAAAATTTGTACTAGCATGGATTACTTTAAGCATATCATAGCCTTGTGTATTTGTCATAATACGCTTCTTCAGATCTTTTATTTCTTCAAGCTTTGTAGCCTGAAGAGAGAGGTCTAGCTTTTGCTCTGAAAGGACTTATTCTAGAAGTTTTACTATGTCAGTGGCTTCATCTACCATTACTATTTGTTTATCTTGACCTTTATTTAACTCAACCAAGCTAGCTTTGGCTGCATTTATCTCACCTTGAATCCTGTAACTAGTATTAACTAATGGAGCTAGGTCTCGTGTTTGGGCCAATGGTTTCTTAACTAGTGTTCCTACATTTTGATCTAGAAAGCTTCTCATTTGAGAAATTTCCACACAAATTTCATCAATATTTTTTCCCAACTCAGTTAAATCCAAATTACGCCAGTTTAGTTACCTTTCTATAGTAGAGTTATGTTTTCCCCTACCTAATACTTCTATTGGGTCATGTTTCATAACAAATTAGCCATTAGATGTGAATTTTAGATAGAATTGTCTTGGGGTAAATCTTCCCATATTTTCTAGAACACTATATTTGACATATAACCCATTTGCTTCTTTTTCTAAAGTAGTTGAGTTTTTTAAATCATCTTCTCTTGGAAGATATTTTATTTCTTTAGTTGGATCTCCTCTAAACATATTAATATGTAGATCATTCTACATTCTCTGGGTATAAGTTATATAGGCATCACAATTAGGATGGTTGCCAAAATGAGTTTTAGCTAGGTTTACATAAGAATTGTGTTCACTAGCCAAACTATGGTATTTTGACCAATCTGATTCAGAAGCATCATATTTTTGGCTTGGAAATATTATGGTTTTGAGGGTCTATAAATTAGTTATAGAGGGTTTCTTCATGGAATGAGACCTTTTGAGTTTTCACTCTTTAGGGCATTCTCCTTATTGGGTTTCTTATTTTTCTTCTTCCACCAGGGAAATTTTATATCTTCCAAAATCTTTTTTTGTAGGAAGAGAAGTTAGCCTACAAGGGTACTTGGTTTTTTTCTTAGGTGGTCTATAGATACACTTGTTATAGCTAGTCACCCATTCTTTGAGTAAATTATACTACTTATGATAAAGAGTTATATGCTTTGGTATAGAGTGTGAAAATGTGGAAACACTATTTGATGGGCAAAGAGACAATCATCCATATAGATCATCAACATTTGCAATACCTTTAATCATAATCCAAGCTAAAATAATCATGGCACTTTTGATGGATGGGATTTTTGTAGCAATTATATCTTGTTATAAGGTACAAAAAGGGAACACATAATAAGGTTGTAGATATGCTTCTAGACCTCCTATTGTAACATCTACTATTTTGCAGCATAGTCATTTTGTTAAGGATAGTTACAAGGAATAATATGCTAGAGATGTTGATTTTAAGGATGTCTATGAAGATTTGATAAATGGTAAATCAATATAACATTTGACTATCATGTGCATAATGGAATGTTATATCATCTTGGAAAAATTTGTATTCCACAAGATGAAAAAGCTCACATGATTAGGGAAGCACACACTTCTCTTATTTTAGGTCATTTTGGCATTGGTAAAATAGTTGCACAGTTACAAAGATATTGCTATTGGCCCCATAAGACAAAAAAATGTATCTAAATATATTAAAGGTTGCTTTCTTTGTTCCACAACTAAACCTAGCAATCAGAAGTTAGGATTATATGCACCTCTTCTTGTTCTTAACCATCCTTGGGAAAGTAATTCTATGAATTTTGTAGGAGGTTTACCTATGTCATGAAGAAAACATGATATCTATATGTGGTTGTGGATGGGTTTATCAAAATGTGTATTTTGGTTCCTTATACTAAATAGGTTATAAGAGAGGATGGTACACATTTATCTTTAAGAATGTTTAGATCCATTTTGGGTTACCCACTTCTATTATATCTGATCGTGATGCTTGATTTTTTGGTGAGTTTTGGTCAACTTTGTGGGACTTGATGGATACTAATATAAATAAAATCATGTTCTTTCATCCATAAACCAATGGATAAATAGAAGTGGTCAATTGAATAGTGGTACATTTACTTAGGGGGTATTGCGGTAGACATTTTAAATTATAGAATGAATAGTTATATTATGTGCAACATTCGTATAACCATGTTTTGCATTGTTCTACTTTAAAGTCTCCTTTTGAGACTTGTTTTAGTTATTTTCCTATGTCTCCTTTGAACTTCTCTTTTGAAAAAGAGTCTAACTCAATGGTTAATGGAAACAATGATGATGAGAAGGCTAAAAATTTCATTTAGAGGATTCAAATGATTTATAAAGCTATTGAAGAATAGTTGGAGAAGAGCCAAGATAAATATAAGGCTAGATATGACAAACACATAGTTGATCATCAATTTAAAGTGGATTATCAGGTTTTGTCTCACATCAACAAAGAAATATTGAAAGGTGAAGGTAGAAAATTAAAACCAATTAGGTATGGTCCTTTCAGGATTTTGGAAAAGATTGGTACAAATGCTTTTCAATTGGATTTGCCTTCTTATATGTAGATTTATTTAGTAGTTAATATGGAAAAATTGAAATTGTATGAACCTCTTATGATCACAGATCAAGATGAGGGTATTCAAGTTTCTAATGTTGATGATTTTGCTTCTAAGTCTCTTCATGAATTGTAGGAAGATGTTATTATTTTCAGGAAAATAAGAAGCACATGAAGGGGTGATACAAAATATCTTCATGTTGGTTTGAAAGAGATGCATTGAATAAGGAAAAATGGATGGAAATTGGAAAAGTGAAGGGAAAATACCCTCACCTAGTTGATAATTAAATTCAACTTTGGGAGGTCCAAAAGCTCTCAATGGGAAGGAATGATCTAGGGGATTTTCACCCCATGATTCTGATCAATTATTGGAAATTATTTAATTATTGTTGTGAATGTAGGGGTGGCATTATCTGGCCAATAATGCCACACCTCAACTTGTAACATTTATAATCAATTTTGAAAAATTACTACAAATAAAATATATTTTAATATATTTATTATTTACTAATAAATATATTTTTATTAAAATATTAAATTATATATTTTAATATGTTTATTGAAAATTAATAAATATATTATAATATGTTTTTTAATTAAATATTTATTCCATAAAGTTGAAAAAATTTGTACCATTCTTGTTTCATATTACATGCATATTAAATATTTATTTAAAAAAATATTATGATGTTCCATGTATATTAATTCTAATTATGAAAACAAAAAGGCATTTTTATGTTGACATGTCATTAAAAAGACATGGTCTTTTATCTTAGGACCAAAAGTAAATATGCAAAGGAAGAGGCATTAACTTATACTTGAGTTTCCATATTATGGTGTGGCAACCCCCACAAAGCATGGCATGTTAAACTAAACTCAAGTCTTTGTTTTATTGCATTGAAATATTCTTGAATCTTCACACCAATGGAATGCAACAAAGACACATGACATTATTCCAACATTGGAGGACTAGAGTCTTGGTGTAGAAGCTTGCATGTACTTTAGTTAAGCATGGAAATCTTGATTTAAGCCAAGAATTACAAATCTTATTATGTAAATCTTGATCTTGAAATGTCATTCTTGATCTTTACACATAGTTGGCATATTAACATGGTAATTTAAACATTAAATATTCTTGATAGGTATTGATGACAAAGGGTTTATAGATGGAAAAGCCTATTCAAGGTTTGATTTAATTACAAAATTGTTGTTAGCACTAGAATTATATATGGCTCATTTTTAATGGAACATCAACCCAAAAATATGGAAAACTCCATTTTAGGATTTTGGTTTTTATCAATTGTAGAGAAAAACTAAATATAGCTAGTAGGAAATCTTAGAGAGCCAATGTCATGGTATCAAAATAAGAAAAACCCAATTCGGGGAAATCGTTAGTACCCTAGGAAAATTTCTTATTGCCTAGCCAATGCCAAATAGTATTGAGAAATATATAAATGCAGGTTATTTTATAGAGGTAGTAATAGGATTTTGGTAGAAAAGTAGTAGATTTACACAGAAAAAATTACAAACAAATATATCTAGATACAAAGGTAGCAAAACCTCTGGGAGGTTTATTTTGTTGCATAAATAGTTTTCTGGTATAGAAATAAATTATTTACTTCGAGAGATTTTTTATAAACAATCTCAAAGAGTTTTAATAAGATTAAAACACTCATAGAGTAGACCTAGGGACGTATCCATTTGGTGAACCTTGTAAACAAATCTTCAATGTTATTTTTTTAATTTCCTCTTTATGATCAGAAATCCTTTCAATTTCCTTTATTAAGTTATGGAAGTTTTATAAATCAATTTTTGGATTTATTTAAAAGGGAAATTGGAAAATATTCATTTTATTTTTTTATACAATCCAAGAAGACTATAAAAGTTTTTATAACTTGGATTTCTAGATCACTTGTAATGTAGTAGAATATGAGGCCCTCATTCATGGCCTTGAGTGGATAGAAAGAGAGGTGTGAAAGAGCTACAATTTTATGGTGATAGTGAGTTGATTGTGAATCAATTGAAAGGTCAAAATATGACTAATAACTCTTTTATTAATTCATATAAGCATAGAGTATGGGATCTTGTAGAATATTTCCAAGCTTTCAACATTAAATCTATACCAAGAGAAGATAACAAACATGTTAATAGGTTGGTATCCATTGGAGCTCAGTTTGATGTTCCAAAGGGGATAAGAGATGAAAAGAACCAACCTCATCTCAAATTTATTGTAAGGCCCTCTATACCTAATAATATCACTATTTGGCAAGTATTTGATAGTGACCATCAAATACCTCTCTTTCTACCAGAAGACGTTGAGTTTTCCTTAAAAAATCAGTCCAAACTACAATAACAATATGGAGGGAAGATTTTAAAATTGAAGACAAACAAGCTTCCTAAAGGCTTAGTCACACTTGAGAGTATTTTCAATAATGATGATTATTTAAATAAGGAAAAGGTAAGCATGTCTAATAAACAAGAAAACTATGAAAGAGTACAAATATTTAAAGATAAGTTACTAGCTCTTGGGAAGGTATGTACTAGAGAAGAAAGATATGATTTCATTGAATTACACAAGGAATTTTTGTATGTCTTTGCATGGAAATATATTGATTTAAGAGGCTTTGATCCAAATTTAACTCAACATACCATAGATTTAGTTGAAAATTCTAAGCCTATCAATCAAAAGCAAAGGCCAATTAATCTTAAGATTGAGCCTCTTATGAGGAAATAACTTACAAAGTTGGATGAGTCTAAGATCATTTTTCCTATTAAGCATTCATCTTGGTTGGCAAACTTATTCCCTATGAGGAGGAAGAATGGAAAGATCAGGTTATGTGTTGACTTTAAATATTTGAATAGAGTTTCCTTGAAGGACAATTATCCTGTCCCTTCCATGGAGCAAATTTTGTAAGTTGTGTCAGCTAGTGAAAGGTTCTCACTCCTTGATGGATATTAAGGGTATAATAAGATTTTGGTAAAGGAAGGAGATCAATAAAATACAATGTTTACCACCAAATGGGGTATTTATGCTTATATGAAAATTCCTTTTGGTTTGTCTAATACTGGGGAAACCTTTCAATGTGCAATGGATATGGTTTTTCAAGGCCTAATAAATGATATAGTGCTAATGTATTTTGATGATATCATGGTATTCTACAAGGATGCAAAGGATAATTTGAATCATCTTACGTAGATTTTTGAGAGATGTAGAGAGTTTGTAATCTCTCTTGAAAGGGTGAGTGCAATATAGGCATTATCTTTACCCAAATAGAAAAAAGGTCTTTAAAGTTTCTTTAAAAAAATAAATTTCATAAGGATTTGTATTCTTTATTTTGATAATTTAGTGAATACTTTAACCTTTATGCTAAGGAAAGATGAAGTGTTTACCTGGACAAATAAAATGAAGGATAGTTTTGAAGATATCAAGCAAGCTATTGCTCAAGTTCCAACTCTTACAAGTCCTAATTTCTCAAAGTATTTCAAATTGTATAGATTTTTAAATGAATAAGTAATCTTTGACATGCTCACTCAATCAAATGAATAAAAATTGGAGCAGGTTATTGCCTTTTTTAATCAAGGATTGGAAGGTTATGAGGTAAGGTATACATATGTAGAGAAGAAAGTACTTTTAGTTATTACAAGTATAAATAATTTTAGTAAAATGTTATCTAAAAATAAGATTCATATATTTTTACCTCGTCCTAATGTCAAAAAATTCCTTTTGAGTAGAGATTTAAATGAAAAAAGAGCTGGTTGGATTACAAAAGTAATGGAGTATGATGTAGAAATCAAGACAACCAAGCTAATGAAAGGGAAGGGATTATGTGAACACCTTGCTTCAGATTTAAAGGAACAAAATGAAGTTTTTTTAACACTTCAAGATGATCCTATGACATCTGCACCTTCACAAATGAGGATTTGGACATAAGACATGATCAATTTTCTTCAAACCGGTGAGTGTCCACAAATTCTAGATAGAGCTAAAAGAAGGTACTTCAGATTACAATCTATTCCATATGTACTTATTGATGGATTATTGTTTAGGAATTTTTTTAAAGTGTACTATTGATATCTGTTGAATCAGATCAAGTTGATAAGATATTTCTTGAGTTTCATGATGGACCAGTAGGTGGTCACTTTGCTCCAAGAACCACAACTGTTAAGATTATGAGAGCTAGTTACTTTGGGCCTACTTTGTTTAAAGATACTAATTATTGGGTATGGAAATTTTATACATGTGATCTCTGTGATGGAAAATAAAATCTTTCAGCCTTACCTCTTCATCCAATACAAGTAGACCAACCTTTTATGCAATAGGGTCTAGATTTCATAGGCTTAATCAATCCACCTTCTAGTGTTGGTCACAAATGGGTGTTATCTACCACAGATTACTTTACAAGATGGGTAAAGGCTATATATCTCAAGGAAGCAAATAAAATTTTAGTTTTAGACTTCTATGAAGGCATAATAACAATATTTAGGGCTCCTTTAAAAATAATTTTAGACAATACATTGGCTTTCCTTGGAATGAAGACAAGTGAGTAGGATTTGAAACATGGTATTTATCTTCTTACTTCCTCCAAATTATATGCAAAAGGGAATGGACTAGGTGAGTCAACTAATAATAATCTAATTAGGATTATCAAGTGAATAATGGAGGAGAACCAAAGAACTTGGCATTCTGAATTGAATATAGTTCTTTGGGCTGATAGAATCACTCCCAAGAGAGCCATTAGAAACTCACCATATACACTTGTTTATAGTAGAGAGGCTAGTTTGCCTATTTCACTTGAATTCATAGATTTAGATCTCACTTACTAGTTGTATTTGATGGAAAATGAAAGCATGGAAGTCAGATTATGTGAGTTGATGGTGCTTATAGAAATAAGGGATCAAGCTATGCACACTATGAGAGCTCACCAAGACAAAACAAAAAGATATTTTTAAAAAAATGCCATGCCAAGAACCTTCCAAGAATGAGACATTATCCTAAAGTGGGATGAAGATAGGGCTAATCCTAGAAAACACACAAAGTTTGATGCTTTATGGAGTGGTCCTTATGTTATTACTCAATACAAATAACACAATGCTTTCTAACTCTTAAAGTTGGATGGAGAGAAGATTCATATCCTAGTCAATGAAATCTATCTTAAACATTGCTACCAAATTTCTCCTCTCTCTTTTTACATAGCTATTGTTTTTCTTGTTTTCCCTAAGTGTTTATGCACATGTGTGATTATTTATGGTGTCTTTTTTTTGTTTTGTGTTGTTTGGTGTGGTGTAGTTATTTTGTGTGTGTTTTAGGCAATTCATTACTAGTTGTCTTCATCAATTCATTGACTCCCTTAGCTCATGGATAGATAAGGCTACTAATATGTAGTATAACAAGCATATTAACCATGTAAATCATTAATTTGTTGACCAAATTTAACCTTGTAGGTCAAATTGGGCCCCCTTTAGGTAGAAACTTGATTTCTAGATATTTTAAGGGTCTAATATTTTTTCATGCGGTATTTTATAGTATATTTGATGTAATTTGATGTCTTTTTAGCCATAGTTATGGTTTAATTAGTTTATATGTCATTTTAAGTCACTTAGTAGGCATTTAAGGGTCATAAATGTAAGTGGAAAGGTTTTCAAGGTGTACAAGTGTCTAATTTTCCTCTCAAACATTGAAAAATTCAGATTACCTATCAAGAATGTTAGTCCCATCTAAATTTTGCAGGTTATCTAACCAAAGATCAAGAAATCAAAGGAAAAAGGAGAATTTTGGCACTTGTACAACCCATGAGGGAGGGTTAAAGGTCATGTAATGTCTCTTTATCTTCTGTAGACTCATATTAGTTCTTTACATGTTTTTGAAGTGATAAAAAAGGTCCAAAACCATTCTACTCTTTCCTTGCCCTTCTAAACACACAAAACTAGTTAACATGTTTGTGATTAATATGAAAAGTTGGAAGTCTTCTAGGTCAAACTCTTTTTTTTTTGGGGGGGGGGGGGTAAAAATTACACTTAGGGAGATTAATTTACATTAAAAAAATCAAATATTGGTCAACTATGCTTTATGAACCATCTCTCACAAGTTGACTATGTTTTTCTTCTCACTATTTCTTACACCCTATAGTTTTGCTCTAGTTTGGATAGTTTTTTACAATACATTTGTTAATGTTGACTCTATATTATAAAATTATCTTCATTCTTAGTTTCATGTTTCATTGTGTTTTGATAGACAAGTCATCTCATGCTACAGGAAGGTGTCACCATTTGAGGTTTTAGTCAAAGTTTGTCTTGTTTGTAAAATGTGTGGTTCTATACAAGGGTTTCATGAAAATGGAATAAGATGTATTTCACATCTAAAATCCGTAATATTTCCATCTTTCCATGATTGGTTTCATCACACTATGCTTTGATCAACTTTTAGTCTTACCATTTATCATAGTCAACTCTCCACTCACTCTCACTTGTAGTCACATGTATGAGACTTACCTAGCTTATTCATGGAATTGTAATGAAGGTGTATAAATTTTTAAATTCATAAGGAGATTAATATATTTAATTTTAATGTTTTATGAAAATAAAAGTTTGGTTGCAAGCCCATGCACCATACCAACTAGATAGTAGTTATCCTTGCCTACTCTATAACAAGTGTTTGCAAGAGGATATCACATTGGAATAGATGTTTTGAGACTTGTATCAAGATAATCATAGTGAAAAACATAAATTATAGGGATTGGTAATGATTTTAAGTGTGTTCATGAGACCATTCATCTATACACATTGCTCCAATTCTATCCACTAGCTAAATACAACTCAAATGCACCTACAGGAGTCTCCTTGATGACATCATGCTAAGATGGGATATTTGATAAGTGTTTCAATATTTTAAAATTATAAGAGTATGTTGGAAATCCTGGTGAGGGCATAGAATTTATCATCAACATATATATCTTTCATACTTCCCAAGTTTGTTTTACTACCTATATGTGAAAATACCCACCTATAGGTGGCATCACAGAGCTATGAAGGTCCTTATATGGGAATTTATAACATGGAAAAACATTCCTTGGAATCCTAGTAGGTGTATTTGATCATAACATATCTTCTTGAAGTTTCAAATATGCAAATGTAATTATGGATCACATTCAAACATAAGATGACTGAGTTCAGGGACATTTTCCCTAAAAAGTGAAAATAGAGGTTCAAGCCATTTTATGGACATCCTATAACAAGGTTATAAAGAGTTATGATACATATAGATGACCATATATTGTATTCTATATGAAGGATAATATATGTTCCAAATATGAATCCAAGATTATTAGTCAAAGGTGATTGTTGGGGGCCTCAAAGTTGCCCATTTAAGCATTGAGTTCCTCCCTTCATACCTATAGGTTTTGAGCTTTGAGTGACCGTTAATATCTTAAAGAGAAAACAAGGAATAATATCATGTTTTAAATGGAATTATTTAATTAATGGAGTACCAATAAACATTATTATCATCATAATAATTTTTATATACCACTTTTTGAATCTCGTGTACACCTATAGGACCCCACATAGCCAACTATAGCTGACTATGAGGGGTAAGAAGCCAAAGGATTGTATTTTTTATGTGGTATAGCATAGTTAAGATGGTAAAAGTGAATTAATAAAATTAACAAATGGTACTAAGGGACTCTAATAAATCTTTTAGACATTGTCCTCAAGCCTAAACAAGCATGTTCACCTATAGGTCCCTTTTCAAGACACAAAACACAACTAAGAGATAGAACTCAGTTTGTGAGCTGAAGGTGCATGTAAAGGAAATATGGAGAGTTGAAATGATTAAATATACATTGATAAAATTCATCATGACCATTATTTTCTCCATAATCTCTTGATAATGTAAAACAAATTTACATAAACTTTTTAAGGTCATATGAGCACCTATAGCTGAGTGGTTAGTCTTGATGAAGGTAAAGAGATAAAATGCTAAAGAGGAGAAATAAGGTTTTAAAATAGATTTAAAATGACTCATGATATTTTAATAATTTTTTTTAACATACTCCAAGACTTATTTCAAGTTGATCATCTACTCTTCATACTAACCCAAGGGTGACAGTCTAGACAGTTGCACTAAGAGACTCATGTTGCTCAATGGGTAAGGATGAAGAATCTAAAGATGAAGAGTGGTTTTTTATGAGTGATAATATTATTGATAATGAATAAAATATTTAAAACATTTTCATGGAACTTAAGAACATTGTATTTAGACTTGACAAGTCATTTTTAGGTGAAAGTGAATAATACAAAATACAGTCCTTTCTAGAGGTCATTTTTGGATAAATTGAGTTGGTTAGGTTCCTAAATGGGTGATTATAACTTATTAATTTGATAAATATCTTAATTTTTACCTGATAAAACTTACCAAAACTTAAAATTTTCTAGAATATGATGGATATACGTCACTATTTTAACTTAGAAGTTAGCCAGTGAGAAAAATTAGAGTTTTGGCAAGACAAGCAAATGAAGCCAAAATGGGTAAGAAGCTTGATATGAGGCCATGGAGACCTCAAGTAACATATTTTGAGGTGTATATAATGTGAATTTGTGATAGGAAACACTCATAAAAGCTTATACTTCTCAAAATGGTTAAATAGATCCTACACACAACTCGACCAACCAATCTCCAAGTAGTCTTAGTTGGTGAATGAGAAAAAGAGATGAGAAGGAGTGATTAGAGGGTTTTAGGGTGGATTTGGAAGATGAATGAAATCCAAAATAACATAAGATATTTTTCACATAAGGATGAAACTAAATAAAGTGGCCTAGACCACAAGGGCTACAATTAGGCCTCTCAAGCATGATTAAACATTGAGCCCAAATGGAAGGTCAACTTCACTTCCATCCTCAAAAGATCATTATTATCCATTTGGGCATGTTTTTAGGGTCATATTTGATGTGTAAAATCTATTTTAATCTAGGTAAGTCATATATAAAGCCACTTTTGGATTAGAGACAATTTAATCCTATAGGAAATGAAGGTCAAAGCTTGATAAGCTAACTTTCAGTGCTCACATCTAACATAAGGTTATGCATGAAAGTATAAGGAGTTTGGGGAGGATTATATAGATCTTGAAGATTGATTTTTTTTAATTTGATATAAATTTAAATATCAGAGATTTATGAACAAAGCTTACGAGCCTAAAAGACCTAAAACCCTTACTAACCCTTAGATAAGGGCCTGATTGGGAAAATAGGAAGGAAAGCTATCAAAATGGTATTAATTGACAATGAAAATGGTTTTAGGTTGGATAAGAATATTTAGGTATTATATTCATCAAATTTTGTGATACCCTACCTGTACAAACATGGTACATAATGGCTTTCTTTGATTATTTTGTGCATTGTTTAGGTTTTAAGGACTTTCAAGGAGTGAAATAAAATTTTGGAGGATGATAGAGACTCATTATAACTAATATGGTAATTTTAGTGTCAATAAAATATTCTAAGTTTTCTTACCAATAGATCCATCTTAGCCAATCAAATGGGCATAGTGAACATGATAGTGAGAAGAGTGGAAAACTTCAAGTAAGATGATTTTAACGTGTGCATAATGACTCTAAGTCCATGTATGGCCTTAACACATGCCATTAACTCCCTTATATGTATTTCCATGAGAAAAATAAACCATTTTTGAAGGCAAGTGTGCAAGGTGTGTGAAAGAAGAGTTTCTTTGACTGTAGGCAGTGATGGCTCATTTAAAGAGGAATATAAGTGATTAAGAATGAAACCAATGCATAGAGAAGAATATTTATAATCCCTCCTTCTTAATAAAATAATTAGAACTATCCATATTCAGGTTTTGGATGTTCCAATAGATCTAGATGATGAAGGCAGGTTTATGAGCTAACACAAGGAATTTCATGCCACATTCTAAGAGTTTCATGCCTTAAATTGACATTAGTACTTTATAAACTTGAATGGTAAGATTTAAATCCTATTATCATGAACATCTAACCCATTCTCTCAACATTATAAGTGTCCAAGTGACCTTTGGACTTCCCTTTCCTCAGTCTTCTCCTAAATGCTATAAGTAGTATGACTTTTTAGGCTCTTTTGCGGAGCCTCCATTGGTTAAAGGTGAAACCCTAGATAATTTTTTATTTAAATGTCTCTTAAAGCAATAAACAAGTGAATTTTACTATTTACATGTTGCATAGTTTAATTTGGTTGCAAATCTTATTGATTTTGTCTAGTAAAGGATAGTCTTTTCTAGCATGTTGTCTTTGATTGTCCACCAAGTATGCAGAAGAGTAATTGTTGTAGGTCTTTTTGAGTGTTCCTTATTAGTATATGAGATTTTTAGAAGTGGTTTATGATTTTATTCTCCAAAGTATCATTCATTATCCCTCTTAAACATCAATATACTTCTTCAACCTAGCATATGAATCATTAATGTAACAATCTATCTTGAGTTATGAGTTATGTGTGAAAGACTATTTGATTTGATATAAGTAATATAATTTTATTCAATAAAAGGAAAATAATTATTGGTGCATCACATTTTAGCTTTTTTAGTTTGTCTTCTTAACCCTTTTCATGTAAAGTTGATAAGTAAGAAAGTACTTCAAAGAGTACATTAAGGGAACTAGCCCTTATAGAGATTCATCTCACCTATTGGTTATGCACAACTTGTGAGATGTTTTAATTATGCCCCTTGGATGAGGAGAGCTGGGAAATATCCTTAAGGGGTGAAAATCCAAGTGACAATAGTTGGGATAGAAAGGCCTAATTGTGAAAGGACTTGTAGAGGAAGTGGTAGTTAGATAAAGAGTTAGACCTCTGAACTTTATGTAGACCTATAAAAGGATAGAGGGTAGTGAAATATGGTCTTAGATATTTAGGAAAGTGTATAAAGTGGTAAAACAAAGGAAAAAGGTGAAAAAGGGCTATAAGGGAATGGTAGCACTAATGAGGATGAAGAGTGAAAGTGAATAATAGAGAGTTAATGAGTGGTTTCAAGGGCTTAAGATAAGTTTAATGTGATCATGAAATATCAAACATAATATCAAAATGTCTTCATGAGACCCAAGTCATGATTTAGCATTTTTTGCCTTGAGTTGTGAACCTAGTTGAAACTAGTGAATGAACAAAGTGGAAAAGATGGATTAGTAAATGAGATATGATAAGCGGGAGAATGAGATAGCTATGAATTGTATAGATATAGTTGATATTATTTCCTAAATATCCTTTTGAATATAGTTATGTTTATGAAGGCTATCAACCTTGAGAAAACCAAAGACTATAGGTTGAAGATTACAACTAAAGAAAAAAGCAAATCATTTGAATGAGATCAACCAAGTTTTAAATGTAAGAAATGGTGGTTATAGGCTTTTCCCATGTACCTCTACATCAAATGGGAAGTGAAAAGATATGTATTGACTATATTTTCAACTTATTATTATTATATTTTTCTCAGGTTATATCCTTGTGTTTTATTTTAGAATGGTTGAGTATAATGATTTATCATATTATAAGTCAAACTATTAATAAACAAGGTAAATGATATTAGTCACTTTTACTGGTTGTATATCGACTATATAAACAAGTATACTTTATTTTGAATATAATAATTTGAATCAACCTGTGTATGTAAATTATGTTGGTTGTGTATATAGTTTTATGTTGACTATATATATAGGATTTTTTATCAAATATATAAATAGCTTGTCAACTGGGTAAATGGTTATATGTGATTGTGTATATTTATTTTTAAGTTAGATAGTTATAGACACTAGGGTTAAAAAATATATAAATGATTATATGAACCATGTATGAATACCTTGAAGTCAGTCGTGTAAATATATTTATATGTCAAATGTATTTTGAAGAACAAATTGTGAATTAGGGAGTCAAATTGCTTTAAGTTATGATGTAATGTTTGAATGTTATAAAGACTTAACATAGTCATAAGATGACTGTGTATGTATTTTTTAAATGTTATGATTATATTTATTGAGATAATAGAGTATACATATTTAGGGATGTTATGGAATTTATCCCAATAGTTGACTATGTAAATATATAAGTTCTCAGCTAAGGAAATCATAGTTAGGGATAATATAAAATATGGAAAGTGTATATTGACTGGATGATTACTATTTATGATAATTCCCTTGAAGGACTTATTATCCATTTTGTCTAGGGTAAACATAGACAATTATTATGTTGTTACAATAGAAAAATTCATAGTAGTTGGATGGTTTCTTATTTTCAACTAACCATGTGAGACAAGGTTAAATAAATGTCTATTTGATGTTTATTGGATTATATGCAAATGTTTGGGTTTTGTTTAAGTTTCATTCTTATATAATAAACTTTGGATTTTAGACAACTCTAACATATATACATACGTATATAAATGATTATGGACTATACATTTAGATGAGCATATTCTATATGAATAGTACATACATGCATACATACATACATACATGTTATCACTTCAAATGTATGAATAAGTGTGTGTGTGTGTGTGTGTGTGTGTGTGTGTGTGTGTGTGTGTGTGTGTGTGTGTGTGTGTGTGTGTATTATGTCATTTGGTTATAAATGGAAAAAAGGGTTTGAATGTATATAAATGTACATATTAGATATATATGTTTATGCTGATAGTATGATATTATATGTTTTCTATAGTGAATAATTTTATGCATATTCAAACTAGATTTATATCATTACTTAATAATATGGTGTTCAATTATTAAATAAGAAATGAGTTGATTTTTAGCCGATTAGAATAATGATTATTGAATTTATTATTGTTGATTTGCTTAGAATTTATTGAGAAATTTATAAACTATGTTACTGTTGTCTCAAAAATTTGTCAGGGGGACAAATTGGTGAATTTGAGTCAACAATGTGGGAATTGAGTTCTTACATTAGTAAAAAACACAAGGAAAAGTCCCTCTCCTATTAGTAGGTGGATTTACCTTTATTGAAATCCAAAAAAGGAAAAATAGGGGAAAAGCTATTCACAACTATTTACAGTAAAAATGTTTTTTATTGGGGGTTTTTTACTTTTAACCTAAAAGTACATAAAGGAGATTGAAATGAAATGAGGGGAAAGAAGGAAAAATGGAAATAAGGGAATAGTAGAGAAAGGAAATAAATAAGGGAGGGAAAGGTTATTATATTCAATTAAATATAGAAACTATTATGATAACCTTAAAAAAATGAAAGATAACTTTGGGTAGCTAAATGTATAAACTTACCAGAATAGTCCAAGAAGGGTAAAACATTGTGTGCCTAGAAACCTCCCACATTTAATGGGTGGTAAATACATAATTACATCCTTAGGAGTACAAAGCATACTCTAAGACAATTTTTGAATACTATTAAGAGACCAAAGACAACTATCCCATATTCACCTGTAAAGACAATTAAAATATTGCTTTAACCCCATCAAGATTTCACATTCCCATCCTCTGATAGTTTAGAAGTGATTATTAAAATAATTTGAAATTAAATATATAAAGATAGATGCATCATACGTAGATTTTTAACTCATAAACAAATTCTGAACACAAAGTTTGTGAAATCGCCCTATTTTGATCTTTATTGAATCATAAAAATACAATCTCATCCTTATAAAGTTTCTGTAGAGTGTCACTATCAAAAGTCATTTTTTACAATGAGCCTTACATTCATATTTATAACATGGGAAGGTGGTTACGGTGCTTAACCACCTTTTTTATATTTTAGAAGATGAAAAAATGAGTTTACAAAAATGCACCATTTAAGTGGTGCAAATGTGAAATTAAGAAATTACACCATTTGACTAATACAAAAAAGCTTTGGTGCTTTTACAACACTTGAAATGTTTTAATCAAAATCACATGATTCAAGACTTACAAAGTAACAGTGCATTTGCATGAATTGCATTTACAAGGTTGTAATTACATAAAATTTACTACTTGAAATTACATATTGAGATCTAACATTAACATAAAAAGACCAAGAGGTTGATGAAGAATTCATTCACATTTTCCTTTGTTGAAGATAATCTTGGTCATTGTTTTGCACTTGTTTTTAGTTCTCCTTAACGTTTGTCACAAGATTTTCTTCTAGAAAAGAGCACCTTTATTTTAACTATGTGAGATTCTTCTAGAGATTGTCCTTCTTGATATTTAGTGCACACTCACTTTTCCTTGATTCTTTGAAACTCTATTCATAATGTTCATGCTTATTTAAAATTCCATACCCATAAAGTCCATTGCTTATTTTGTTTTATGTTTTGTGTTCCTATGGGATAATATAATAGCATGGATAGGGTCTCAAACTAATGCAAAAGAGGAATTTGATTCATCATTTTTGACTTGAGAGAGGTGAACTCTGTGCCATTTTCCACATATTGCAATCTAACATTGAAGCCAATTTTCCATTGAGTTAGGAATAAATGAGAGAGCAAGTTTCCAACATTTCCACCATAATGCAATTATCAAGTTTTGTTTTAAAAAATACATTTCAAGTGATTCTCATGTAAAGCCTTGTCGTTCAAAATGGTGAATTTTAATTTTTTGACTTTAAAAGATAGGTTTAATTTCCAGTTGTCCCATTTGGCACCATCTGATTATGGATCAATATTTTATAGATATTCTACTATTACCCTCAAATTATTCAGATCAATATCAAATAGTTCCTTGAGACCCAAATGTTGAACCTTTACAATGACTTCCTGACCTCTTAACTTTGCATGATGTACTTTGGCCAAGATTAGCAGCATCAATTAAATCATAATCAAGCCATTCAAAAATTTCATCCATTGGCCTCCCCAATTCCTTTTGAACTATATCAATTTTAGTTTTTGAGTTAAAGGGGGGGGGAATTGATCCTAAAGTTCTGCTCATTGATCAACATATTCCTATGCAAGAATGTCCACTTGGGTAGAAAACTATTGCCCAATTTTATTTAATGTTTGTCCTAATTTCAAAATATTTTCTTTCAACCACTTAGTTAAGGCTTTGTGCCTCACTTTATTTTTCTCCTCAATAATCCCACCTTTGTATGCAATTTTTTTATTATCATGCCATGGCCTAAATAATAAAGTGCCAACATAACCCCATATTTTTATAGTTCTTTATATTATTAAGTATTTATTAAACTTATTCCATTGACCACATGGAGCTACTTAAGTGTTGTCAATATAGACCAAAAGTGATTTTGATAAAATGAATATTTGATCAACCTACTTTAGTATATATCTCTAGGCCTAGGATATGCAATTTTGTTTTTGATAATATGTTTTCAAGAATGGATGACACGATGAACTATTTGATATAATTTATTGAATCAAATCTTTTCCCCTATAAACACCTATTATCATTCATGAAATCACACCTATTTGATAATGGAGCATTAGGAGGCCATTCAATTTGATTTCACACCTATTGATTACAATTGCATCGGTCAATATTTCACCCATTTTTATTCCATAACATATTTGACAAAATGACTCAATCAAAATTTATGCCCAGTTCATTTGACCATCAACCTATTTCACTTGGTATATGTTAGGAGGATATGGGCAAGGTTGTGGAGATAATTTAAAAATCTCAATTGCATTTATATTTTTTTCATATTCAATATCATTCTTAGATCATATGAGTTCTTAGTGCATACTATCCAAATTGACCATCAATGTAGGAACATGTTACACATCAGATCATGCTCTATTTAAATCCTATTGAAGTCTTTGAACTTGAATTGCCAAATCTTTTTGGGCAACACTCAACTTTTGGGCATTAGAATGTAATTGCATAACCTCAAATCTCAAGGGATCGACTACATGTAACTCTACTTCCATAGATATCTTTTTATTATATATGGATAACTCCCATTAGACTCTTTGTTGACCACCTATGAATTACACAGATTGGCATAATTTTTAGAATACACATAATTATTTGACAAAATGTCTCATTAAAATTCATCACCAAATTCACTTGGACATCACCCTTTGACATGGGTCATTGAATCAACTTCAATCTTTCCAACAACATTTGTCTTGATGTGTATCATCCCAATCCCATTTACCATCATTTCAATCAAACCTACCAGATGATATGCCACATGAAGGCTCGTATCAAATATATTCCATGAGTTTGTGTATGTGATGTGGACTATGGTATAATTATGTCATTATCTTTAAAGACACATCAAAATGATTATACTATGATTTATATATGACTACCTTTTACATTCATTCTATCATTATCTATCCTTTTTTTGAGGTACCCACACATTGAGGATGTTTTGATTTTTGAAATTGAGAAGATAAACTTCCTCCTTTCTTAGGAACACTAGTACTAGTCTTCTATAAATTAGACTCTACCAAATGATACTTGGATAAAAATCTAATTCCATTAATATCATGAGTGTTTTTCCCATCATAATTAGCTTCAAATTATTCTTGTTCTTCAATTGTTATATATGACTGATGATTCACCTCAGAACTTGATTCTCCATTATTAGTGATACTGAATTGAGTATCTATTCTATCTATAGCTTCTCTATCCTTCTCTTGTACATCAATAGATGGCATCGAATCCTCCTCAGGCCCATCTATTTTGGAATTTATTGTAATTATATTTGCATCATGCTCTATGTTTTCTTTTTCATATTTCCCTGAGCTAGAGGATAGGCATAATTTTGGATTATCAAATAAGCAACCATTTTTCTAATACACATTCACATGTCAAACATCGAAGGTTTCTTCAATATGATTATCATCATATCCTCCATCCTTTGTAAACTTTTAAATTATAGGATTGGATCCAAGTTCTTCCATCTATGCAACACCCTTACACAAGTTCAATTTCATTCACCATCTCATATCTTTTAGAACCTTTTATAGGATTCCCAAAAATAACACCTGATCTTTGAACACATTCATGGATTGAATGCAGCCATGTATGTGAGTTTCCATGTTATATTACATTTTTAGTCTAAAATCTCTTACATCCAATCGATACAATGGTGCATCATTTATCTACAAGTCTTATACAACCCCAAGGGACTTATCATATGTTTTCCATAATTTTCTATTTTGTGTATATCCTACAATTATTGTAATCCATGAGACCACATTCCTTTGAATCATTTTGTCAAATAGTTCATGTGCCTTGTGAAATTTTCCACATTTTCCATACATATCTACCCAATCACTTTCAAATAAAACATTTGAAAAAAATCTACTTGTCATTATGCTTACATGAATATCAATGTTTTGTTCCAAATATTTTATTTTGGCACATAATGAGAGTACACTAACAAAGCTTAAATGATCAAGATAGACATCTATTCATTACATTTTGATGAAATATTATCAAAAATTGATGAGGTCACCCACATCTTCTATAATCTACAATCATCACATTCCATGATAAACTATCTAGCTATGTCATTTCATCAAACATTTCATATCTATGAAACCACCATACTTGATACACATGTTGATAATCATGTTTTGAACATGAATCTTTTGGGAAGAACAAGTCTCACTTGCACGACTTAGATAAATAATCATAGTAGTTGCACAAGAGTGAAGAAAGAAAATTGCAAATTGCATAGCTGGGAAAGTGGAAAGCTTATTTTCATGGCTAGGGGAAACTTAAAATGTTTTTTCAAATTGTATGAAGGCCAAAAGCATTTTTGCAATTTGCACTAAAACTATTTTTTATAATTTGCACCAAAAATATTTTTGCACTTTACACCGAAAATGTTTTTGTACTTTTCACCAAAAATGTTTTTGCACTTTGCATGAGTTGTGAAAAAGGAAAATATGCTTATGCAACTCACAAAAAGCAAAAAGCTTTTGGAAAGTTACCAGGAAAGCTAGTAGTTTTTTACATAAGAAGTTTAAACTTGTTTTTTTAAATATTTTTGGGTAAAAATCAAATTGTTCAAATTTTTTTCTTTTTTCTTTTTTTCATTTTTTATTTTTTTGGTATTTTAGGGAAAATTTGAAAAAAAATTAGCCATTTTTTTAAAATTGAATTTTTCACCATTTTTTTTGCCATTTTCAAAAACTATGACAACTAGATCCAACTACAATTTTGAACTACAAAGAATGGAAAGAACTTAGAATTCTTTGGTTTCACAAGCGGGCATTTTATCCATTGGGTAATAGAGTCTTTAGTAGTAACTTTGATGGATTTGAAAAATCTTCTAATTTTTGATATTTAAGAAAGGGATAGGTCCTCAAGCCATTGGAAATCTATCACATGTCAAAAGATAGTGTATGTGAGGGTTGGGTAGTCAACCTAACGTATGTTATCACATATATTAAAAGATAGTGTATGCAAGTACATTTTGTTATGTGCATTTTTACACAAACTCAAATGTGAAGAGAGAAGTGTTTCTCTTACATTTGTATATCTGGATCTGACCAATTGATAATCAGTTTACCCATCTTAATTATATTAGAAATGAACATGTGCTATCAGGACATATGCTCTTGTTTGCTTGAAGAGACTTACGAAAGACTTGTTCTATTTGTCAGTCTTATAAAACTTGTAATTGCCCATGATATTTCCCAAGTAGAGGTCACTAATATAAATAGGTGCAGAAAAAAAGTTTAAAACATAGAGGAGGGCAATAGATAAACTATTGCATGTATTGAAAAACAATGTGCACACCAAAATTAAATGGGAAAAGGAAACAAGCCAAATTTGGGAAAGTAGAACTATTTACAAGGAATTGATAAAAATGAGAAGATTATACAAAACCATTTACAGGTTGGGAGAATACTTTCCATTTCAAAAAAATAGATTTGACTCATGAACTCTAAACACATTTAGTAGCAGTGGCCATGTAGGTGGGAAGATGAACTTACAATTGTCATTCACATAAGGATGACCATGAATGAATAAATCAATAATGTTTTCCTATTTTGAAATGAAATCATTATGAATTCCCTAATCAATTTTGATCACTTCTAAGCAATACTAATCTTTTTTAATGTATTCTTAAATGAATTCAAATTAATCTATGACATAAACACTATATGAATTGGAAAGAAGTGTGTCACATATCTATGCTAGAATCATAATATGATTATATTGCAGAATGAATGACTTGTTGATATTATTTTCTGAATCACTTCCCATAGTATAAATTAATTCATCACTAGATGAATCATCATTGTCATCTTCATCAACTTCCTCTACCTTGATTGTTTCCATTTTTCTTGTAATGATTATTGGGCACCATTCACTTCATTTTACATTGATGTCTTCTTTGACCTCAACATTGGCATGATTATGATTTTTAATTTACATAGACTTAATTGACTTGTGGATAATTCTTATATGGTAGACCCTAAAAATGAAATATCTAAGGAATCTTCATTTTTGGCTATCGAGTCTTTCATTTTGATAGATAAGGGATCATCTGCTTGCTAAAAATTGGTTCCACAATATCTTCTATTTCAGAAAGTATAGAATCACACTTTGTATTATTAATTTTTTCTATTTTTGGTTTTATTTTTTCTTTTTTAGATAACCCATTTTATCTTAGGGCCATGGGGTTTAATCAATCTAGTGAAATAGGCAAATCTTTCTCCTTTTTACCAAGTGATAAGTCAAACTCTTCATATGTTCTCTGATCAATCATTAGTTCTTCTAATTATTCACCTTATTCCATGATTTTGAAACTAAAATAATCATATGTGATTGGTATAACTATCTCTTTTTCTCTATTATAGTTCTGACATGTTTGATCTATAACATATTTTTAAACTCTATTTTTTGAATATTATAGAATCTTAATTGTATTGGGTTTCATTGTTTCTTCATCATCATTTACAACATTTTTAGTACCTTTTGAAACCTCTTTCTTCAACATTATAGACATGATCAAATAATCTTCAATCTCGATAGCATATTTTTGTGCAATTATCAAGTCATTTACCTTGTTCCTTATCAAGATAAACTTAATATCTAGGTGAAGAGAACAATAAAAATATAGCGTTGATTGCTAATACTTGGCTAATTTTCTTAAGGGGTCAAATTAATTTTATAAAAAAAATGCTATGAACTCTCTCATCTTCTCATCATCTTGAATTTGAATATGGAAGAAGTCTAACAAAAAAATACAAACATTGACAATTGTTTCAAATATGTCTACGAAACTATTCTTCAAAGAGTCCTAATATGTAACACATCCATATTCTAAGTGCCAGAACCACTCAAAAATAGGTCCAATGAATTTTTTAATGAAAATTCTCACAACAACATCCTCATACATAACTCCCAAAATGCTAAAAAACACTGTGAAGTCCTAGATATCTTTATCTACATCTTAACCATTTCATCCAGAGAACTTTGGGAATATTTTACTTGAGCTTGATGGGAACTCATTGTATTGGGCCAAAAACAATGGCCCAAAATGTTTTTCCAATGAGACATGAGAAACATTGGGTTTGGGGTGAGCCAACATCATGAATACAATTAGGAAAGTATAAACACTAGGTACTTTTTCTCAATAGAGTCACCAACATCCATTCCAATGGAGGTTCCTCGAAATGTATAAAAATCATGTGTGTAAAGCACCTCGGTACTTAGTGGAGTCGTAGAAATTGTTGGCTCAAAAGTTTGTCAAGGGGATAAATTGGTGATTTTGAGTCAATAGTGTAGGAACTGAGTTCTTACGTTAGTCAATAATGTAGGACAATGTCCCTCTCCTATTAAAAGGTGGACATACCTTTATTAAAAGTGAAAAAATAAAAAATAGGGGAAAATCTATTCACAACTATTTACAACAAAAATTTTTTCTATTGGGGATTTTGTACTTTTAACATAAAATTACATAAAGGAGATAAAAAGGAAATGAGGGGAAAGAAGAAAAAATGGAAAGAAGGGAAGAATAGAGAAAGGAAATAAATAAGGGAGGAAAAGGTTATTATAGTCAGTTAAATATAGAAACTATTATGATAACCCTAAGAAAAATGAATAACAACTCTAGATAGATAAGTGTATAAACTTACCAAAATAGTCCAAGAAGGGTAAAACATCATGTGCATGGAAACCTCTCTCATTCGATGGGTGATAAAGACATAATTACACCTTTAAGAGTTCAAAACATACACTAAAACAATTTTCTAATACTAATAGCAGACCAAAGACAACTGGCTCATATTTACCCATAAACACAATTAAAATATTGCTTAAACCCCACTGAGATTTCATATTCATTGAAACAACATAAGATGATTCTAAAATAAATACTAAATGTGACATTCTCATCTTCTAAA
Organism: Torreya grandis; assembly: GCA_037957365.1. Taxonomy (NCBI): domain Eukaryota; kingdom Viridiplantae; phylum Streptophyta; class Pinopsida; order Cupressales; family Taxaceae; genus Torreya; species Torreya grandis. Next base: position 1,527,033 of record JARHVA010000558.1, read on the forward strand.
AATTTGGTAGTGATTATGAAAACAATTTTAAGGTGAAGATATAGAGATAAATGAATCATACACAAAGTTATAAATCATGAAGAAATATTGAATGTAAGTTTGCAAAATATCTATGTTCTGATCTTTATTAAGTCAAAAATACAATATCATCCTTCAAATGTTTCTATATAGTTTCATTGCCAAAATTCTTTTTTTACAATGATCCTTACATTCATATTTATATCATGGGGAGGTTCTTAGGATGCATAATAACCTTTTCCATGTTTTAGAAGATGCAAAAATGAGTTTACAAAAATGCACCATTTAAGTGGTGGAAATGTACGTTGGTGTAATTACACCGTATGCAAATTTGAAATTACAAAATTGTACCATTCAACTAGTGCAAAAATGATTTGGTGATTTTACACCACTTGAAATGTGCAAATCAAAATTACACAATTTGAGAATCACAAAGTGATAGTGCATTTGCATGAATTGCATTTACAAGGTTGCAATTACACAAAATTTGTAACTTGAAATTACAAATTGAGATCTAATATTAACACTAAAAGACTAAGATCTTGATGAATAATTCATTCTCTTTCTCTTTCACTGAAGATAATCTCGATCATTGTTTTACACTTTTTTTTAATTCTCCTCAATGTTTGTCACAAGATTTTATTTTAGAAAGGAGCACATTTATGTTAACTATGTGAGATTTTTCTAAAGATTGTCCTTCTCAGGATTGAATGCATACTCACTTTTCCTAGATTCTTTGAAAATCTATTCATAACATTCATGCTTATTTGAAAATCCATACCCATAAAATCCATTGTTTATTTTATATTCTATTTTGAGATCCTAAGGAATAATACAATTAGCATGTATAGGGTCTCAAACTATTTAATGAGAGGAATTTGATTCATCATTTTTGACTTGAGAGAGGTGATCTTTGTGTCATTTTACCATATTGCAATCTAACATTAAATTCAATTTTCCATTGAGTCAGGAATAAATGAGAAAGAAAGTTTCCAACCTTTCCACCATATATTAATTATCAATTTTTGTTCTAAAAAATCCATTTCAAGTGATTCTCTTGTAAAGCCTTTCTCATTCAAAACTATGAATTTTAATTTTTTGACTTTCAAAGATAGGTTTAATTTTGAGTTGTCCCATTTGGCACCATCTAACTTTGGATCAATATTTTGCAGATATTATATTATTACCCTCACATTCTTTAAATCAATATCAAATAGTTCCTTGAGATTCAGATGTTGAAACTTCACAATGACTTCCTAACCTCTCAACTTTGCACAATGTAATTTGGCCAAGACTAGTAGCAACTATTGAATCATGATCAAACCATTCAAAAAATTTATCCATTAGCCTCCATAATTATTTTTGAACTATAGAAACTAAAATTTTTGAGTTAAATGGGGGCACTTGATCCTAAATCTCTACTAATTGATCAGCATATTCTTGTGCAAGAATTTCCACCCAAGTAGAAAACTACTGCTCAATTTTAATGAATGTTGATCCTAATCTCAAAATATTTTATTTCAACCACTTAGCTAAGGCTTTGTGACTCACTTTCTTTTTCTCCTTAGTAATTCCACCTTTGTATGCAAAATTTTGATTATTAAGCCATGCCTTAAATAAGAAAGTGATAATAAAGCCTCATATTTTCAGTTTTTTATATTGTTGAGTATTTCTTAAAATTATTCCATCAACCACCTAGAGCTACAAAAATGTTATCAATATAGACCACAAGTGGTTTTGATAAAATGAATATTGCATCAACCTACTTGATTTTGATAATATGTTTTCATGAATGGAGGACACGATGAACTATTTGATAGAATTTATAGAATCAAATCTTCACCCCTGTGAACACTTGTTATCATTCATAAAACCACATCTATTTGAGATTGAAGAATTAAGAGGTCATTTAATTTTATTTCACACTTGTTGCTTACAATTACATTGGTCAATATTTCATCTATTTTTCTTCTATGCCCTATTTGACAAAGTGACTCAATCAAAATTTGTGCCCAATTCATTTGACCATCAACCTATTTCACTTGGTATATGTTGGGAGGATATGGGAAAGGTTGTGGAGATGATTTATAATTTTTAATTGCATTTATATTATTTTCATATTCAATAACAATCTTGGATCATATGAGTTCTTGGTGCATACTATCCAATTTGACTATCAATGTAGGAACATGTTGCACATCATCTCATGCTCTACTTAAATCTTTTTAAAGTATTTGAAATTAAATTGTCAATTATTATCATGTAACACTAAAATTTTAGGCATCATAACATAATTAAATAACCTCAGCTCTCAAAGGATCGACTACACATAACTCTAATTCCATTGACATTTTTTATTGTATATGGACAACTCTTGTAATCTTGTTTGTCGAACACCTATGAATTACACAAATTGGCATAATTTTTGGAATGCACACAACTATTTGACAAAATGGATCATTCAAATTCATCACCAAATTTACTTAGACATCACCCTTTGACACAATTCATTGAATTAGCTTCACTCTTTCCAACAACATTTATCTTAATGTGGCATATCATCCAATTCCCATTTACCATCATTCCATTCAGACCTACTTTATTATATGCCACATGAAGTCTCATACCAAATATATTCCATGAGTTTGTCTATGTAATGTAAACTATGGTGAAATTTTATGTTAGTATCTTTAAAGACACATCAAACTGATAGATAAGTGTCTACACATGCCATACTAAAATATGTATTTAATGTCTTTAGAGAGTATTCCCATCTATGTCACTTTATACTATAGTTTATATGTGACTACCTTTTACCTTCGTTCTATCATTGTATATCATTTGTGAGAGGTACCCACACACTAAGGATGTTTTAATTTTTGGATTTGAGAAGATAAACTTCCTCCTTTTGTAGGAACACTAGTGCCATTATTCTATAAATTAGACTCTACCGAATGATACTTGGATGAAAATCCAATTCCTTTAATATCATGAGTGTTTTTCCCATCATAATTAGCTTCATATTATTCATATTCTTCAATTGATATATATGACTAATAATTCACCTCAGAATGTGATTCTCCATTATCATTGATACCAAATTGAGTAACTCTTTTATCTATAGCTTATTTGTCCCTCTCTTGTACATCAATAGTTGGCATCAAATGCTCCTCAGGCCCATCTATTTTGGTATTTCCTATAATTGTATTTGTATCATGGTCTATGTTTTATTTTTCATATTTCCTTGAGCTAGAGGATAGGAATACTTTTGGATTATTAGAAAAGCAACCATTTTTTTGATACACATTCACATGTCAAGCATCCAAGGTTTCTTCAATATTCTTATCATCATATCCTCATGCTTTGTAAACTTTTCAACTATAGGATTGGATCCAAGTTCTTCCATCTAGGCATCAACCTTACACAAGTTCAATTTTATTCACTATCTCATAGCTTGTAAAACCTTTTGCAGGATTCCAAGAAATAAAACTTGATCTTCTAACACATTCATGGATTGAATCCCACCTTGTATTTGAGTGGCCATGTTATATTACATTCTGAGTCTAAAATTTATCACGTCCAATTGATACAATGGTGCATCATTTATCTGTAAGTCTTATGCAACATTCAGAGACATATCATATGTTCACCATAATTTTTTATTTTGTGTATATCTTACAATTATTGCAATCCATCAGACCACATTCCTTTAAATCATTTTTAAAAATAGTTCATGTGCCTTGTGGATGCTTCCACATTTTCCATACATATATACCTAAGCACTTGCAAATACAACATTTGACAAAAATCCACTTTCCATTATGCTTACATGAATATCAATATTTTGTTCCAAATATTTTATTTTGGCACATGCTAAAAATATGTTGGAAAATCTAAAATGATCAATTTGGACACCTGTTCATTGCATTTTGATGAAATATCATCAAAACCTGGTGAGGTCACCCACATCTTCTATAATCTACAATCATCACATTCCACTAGAAACTATATGGTTGTGTCATTTCATCAAACATTTCATGAGTATATGTGAAACAACCATACTTGATATACATGTTAATAATCTTGTCTTGAACATGAAGCTTTTGGGAAGACCAAGTCTCACTTTCATAGCTTGGGTAAATAATCATAATAGTGGCATGGGAGTGAATAGAAAATTTTTTAGATTGCATAGCCGAGAAAGTGGAAAGCTTATTTGTATGGTTAGGGGAAACTTAAAAAGTTTTTGTAATTTGCACAAAGGCTGAAAACATTTTTTACAATTTGAACAAAAAATATTTTTTACAATTTGCATCAAAGTTTTTTTTTAACTTTGTACCAAAAATGTTTTTGCACTTTTCACTAAAAATGTTTTTGCACTTTCCATGAGTTGTTGAAAAGGAAAATATGTTTATGCAACTCACAAAAAACAAAAAGGTTTTGGCAAATTAGTAGGAAAGCTAGCGGATTTTTACATAGAAGGTTCAAACTTGTTTTTTAAAACATTTTGGGGTAAAAAGCAAATTTTCCATGAATTAATTTTTTTAAAATTTTCAAAATTTCTAGCATTTTTGGGTCAAATTAAAAAAAAAATTAGCTATTTTTTAAAAAATTGAATTTTTCACTATTTTTTTTGCCATTTTCAAACTTCGAGACAATAGCTGGCTCTAACTATAATTTTGAACTACAAAGAGTAGATAGAACTTAGAATTCTCTATTTTTGTGGGCCAACATTTTATCAATTGGGTAACAAAGTCTTCATTGGTAATTTTGATGGATTTGAAAAATATATAGATTTATGATCTTTGAGAAATGGATGGGTCCTCAAGCCATTGGAAAGTTATCACATGTCAAAAGATAGTGTATGCGAGGGTTAGGTACTGAACCTAATGTATGCTATCACATATCTTGAAGGATAGTGTATGTGAGTACATTTTGTTATATGCATTTTTGTAAAAATAAAAATGTGAAGAGAGAAGTATTTATCTTACATTTGTATATCTAGATCTGACCAACTGAAAACTAATTCTCCCATCTCAATCATATGAGAAATGAAGATGCAATACTAGGCTAGATCACCTATTCATTTGAAAACTTACATGCCCTATCTGACTAATTGACAACCAGTTCACCCATATCAATCATATGAGAAATGAACACACACTGTCAATCTAGATTCTCTTATTTGCTTTAAGAGACTTATAAAAGACTAGTTCCATCTGTCACTCTTAAAAAACTTGTAATTATCCATGGTATTTCTCAGGTAGAGATCACTGCTAAAAATAGGTGTAGGAAAAAAGACTAAAATATAGAGGATGAGCAATAGACAAAATGTTACATTTATTGAAAAATAGCATGCACACCAAAATGAAATGGGAAAAGAAAACAAGCCAAAATCAGTAAAGATGAACTATTTACAAGGAGATGATGAAAATGAGAAGATCATACAAAACCATTTATAGGTTGGGAGAAATACCTTCCATTTTTAAATAATGGATTTAACTTATGAACTCTAAATATATTTAGTAGCAATGACCACGTAGGTGGGAAAATGAACTTATAATTATCATTCACACAAGGATGACCATGAATGAACAAATCAACATTGTTTTACTATTTTGAAATGAAATAATCATGAATTCCCTAATCATCTATGAGCACTTTTGAGAAATATTGAGCTTTTTTAATGTCTTCTTGAATGACTCCAAATGAATCTATGATAGATACACTATCTGAATTGGAGAGAAGTGTGTCACATATCTATGTTGGAATCACAATATGATTATAATGCATAATGAATGAATTATTTATATTATTTTTGAAATCACTTCTCACAATAGAAATGAATTCATCTATGGATGAATAATCTTTGTTGATTTCCTCTACCTTAACAGTTTCCATTTTGCTTGTAATGATTATTGGGCACCATTCATTTCATTCCACATTGATGTGTTCTTTGACCTCAACCTTGGCATGATTATGATTTTTAATTTTCACAAACTTAATTGCTTTGGATTCAAATCTTATGGAGAATTCTTCTATGGTGACCCTAAAAATGAAATATCTGAGGAATCTTCATTTTTGGCTATTGAGTCTTTCATTATGCTAGAGAAGGGATCGTCTGCTTTGCTAAAACTTAGTTCCACAATATCTTCTCTTTCAGAAAGTATAACATCACACTTTGTATTATTAATTTTTTCTATTTGTGGTTGTATCTACTATTTTTTGGGTAACCCATTTTATCCTAGGACCACGGGGTTTAAGCAATCAAGTGAAATAGGAAAATATTTCTCCTTTTTGCCAAGTGAGAAGTCAAACTCTTCATCTATTGTATAATCAATCATTAGTTATTCTACCTGTTTAACTTATTTCATGGTTTTGAAACTAAAACAATCATATGTGACAGGTATCACATTCTCTTTTTCTCTGTTATAGTTATGACATGTTTGATCAATAACTTATTTTCAAAATCTCTTTTATGAATATTATATGTTTGGTTAAATACATAAAGTTTTAAGATTTTATTACATGTAGTATTACTGAATTTCCTAGATCATAATAATTGAGTTTACAAATCTATATCAAAATCTACTTTGTAACCCATAGATTAAAAAAAATCTAAACATGTAATTGCAAGTTAAGCAAATAAATATGAAATAATAAATATATGCAAAAAATAGAGAAATAAGAGATGCTGAAATATAATAGACAAAAAAACTGACATAGTATTTAATGTGGTTCACCCAAATGTTGGGCTGCATCTACCAAGAAACTTATAAATTCTTCTATTAAAACTTCCAAAGTAATTTATACAAGTGCCTAGCGCTTCCTACCCATCAGTCTCTATATTAGAGCACTCTGGCAACACCTTTGTCTAAAGATAATTTTCTCTTTCTATCAATTACTATGTAATTGCATTCTATCAATTCACATCTACATACTTTGATCTGCCTCTTTTCCACTTTTAAAGGGATGATCACTAAAAATAAGGAAGTACAAAATCTATTCTAACTTCCTACATTATCAATCTGTTATAACTTCTTTACGAAATAAGGAAGTACAAAATCTATTCTAACTTCCTGTAGTATCAATCTATTACAACTTCCTTGGAAAATAAGGAAGTACAAAATCTTTTCTAACTTCCTATAGTATCAATCTGTTACAACTTCCTTGAAAAATAAGGAATTACAGATCTAAAATGAAACACAAATATGAAATAATAATTCTACAACAAGATTTAATTACGTATAGACCAAAAAATAAACCTTTATACAAATCAAACCTTTCAAACTTCTATAGACCATTAATTTCCCATAGAACCTTCTATAAATTGATAATAACACTTATATATAAAATATTGTAGCATTGGTCATGCTACATATTTGCTACTTATAGGTTTCCCATAGGAACTATAGTCTACAGGTTGCCTGTATCAACTATAGGTTTTCATCTACAGGCTGTCTATAGCAATTGTAGTCTTCACCTATAGGTTTCCCATATCAACTATAGGTTTTCATCTATAGGAGGTTTGTAGCCACTACAGTCTTCACCTATAGGTTTCCCATAACAATTGTAGGTTTTCATCTATAGGCTACCTATAACAACTACAATCTTCATCTACAGGTTACCCACAACAACTGTAGGTTATCATCTACAAGCTACTTACATCCACTACAAGTTTCATCTAAAGTATACCCATAGAAAATGTAGGCTTATTCTACAAGTTTCAAGATTTTACATTAAAATAAAATGAGGCATTATGTTTCCACATCTCCAATAATCTCCTACTTGGAGACATAAGGACACAACACCAACTACTGAAACCTCTCACTTAAACTCATAACTAATAATTTCTTCTTCTTCAAGCTCATGCTTGATGTCCCATGGAAGTTGAGTTTGCCCTCAAATTCACTATTAAAATTACCTTAGTAAGCATATTTATAGGATTCTCTTCTAAGTGAATATTCTCTAGCTTGAACTTCCAACTTTCCAAAACTATATGTATGAAGTGGTAACGAAGCTCTATATGCCTTATCCTACTATGAAAAGTAGAAATTTTAGCCAGGTGAATAACACATTGGCTACAATCCCAACTCCTCCAAAAATATGCTTAACCAAACAACTCTTTACTTGCTTTAGTGTAAGCAATGTATTCAACCTTAAAGGTAAAAAATGCAACAACTTTATATAGCTTAGAAACCCATGAGACTACAGTACCTCCAACTATGAAAATATAGCCAGTGGTATACCTTCTACCATCCAAATCACCTACCATGTCACTATCCATAAAACCTTGAAACCTAGTATTAGAACCTTCAAAACATAAACACATACTAGATATTCCACAAAATAATTGAAAATCCACTGAACTGTTAACCCATGTTTCTTACCAGGGTTATTCATGAACCTACTCACTACTCCTGCTACTTGGGATATGTCTAGATGAGTGAAAATCATAACATACATTAAACTAACCATAGTTGAAGCATATGGCACTTTTTCCATATAATCTTTCTCCTCTTGTGACTTAGGAGACTGTGTCTTACTCAACTTGAAGTGGCCAACTAAAGGTGTCGAAATAGATTTATAGTTCGGCATTCCAAATCTTAACAACACCTTTTCAATATATTTAGATTGAGTTATAGTTAGTATCTTACCCAATATATCTCTGTCAATTATCATTCTAAGAATTTTCTTGGTTGGTCCAAGATCCTTCATGGCTAACTCTAAAGAAAGTAATTTCTTCAATTCACTTATTATTTTCATGTTAGCTTCACACAACAAGATGTCATCAACATAAAGTAGAAGAATAATGAATTCACCATTTTCAAATTTATTACTATAAACACAATGATCAATATGAGTATGAGCATATCCATGTTCCAAAATGAAAGTATCAAACCTTAGGTACCATTTCCTAGGTGCATATTTCAAACCATATAAACTTTTCAACAGTTTACAAACCTTTCTTTCTTTCCCCTTTACCTCAAAACCTTCTGGTTGCTTCATGTAGATTTCCTCTTCTAATTCTCCATGTAAGAATGTTGTCTTCACATCCATCTATTCTAAGTGAAGATCATTAGAAGTAACAATACTTAATATAGTTCTTATTGAGGTAATTTTGATAATAGGAGAAAATACCTTTGAGTAATCAATTACAGCTTTCTATGTAGAGCCTTTAACAACAAGCCTTGCTTTGTATGTTTTTTTCCCACTCTCATCTTATTTTAATTAGAAAACCCATTTATTTTATAGTGATTTCTTATCAGGTGGAAAATCCAGCAATTCCCATGTTTTATTGTGTTTCAAGGTATCCAATTCTACTTTCATGCCCTTTTCCCATTGCACACAATCTTTGTCCTGCTTAGCTTCTACAAATGATTCAGGTTCCCCACTATTAGTTAGTAACAAATAAAATAAAGATGGAGAATATCTATCAAGAGGTTACTTACTCTTGTTGACCTCCTTACCATAGGTGTGACTAGTTCACTTTGAGGTTCTCTTGGCCCAATATTCTCAAAAGACTCATTGGGTCATTAATGAACCTATTTCCATTCTCTGATTCTATAGAGGTAAATGTTGTATTATGTAAGTTATCTTTTCTTTCTCTAAATACACTTGGAGGTATAACAAGATTTTCTTTACAAAGTGGACTTCCCATTTTATTTTGTACAAGTTGGTCCCTATACATCACACTTTCATTAAAGATCACATTACGTCATCTCATAATATTTCTATCATCTAAACACTAGAAATGATAACCAAATAAGCTATCACCATATCCAATGAAAGTGCATCTCATCCATGTAGCATCCAACTTATTTCTATTTTCTTTATCAATGTGCACAAATGCTTCATAACCAAATTTTTTTAAATGGAATAAGGAAACACTTTTACCTGTCTAATCTTCCTTAGGAATGTCACCATCTAAAGCACTAGATGGTTCTCTATTAACCAAATAAATAATAGTATCAACTATATCTACCCAAAAAGTAGGGGGCAAACCAACAAGGAGTCTCATGCTTCTAGCTCTCATCATAATTGTTCAGTTCATTCTCTCAATTATCCCATTATATTGAGGAGACTGTGGTTTTATTACTTCTTTTTAGATTCTTTCTTGTGCACATTAATTCTAAAATTATTTTGAGGTGTATTCACCTCCATTATCAAATCTTAAGCATTTCAGCTTCATGCCCAACTCATTTTCTATAATGGTTCTCCAAATTTTAAAGTTTCTAAATTCATCAAACTAATTTCAAATATAATAAAGCCATAACTTACGAGTTACATCATCCATAAACATAACATAATACTATGAGCCTCTAAATGATTGTATAGGGGATGGTCCCTAAACATCAGAATGTACTAATTCTAATTTATTTTGTTTTGTTCCAGCCTAACCTTCAAAAAAGAAACTTTCTTTTGTTTACCAAAAACACAATGTTCACATAAATCTAAATTAATAGACTTTAAGTCTAATAACTTCCATTTATTATGTAAAATGCTCATACCTTTCTGACTCATATGACCCAATCTTGAATGACATAAATTAGTTTCTAGGTCATAAGTAGAAACTAATGCAGTATTAGAATCAATAATCAAATTACTCAAATACAGGGTGCCTTTCTTTTTCCCTTTAGCTACAACAAGATTACCTTTTGTTACTTTCTAGTATTCTACATTGAAAGTAACAATACATCCATCTTCTACCAATTAACCTATAAAAATAATATTTTTGGTAAGACTTGGCACATGTCTTCCTTCTTTGAGTATCCATTAATTTCCATTATGTAGCTTAATCTTTAATGACCCTTTGCCAACAATATCATAGGGTTCATTGTCTCCCAAGAAAACTTGGCCAAACTTGCCACTTACATAGGTTATAAAATACTTTAGATTGAAAGTAGCATGAAAATATGTCCCTGAGTCAATCACCCATGACTCTACATTTGTATCACATGAAAAAATGAAAGCATCTTGATACACAGTAGTAGTATCACTTGAGGTTATATTTTCCTCTTGGTTATTATCATTATTTTTTGATCCTTTTGATTCTTTTTAGGATCCCAACACTACTTTCTCATATGACTAGACTTTCCACAGTTCTAGCATACAACACTTCTTCCTTTTGACTTGGATCTATGTTTGGAAGATAAAGATCTTCCCTTAGATCCATAGATCTTGCTTCTTTGTCTATTCTTTTATCTCCCTCTAGATTTAAAATTTAGTGCATTGCTTATTGAAGTCTCACCAGATGTCTTCCTTCTCATTTATTTAGAGATTATGACACTAACAACATCCTCCATTTTAGGAGTATTACTCCCAGACATATTGTTACTCACATCCATCACAAGATTTTTCTAGGATTTAGGTAGGGAACATAGTAACAACAAGACCTTGACTTCTTCATCTATTTTTACTTTCAAAGAAGTCAACTGATTTGTAATAGTATTGTAATCATTCATATGTTTAGCTACAATTGAATTCTCATTCATTTTTAGGTTGAATAACATTTGCATTAGATACACCTCATTTTTTGTTGAAGGCATCTCATAAAACTTACATGAGGTGGTCATAAGTTATTTTTTAGTCTTTTCTTCAGGTATATTGGAGGCAACACTTCCTCCCAAGTAGAGCTTTATGGCTCCCAAATATTTTCTATCTAAGACATTCCATTCCACATTTGTTCTCTTTCCTTATCCTTTTCCTTTCCATCAAGTGGTACATAGAGCTCCTTTTGATATAGATAGTCAATCATCTACATCTTCTACAAAATAAAATTCTATCCATTAAACTTATCAACCACTCTTTTTCCATCATCTTCCATTTTTCAAGATCTCCCACTTGAGAAAAATAGTATACTCTGAGTCTAAGATCTTGTAGAGATTTACAACTTGAAAAATAGTACACCAAACCACACAAAGATGGCTCATATATGACTTTTTGGGTTAAATATAAATAGTTTCAAGATTTTATTACATACAATATTACTCAATTGCTTAGATCAAAATAATTGAGTTTACAAATCTATATCAAAATCTACTTTGTAACCCACATATTAAAAATAATATAAACTGTACTTGAAAGTTAAACAAATAAATATGAAATAATAAATACATTTAGAAAATAGAGAAATAAGAGATGCTAAAAAATAACATACAAAAATACTAACACAATATTTAATGTGGTTCACCCAAACGTTGGTCTACATCTACCAAGAAACTCAATAATTTTTCTATTCAAACTTCCAAAGGAATTTATACAAGTGCCTAGCACCTCCTACCCCTCAGTGTCTATATCAAACCACTCTAGTAACACCTTTGTTTGAAGATAATTTTCTCTTTCTATTAATTACTATGTAGATGCATTCTATCAATTCACATCTACATACTTTGATCTGTCTCTTTTCCACTTTTAAAGGGATGATCACTAAAAATAAGGAAGTAAAAAATCTATTCTAACTTATTGTAGTATCAATCTATTACAACTTCCTTGCAAAATAAGGAAGTAAAAAATTTGTTCTAACTTCTTGCAGTATCAATCTATTACAACTTCCTTGCAAAATTAGAAAGTATAAAATCTATTATAGCTTCCTACAATATCAATCTATTATAAATTCCTTACAAAATAATGAAGTACAAATTTGAAATGATACACAAATCCAAAACAATAATTCTATAGTAAGATCTAATCATGTATAGACCAAAAAATAAACCTTTATACAAATTAGAGCTTTAAAACTTCTATAGACCATTGATTACCCTTACAACCTTCTATAAATTGATAACAACACTTATATATAGAAGCTTGTATCATCAGTCATGTTGTATACTTTCTACTTATAGGTTGCCTACAATATCTACAGTCTACAGGTTGGCTGCAGTAACTATAGTCTTCACCTACAAGTTGCCTACAACAACTAGAGGTTTTCATCTACAAGTTGCCTACAAAAACTATAGTCTTCACCTACAAGTTACCTATAGCAGCTTCAAGTTTTCATCTATAGGTTTATTGTAGCAACTACAATCTTCACCTATAGGTTACCCAAAACAACTATAGGTTTTTAATTATAGGTTACCTGCAGCCACTACGAGTTTCATCTATAGGCTGCCCATAGTAACTATAGGTTTCTTCTACATGCTGCCTATAGAAACGATAGGTTTTAGGCTTTTAAATTTAAATAAAATGATGCATTATGTTTCCACATATCCAACAATTTTACTTTTCAAAAACCTAATTACTTTAGATTCAAATCTTGTGGATAATTCTTTTATGGTGACCTTGAAAATGAAATATCTGAAGAATCTTCGTTTTTGGCTATTGAGTCTTTCATTTTGATGGAGAAGGGATCATCTATTTTGCTAAAACTTAGTTCCACAATATCTTCTCTTTCAGAAAGTATAACATCACACTTTGTATTATTAATTTTTTCTATTTGTGTTTTTATCTTTTTTTTTTAGATAACCCATTTTATCCTAGGACCATGGGGTTTAAGCAATCTAGTGAAATAGGAAAATCTTTCTCCTTTTGCTAAGTGAGAATTCAAACTCTTCATTTATTGTCTAATCAATCATTAGTTCTTCTAGCTATTTAACTTCTTCCATGGTTGTCAAACTAAAACAATCATATGTGATAGGTATCACATTCTCTTTTTCTCTGTTACTGTTCTAACATGTTTGATCAATAACTTGTTTTCCAACTCTCTTTTATGAATATTTTAGACTCTTGATTATATTGGGTTTCATTATTTATTCATCATTGCTTACAATAATTTTAGTACCTTTTGAAGCCTCTTTATTCAACATTTTAGACATGATCAGATAAACTTCAATCTTGATAGCATATTTTTGTGCAGCTATCAAGTCATTTACCTTGTTCCTCATCAAGACAAACTTAGTATCTAGTTAAAGAGAACCAATGAAAATATAGAGTTGATTGCTAAGACTTGAATGATTTGTTTGAGGGATCAGTCTCAATTTTTTTTTTAAAATGGTATGAACTCTTTCATCTGCTCATCATCTCACTTTTGAATCTGGAATAAGTTTGACAAAAGGGCACACATGTTGACAATTGATTTGAATCTATATAGGAACTTATTTTTCAAAGAGTTTAAATCTATAACACATCCATATTCAAGTGCAAGAACCACTTAGCAATAGGTCCAATGAAAGTTTCAAAAACAAGTCTCACATCAACATCCTCATATATAACTCCTAAAATGCTATAGGACACTGTGAAGGCCTGGATATGTTTATCTACATCTTAACCATTTTTTTAGAGAACTTTGGGAATATCTTCCTTAAGCCTGATGGGAACTCATTGTATTGGGCCAAAGCCAATGGCCTAAAATGTTTTCCCCATGGGATATGGGGAATATTGGGGTTGGGGTGAGCCAACACCATGAATGCAATTAGGAAGGTGTAGGCACTAGGTACTTTTTCTCAACAGAGTCATCAACCTCTATTCTAGGGGAGGTTCCTTGAAATGTCTAAAAATCATGTGATTAAATCACCTCGGTACCTAGCAGAGTGACCAAATTGGCTTAAACATTTGTCAAGGGGACAAATTGGTGACTTTGAGTTAGCAATGTGGGAACTGAGTTCTTATGTTAGTTAGCAATGCAAGACAAAGTCCATCTCCTATTATTAGATGGAGCTAATTTTATTGAAATCTAAAAAGGGAAATATAGGGGAAAAGCTATTCATAACTATTTTTAAAAAAAACACATTTTTTATTGGGGATTTCATACTTTTATCCTAAAAGTACATAAAGGAGATAAATAAGAAATGATGGGAAAGAAGGAAAAAATGGAAAAAATAATAGAATAGAGAAAGGAAATAAATAAGGTAAGACAAGGTTATTATACTAAGTTAAATACATAAACTACTATGATAAGCCTGAGAAAAATGAAAGACAACTCTAGGTAGCTAAATAAAAAAACTTACTAGAATAGTCCAAGAAAGGTAAAACACCATGTGTATGGAAACCTCTCCCATTCAATGGGTGGTAAATACATAATTACACCCTTAGGAGTGCAAAACATACATATAGACAATTTTTTAATACTAATAGTAGACCAAAGACAACTATTCCATATTTTGCCATAAAGATAATTAAAATATTGATTAAACCCCACCAAGATTTCACATTCATTGAATCAACACAAGAAGATTATAAAATATATACTTAATATGACATTCCCATCCTTTGACAATTTGGTAGTGATTATGAAAACAATTTGAAAGTAAATAAATAGAGATAGATGAATCATATAAAGAGTTATAACTCATGAATAAATCTTGATTGCAAAATCTCCCTATTCTGATCTTTATTGAGTCAAAAATACAATCACATCCTTTAAAAGTTTATGTAGAGTTTCATTACAAAAAGTCCTTTTTTGTAATGAGCCTTACATTCATATTTATAGCATGGGGAGGTGGTTATGGTACATAACCACCTTTTGTGCATTTTATAAGATGCAAAAATGAGTTTACAAAAGTGCACCATTTAGGTGGTGAAAATGTGCATATGTGTAATTACACCACATGCAAATGTGAAATTACAAAATTGCACCATTCAACTAGTGTAAAAATGATTTGATGTTTTTACACCACTTGAAATGTGCAAATCAAAATTACACAATTTGAGACTTACAAAGTGATAGTGCATTTGCATGAATTGCATTTACAAGGTTGTAATTACACAAAATTTGTAACTTGAAATAAAAAATTGAGATCCAACATTAACATGAAAATACCAAGAGCTTGATGAAGAATTCATTCACTTTCTCCTTCATTGAAGACAATCTCAGTCATTGCTTTGCTCTTGTTTCTAGTTCTCTTTAATGTTTGTCACAATATTTTCTTCTAGAAAAGAACACCTTTAATTTCACTATGTGAGATTCTTCTAGAGATTTTCCTTCTTGAGATTTAATGCAGACTCACTATTCTCTAATTATTTGAAACTCTCTTCATAACGTTCATGCTTATTTGAAAATCCATACCCATAAAATCCATTGTTTATTTTGGTTTCTATTTTGAGTTCTTGAGGGATAATACAATTATCATGGATAGGTTCTCAAACCACTACACAAGAGGAATTTGATTCATCATTTTTTATTTGAGAAAGATGAGCTCTATTCCATTTTCCACATATTGAAATCTAACATTGAAGCCAATTTTCCATTGAGTCAGGAATAAATGGCTGAACAAGTTGCCAACCTTTCCACCATAGTTCAATTATCAAGTTATGTTCTAAACACTCCTTTTCAAGTTATTCTCTTGTAAAACCTTACTCATTCAAAATTGTGAATTTCAATTTTAGACTTCCAAAGATAGGTTTAATTTCAAGTTGTTCCATTTTGAACCATTTGAATTTACATCAATATTTTATAGATATTATTCTATTACCATCAAATTCTTTATATTAATATCAAATAGTTCCATGAGACTCAGACGTTGAACCTTCATAATGACTTCTTGACCTCTCAACTTTGTATATTTTACTTTGGCCAAAACTAGCAGCATCAATTGAGTCATAATCAAACCATTCAAAAATTTCATCCATTGGCCTCCCCAATTCCTTTTGAACTATAACAACTATAGTTTCTATGTTAAATGGTTGGACTTGATCCTAAATCTCTGCTAATTGATCAACATATTCTTATGCAAGAATGTCCACTTGGGTAGAAAACTGCTACCCAATTTTAATGAATGTTGGTCCTAATCTCAAAATATTTTATTTCAACCACTTAGCTAAGGATTTGAGGCTCAATTTATTTTTCTCCTTAGTAATCCCACCTTTATATTTAAAATTTTCATTATCAAGCCATGACTCAAATAATAAAGTGACAACAAAGCCCCATACTTTCATA
The DNA here is from genome assembly GCA_037957365.1 of Torreya grandis. Classification (NCBI taxonomy): domain Eukaryota; kingdom Viridiplantae; phylum Streptophyta; class Pinopsida; order Cupressales; family Taxaceae; genus Torreya; species Torreya grandis. The sequence continues at coordinate 1,543,921 of JARHVA010000558.1, forward strand.
GTTCTTTATATTGTTGAGTATTTCTTAAACTTATTCCATCGACCAGCTGGAGCTACAGAAACATTGTCAATATAGACCAAAAGTAGTATATATCTTTATGCCTACGATATGCAATTTTTTTTTGATAATATGTTTTCAAGAATGGAAAACATGATGAACTATTTAACAAAATTTCTTGCATCAAATCTTCACCCCTGTGAACACCTATTATCATTCATGAAACCAAGTCTCTTTGATATTAGAGCATTAGGATGCCATTTTATTTAATTTCACACATGTTGCTTAAAATTACATTGGTCAATATTTCATCCATTTTTCTTCCACGACCTGTTTGACAAAATGACTAAATCAAAATTTGTGCCCAGTTCATTTGACCATCAACATATTTCACTTAGTATATGCTGGGAGGATACAGACAAGGTTGTGGAGATGATTTAAACTATCAATTTCATTTATATTGTTTTCATATTCAATAATAGTCTTGGATCATATGAGTTCTTGATGCATACTATCCAACTCGATCATCAATGTAGGAACATGTTGCATATCAAATCATGCTCTTCTTAAATCCTATTGATGTCTTTGAACTTGAATTGCCAAATATTATCAAGAAACGCTAGAATTTTTGGCATCAAAAAATAATTACATAACCTTGCCTCTCAAGGGATCAACTACACACAACTCTAATTTCATTGACATTTTTTTATTGTATATGGATAACTCCTATAAGCCTCTGTATTGACCACCTATGAATTGCATAGATTAGATCAATTTTTGGAATGCACATAATTATTTGAAAAAATGTCTCATCAAAATTCATCACCAAATTCACTTAGATGTCACCCTTTGACATGAGTCATTGAATCAGCTTCACTCGTTCCAACAACATTTATCTTGATGTGGTGTATTATACCATTCCCATTTACCATCATTCTAATTAGACCTACCTCATCATATTCCACATTAAGATTCGTATCAAATATATTCCATGAGTTTGTGTATGTGATGCAAAATATGCTGAAATTATGTCACTATGTTTAAAGACATGTCGAAATGATATATAAGTGTCTACACATGCCATACTAAACTATGTATTTAATCTCTTCATAGGGTATTCCTATCTGTCACTTTATACTATGATTTATATATGACTACCTTTTACATTGATTATGTCATTGTCTATCCTTTGCATGAGGTACCCACATACTGAGGATGTTTTGATTTTTGGATTTGAGAAGATAAACTTCTTTTTTTTAGGAACACTAGTACCAGTCTTCTATAAATTGGACTCTATCAAATGATACTTGAATGGAAATCTAACTCCTTTAATATCATGAGCATTTTTTCCATCATAATTAGCTTTAGATTGTTCCTATTCTGTAATTGATATATATGACTGATGATTCACCTTAGAACATGATTCTCCATTATCAGTGATACCAAATTGAGTAACTCTTTTATCTATAACTTATTTTTCCCTCTCTTGTACATCAATAGCTAGAATCAAATTCTCCTTACGCCCATCTATTTTGGCATTTCCTATAATTGTATTTTCATCATGGTCTATGGTTTCTTTTTTAGATCTCCTTGAGCTAGAGAAAATGCTTAATTTTGGATATCAAATAAGAAACCCTTTGTATTTTACACATTAACATGTCGAGCATCCAAGGTTTCTCCAATATGATTATCATCATATCCTCCATCCTTTGTAAACTTTACCACTATAGGAATGGATCTATTTTTTTTCTATTTATGCAACACCCTTACACAAGTTCAATTTTATTCACTATCTCATAGCCTGTAAAACCTTTTGAGGGATTCTGAGAAACAACACCTAATCTTCTAACACACTCAATGATTGAATCCTGCCCTATATTTGAGTGTCCATGTTCTATTACATTATGAGTCCAAAATCTATTGCATCTAATCAATACAATGGTGCATCATTTATCTGTAATTCTTATGCAACCTCAAGGGACTTATCATATATTTCCATAATTTTCTATTTTGTGTATATCCTATAATTATTGCAATCCATGAGACCACATTATTTTGATTCAGTTTATCAAACAGTTCACATGCCTTATGGATGCTTCCAAATTTTTCATATGTATCTACCTGAGCATTTGCAAATACAACATTTGACAAAAATCCACTTTCCATTATGCTTACATGAACATCAATATTTTGTTCCAAAGCTTTTATTTTTGGCACATGTTGAGAGAAGACTAGCAAAGTTAAAATGACTGGGTTGGATACTTGTTAAATGGATTTTTATGAAATATTATTAAAACCTAGTGAGGTTACCCATATCTTCTATAATCTACAATCATCACATTCCATAAGAAACTATCTAGCTATGTCATTTCATCAAACATTTCATGAGTATTTGTGAAACCACCATACTTGATATACATGTTGATAATCATGTTTTAAACATGAAGATTTTGGGAAGACCAAGTCTCACTTTCATGTCTCATGGAAATAATCATAACAGTTGCATGGGAGTGAAGAGAGAAAATTGCAAATTGCATAGCTGAGAAAGTGGAAAGCTTATTTACATAGCTAGGGGAAACTTAAATTTTTTTTTCAAATTACACAAAGGTCGAAAACATTTTTAAAATTTTTGCTAAATATATTTTTATGATTTTCACCAATTTTTTTTTTTGCATTTTTTGACTGAAAATGTTATTGCACTTTGCATCAATTTTTTTTTGCAGTTCACATGAGTTGTGAAAAAGAAAAATATGTTTATGCAACTCACAAAAAGCAAAAAAGGTTTTGGCAAATTATTGGGAAAACTAGTTGATTTTCACTTAGAAGGTTCAAAATTGTTTTTTTAAACATTTTGAGGTAAAAATCAATTTGGCCATAAATTAAAAATTTTGAATTTTTAAAAATTTCTGGCATTTTCGGGTGAAATTCAAAAGTTTTAGCCATTTAAAAAAAAAAAAAATCACCCATTTTTTTACCATTTTGAAAAAATATGACAATAGTTACATAACATAATACATGTGAACTTGAAGTGTTTATTATGAATTGATAAAATTCCTAGATTGTATGATGATTGTTAGAAAGCAATTTCATATGTAATATTGCCTTAATGAAAAATAGACATTGGATGTATTGGAAATTATGAAATAAATTTTTGAAAATAATTTTTTAATTAACATGAGATTATTTCTATATTTTTTGTATTTAATTATTGTTTTCAATCAAACATTTACCTCTGTGAAGGTAGTTTTAGGCCTTCACAGTCTACTGAAACACAGAAACAATCCTAGGTTGTGGGTGACCTAATCAGTAGATTAAATCTCTAGATTCTAAGGGCTAGCTCCCTTTGGTGTATCAATCAGGATCATTGCTCTATGATACAAACTACTAGGAAAAGAGAGAGAAACTTGAATAAAAATCCTATCTAATGATGGTGATACACCTATATTTTTTATTGATCCACTCAATTTGAGATCCTAAGAACACTGATTTAGACAAGAAAAGGGATAAACATTCAACTCTAATTGACAAATATGCACAAGTATTTCATGAAAAGGTTTTATCTGGTGATCCAAGCTTGAGGGAAATGAAAGAAAAGGCCTAATTTAAGTCACTAACCAGCCACTTATATCCACTATAACTTCATCCAAGAGATGTTAAACATAGAACATGACCTACATAATCTAATCAACTAGTAACTAAGTAAGAATCAAGACTTGACCAGGAAGATAAATTCTATCACTTATGCAAATCACTTATATGAATACACTATACTAGCATTCTATAAAAAAAATAGTCCTATTAATCTAAAAAAAGGTTACAAACTCAGTCTTTGGTAGAATTTGATCTTACCAGAAAAGGGATACAATTAAATGCTAAAAATCCAACTTATATAGAAAAGTATACAATATCCAAGAGATTGCCACTAAAAATAGAATAGGTCAACTCAGTCTAACTTGTGTTATTTTAGCCTTCAAATAAAGTCTATTTTTGTCTTATGTCTTGCATGAAAGCTCTTTGGCATTGAAATTGGATGGTGAGCCTAAGCTTGAGTCAAAACTTCCAACATGCATGATGCTATGCTAATCTCCAAATATGGAAATCCTCTTGATTTGATGGAAAATTTTAAAGGATCTTCTTTGCATGAAATCAATGCCAAAACTAAATTTAGAACTCTGATTGAACTGCTGGAAATGTTTGAAAGCCTTGGATTAACGAGAGTGCATGCATCAAATTTTGTGTTGAATTCTTCAATGTTAAACTTCTTGAGTCTTTCATGTAATGAGTCTCTATTTTAGAACTAAAGGTATCATGTTTTAAATGGTTACACATCTTGGATGTGTTTAATCCTATTTTGGGCCACTTTGCACACTGTACAATGTGTTAACCTGTTTATATTGGTTGTTGAAATCTCTTGCATTTTATGGTCCTTAATTTCTATCTATTGTATTTCTCCATCATTTATTTATTTCTCCCTTTATAATTTTCTTGGGCTTATTCCTTCCTACTCATTTCCTGTAGACTTATTTCTTGTGACTTACTTTTTTCCTTTGGTTTGAACAACTCCCTCAAACAAAAAATTTGAAGGAATCATATCTTCGATATTTTTGTCTTTTATCACTTTATCATTTTCATATAGACAATTGATTATCTCTTCATCTCCTTTAGCTATTGTATTAAGTCCATTTCCTTCAAAATTCTTGTAATGTCCCTTTAGATTTGTGAAAAAAAACCCTTTCAAATAGAAAAAGACCTTCTTAGAACTTTGGAAATGGACCATTTCTTTAGTAATCAACCCTTTGGATTTTTTACAATGTCCTTTTCTGAAGGGCATATGACCCTTCAAAATTTCCTAGAGGACCTTTCTAAAGGGACACTAACCCTTCAAATTTTTCCAAATTATCCTTTGGCCTTTCTATTAAGTCCTTTTCTGAATGGCTAATAACCCTTCCAAAATTTTATATTAAAATTTCCCTAAGGGCACATACCCTTTGAGATTTTTATAATTGATCCTTTTCTGAAGGGATTCTACCCTTTGGAATTCCTTGCAAAGCGACTTTCCTGAAGGGAAAGTGACCTTTCAATTTTTTTGTCTTTATCTCTTTCCCACAGACAATTTATCCATGTGGGTCCAAATCTTTAGCCTTTCCTTGATGAGCCTTTCTATCCATTTCCTTTAGATAAAAAGTCTAAAGGAATTCTATGTTGGGCTCTTCCTCTTAAACAATTCCTTTGGAAAAAATGTCTAAAAGAATTAGGTCCTTAGGCTTTTGTCACTTCCCTTCAGGCTTATGAAATTTGTAATGGACCCTTTTCTTTGAAAATTCCCTTTGGGCTTATGAAATGGTCCCTTTGGCCTTTCGAATTGCCCTTTTTTGAAGGGCATATACCCTTCAGGAAAGTTGGAAAGGAACTTCAAGAAAATGAGCAAGCCCTTTGGATTTTTTCCAATTCCCTTCAAACTTTAGTAAATGGCCCTCTATCGATGAAAAAAACCCCCTGAAAAGGAAAGAACCCTTCAACAAAATGAAATGAACTTCAGCCCTTTCCTTCTATCCCTTCAAACAAATTGACAAGCCCTTTAGATAAATTGATAGGGTCCACTTGCCCTGCATTCCAAGATAAAAAACCCCTTAGGCTTATTCAATGGACCTTTTCCTTTAGACAATTCAAAAACCCATTTTGTCGATATGTACCCTTTAGGAAAACTATTCAAAATAGGCCCTTTTTTGAAGGGAAGGAGCCCTTTAGGAAAACTATTAAAAAAACCAATTTCTACCACTACTTCAAAAAAGGCATATTTAAGCAAAGTTCTAAATGATAGAGGTGATAATTTGACCTGCAGGGTCAAATTTGTCAAGATTTTGGTGACTCAACTGGGAAGCATGTCTGTTATGCTCGAGAACTTGGCCATATACATGTTATCAAACTCCTAAAACAATTGTAAATCTAGTCCATGACTACAAATATCTTTTGACTTGATATGTGATAACCTTCATACTTTAAAATAAGAAGGGAAACACAAAAAATAGGAAAACTAACTAAACAAAGCAACTGTGAAAATAAGGCACTCATTCAGAACAAAATAGAACAAAACTACTATGCTTAAATAAAACTTAGACGAAAACCAAACTAACAAAGAACCTAGTTAACCATGAAAAAGCATGATCCACTAGATCAAAAGGGAAATTCATAGTCTCAGTCATTCTAAGAGATGGTACAAGTTACAAGGTAGGATGTTTATTAATCATAACATTTGATAAGGCATTTTGCTTGTCTACCAACTGTATTAACATCTTCTCAAATGAGTCATCAATAGAAAACTAGTCACAAAAAAGACAAACTCATCAAGTACTTCCTGATCTTTTTCATATTGCTTGTCATCTACCACCTTGTCAAGTGATATCTAATCTATGCATTATTCTTGAGTGACCACATCCTTCTTATTGACTACTACAATTTCATCCAACTCTTCAAGGAGATTTGAGTAGGCAACCCAATCTATATTATGATCTTGAATAGATGATTCTTGATCAAATTTCTCATAAACCTATTCTTTAATAGGCAACATATCTATAGAGAGATCTTCAATTTCTTATAGAAATTCAAAGTACAACTTCCAATCATCCTTATGTTCCTCATTTTGATTAATTTGAATAGGATCAGCTTGAAAGATATTTGGATTCTTCTCAATAGGAGATATCTCTAACTCAGCTATGACTTCAATTTGTACCAACTCCTCTTGGAGTTCCTTCTTATCAAGATCAATCTTCTCAATCTCAACTATAATTGGATTCTCAACTACAACCTTAAGTGAAGTATCAATGTGAAACTCTCCATAAACACACCTAAATAATCCTCTTCACACTCTACAAGAACTTGACCTGTAGCTGCAAGCCATTTTTCAATCATCTAGAGAACAAGCTTCTCTTGAAGAAGGGAGATGGTGGGAGGCTGATGAAATTCATTTGTTTGAGAGGGAGAATGAAGCATAGGAGGTTGATCATGATCATATTTTGGAATTTGGAGAACAATAGAATTATCTAGGGAGTTTTGGAGAGGAGGGAAAGAGAAACTCTTAAAGACTTCTATATTTTGTTCCTTCCACTTGGCCATTACCTCATCAAAGTCTGATATCCCCTTGTCCTCATGGACAACTTGTGCTTTAGAGATGAGTGGTGAAGAAAGGGGACTATGGGAAGGCTTAAAATCTTGAATAGGATCTTGAATACAACTAGGAAGATTGATTGGCACACACTGGGCATGATTAAGAACTTCAGAGAGTAAGGAACACAAGAACCCTTTGTAGACAAGTGATTCAACTTGATTTTCTACCTCTCTTAAGCCTCCATCTTCTCTAATAAAATAATATAGAGCTCATTTATTTCTTCTAGATCATTAGACATATTTTTAAATAGACCATTCACTTCTTCATACTAAGAATTTGAACAAACTTTTCTTGCATATGCTAGTATTCGAAGCTCTATTTCATTCATTCTTTCTTGAAGACAAGACTACTCATATGGAACATCATAGCCATATGGGAAACATGAAATCTAGTCCTGAGTTGATATGGCTCACAAGGTAAGAATCATGCTCTTGATAATAAGGATCATGAGAAAATTTATAAGGCTCAACATAACTTTGATAATACTCCTGATAAGGATGATTAGGCTCATAAAGAGGCTCATATGTATCATAATAAGGCTGATATGATTCATCATAGGGATGATAAGGAAACATAACATAGGAGCTATCTTCATACATAGCCATCAAAACTCATTCATGATAATGCAATAAGAATATACTTACATGGAAATCATGCCTAGACTATTAGAACAATCGCTTGAGCTTGGAATCACCAAATACTTCATGAAGAACACTATTGAATACAATTTCATCAGGACCAACTTCAATGAGTCCTACTACATGTGCCAAAAACTATTGTCAATTAAACTTTCACCCTTGTGAAGGTAGTTTTAGGCCTTCACATTCTATTAAAACATCGAAACAATCCTAAGTTGTGGCTGACCTAATTAGTGGATTAAATCTCTAAATTCTAAGGGCTAGCTTCCCTTAGTATATCAATTAGGATATTTACTCTATGCTATAAATTCCTGATAAAAAAGAGAGAAAATTTAATATAAATCTTATCTAATGATGGTGATACACTTGTATTTTTTGATTGATCCACTCAATTTGAGCTCTTAAGAACACTGATTTAGACAAGAAAAGAGTTAAACTTTCAACTCCAATTGACCAATATGCATAAGTATTTAATGAAAAGGTTTTATCTGGTGATCCAAGCTTGAGGGAAATGAAAGAATAGGCTTGATTTAAGGTACTAACCAGCCACTTATATCTACTATAACTTCAGCCAAGAGATATTAAACATAGAACATGACCTACATAATCTGATCAGCTAGTAATTGAGTAAGAATATAGACTTGACCTAGAAGAGAAATTCTATAACTTATGCAAATCACTGACATGAATACACTATACTATCATTCTATAAAAATAAAAATAGTCCTTCTTTTAGTCTAAAAAAAGTTTATAAATTCAATCTTTGGTAGAATTTGATCTTGCCAAAAGAGGGATACAATTAAAGGCTGAAAAGCCAACTTATATAGAAAAGTATACAACAGTCAAAAGATTGGTGATAAAAATAGAAGAAGAGGTTAACTCAGTCCAACTTGTGTTATTTCAGCCTTCAAATAAAATATACTTTTGTCTTATTCCTTGCATGAAAGCTCTTTGATTTTAAAAATGGATGGTGAGCCTAAGCTTGAGTCAAAACTTCAAACATGCATGATGCTCTACCAATCTCCAAATATGGAAATCCTCCTAAGCTACTGGAACATTTGAAAGGCTCTTCTTTGCATGAAATCAATGCCAAAACTAAATTTAGAACTCTGTTAGAACTACTATATATGTTTGAAAGGCTTGGATTAACGAGAGTGCATGCATGAAACTTTGTGTTGATCTCTCCAATGTTAAACTCCTTGAGTCCTTCATGTAAACGAGTCTCTATTTTAGAACTAAAGGTGTCATGTTTTAAATAATTACACATCTTGTATGTGTCTAATATTTTTTTGGGCCACTTTGCATGATGTATAACATGTTAACCTGTTTATATTAGTTGTTGAAATCTCTTGCAATTTTTGGTCCTTCATTTTTATCTATTGTATTTCTCCATCATTTATTTATTTGGTCCCTTTGTAATTGTCTTGGGCTTATTCTTCCTACTCATTTCCTTTAGAATTATTTCTTGTGTCTTATTTCTTTTCTTTGGTTTAAACAACTCCCTTAAATAAAAAGTTTGAAGGAATCATATCTTCAATCTTTTTATCTTTTATCACTTTATCATTTTCCTGTGGATAAATTATCTATGGGAATTGTCTCTTCATCTCCTTTAGCTATTATATTAATTCCATTTCTTTTGGAATTATGGTAATTTCCCTTCAAATTTGTGAAAAATAATCCTTCCAAAGAGAAAAAGAACTTATCAGAACTTTACAAATGGACCATTTCTTCAGTAATCGACCCTTAAAATATTTTGCAATGTCCTTTTCCAAAAGGCATATGACCCTTCAATATTTATAAGTGGACCTTTCTAAAGGGACACTAACCCTTTATATTTTTCTAAATGGTCCTTCAAACTTTTTTTTAAGTCCTTTTATGAAGGGATAATAACCTTTCAAAATTTTTATTTTGAACTTTATGAAAGGGCACATACCCTTCATGATTTTTGTAATTGATCCTTTTCTGAAAGGATTCTACCCTTCAAAATTCCTTACAAAGTGACTTTCCTAAAGTGAAAGTGACCCTTTGGGTTTATTTATCTTTATCTCTTTCCTACATATAATATATCAATGGGGATCAAGATCTTTGGAATTTATTTCACAACCTTTCTGTCCATTTCCTTTGTGAAAAAGTTTGAAGGAATTTTATTGTGGGCTCTTCCTCTTAGACAATTCCTTTGAACAAAAGGTTTGAAGGAATTAGGTCCTTGAGCTTTTATCGCTACCCTTCAAGCTTATAAAATTCATAATGGACCTTTTTATTTGTAAATGACTTTCAAGATTATGAAATGTTCCCTTCAGCCTTTTGAATTACCCTTTTTGAAAGGCATATACCATTTGGAAAAGTTGGAAAGGAACTTCAAGAAAATGAACAAGCCCTTAGGAATTTTGTCAATGCCCTTCAGACTTTAGTAAATGGTCCTCTACTGATGAAAAGAACCCCATGGAAAGGAAAGAACCCTTTAACAAAATGAAATGAACTTCAGCCCTTTCCTTTTATCCCTTAGGACAAATTGACAAGCCCTTAATATAAATTGACATGGTTCACTTGCCCTACTTGCCAAGACAAAAAACCCCTTGGGCTTGTTCAGTAGACCATTTCCTTTAGACAATTCAAAATCCCATTTTTTCGATATGTAACTTTCAAGAAAACTCTTAAAAATAGGCCCTTTTCCCAAGGGAAGGAGCCCTTCAAGAAAACTACAAAAAAAACCAATTTCTACCACTAATTTTAAAAAGTCATGTTTATGCAAAGTTTCAAATGATAAAGGTGATAATTTGACCTACAGGGTCAAAATTGACAATAATTACCATGGTATTAAATACTAAATCTATATGAGAAATTTGTAGACTTCTTATATATAGATTATTTGGAAATCTAGTATTAATATTGCTAACAATAATTATCATGAGATGGATTCTCATGTATATATTTAGAGGCTTTAATGCTTAGATTTTATGAGATATAATTGATTGTGTGTGTGATTATGATTGATCTAATAGATCCTTAAACTAGATGAAAACTTTGGCTAAATTAATGATTATAGTCAACATTATCATTTCACCTATTTGATTATATGCATGTATGCATGATGTCATGTTAGAAACAAAATTATTTATGATATGTTGCATGTAGTTAAAATATTACAACTTACAAATTTTAGTTGACTTATCTATACTTTCACCATTATCATCTGCTCATCCATAAATAGAGGTCCATTCCCTGGTTGGGTATTGTGCAGAGGATCTACGGTCCATGCTTGGTGTGGAAAAGTACTCTGATGATGCTCTTCCTCTCTTCTAATAGTCATCTGATAGAGACTCTCACTAATGATTTTAGTATATTTACATAATGGGTTTATGGAAACTTGTTGGTTCTTTGGAACCTTTTATTTATTATATTTAAGTCTTACGTATATTCATCATATTATTTTACTTGATGAATAGTAGTTTGGATGGTCTTAATTGTATAATATTATTATATTAAGTTTCAGTAGTTGGCTAAGTTATTATTAATTCAATAGTTATACATTTATGATGGACTATATTTGTAATTATCTTATCTATGTTAATATGATCATTATCAAAATAAATCATAAAAAAATTTATATGAAAAAATGCATTTAGTTAAAGATCATATTAACTGATCTATTATGGATAGTCTCATTTGATTATTAAGTAAAGTTTAAAAACTAAAAATTACTAATATTTGGGTTAAACCCAATAGGGTTCTATAATTATGGTATTAGAGCTGAGGCTTAAAATCTAGGACTTAATCAGTCTGCTAATGTATTCATATTCTCTTCTTAATCAAAAATGAGAATGGTGCATGGTAGACCTAGAGGTGAGGGTATTCTAAACACCAACCATCTAGTAGATCCAAACTAATTTGTAGTAGAGCAAGCTGCAAAGTTGGATTAGATTATCAATACCATGCATGAAACTAGGGACCAAATCATGACCTTAGATCATAAAGTGCATGGTCATCCTGAAGAAACCATTAGGAAGAGTTTGAAGAGCACATTGTTTAATAAAAAGCTTAGCAAGAGGCTCATCAAGAGCATAGGGAGAATGAAGTTCCATATGATGTTAGGGATCGAGTAGTTATAGAAATTTCAAGGGACATGAATAAGGTAAATCCTTCTAATTTAGATGGAACTATAGTGTGGATGGTGTTGAAGCTTGGTTGACATAAATGGAAAATTACTTTGAGATATGAAACTACTCGAAAGTTACTAAAGTAGTTTGGGGAGTATATCATATTTTTGGAGAAGTAGCAATGTGGTGGGTGAATAATAAGCTTGAGATGAACCTTGATCTATCACCACTACTTGGGAGTAGTTTGTCATATTTTTAAATTCATGATGGCTTCCTTGGCTATATTTTTATCAAAATTTGACATATATTTAGAATCTAAAGTAAGGAGATATTTCATTAAACTAGTACTAGGATCAGTTCACCAAGTTCCTAAAATGTGTTCCTTAGTATCAGGTAGATAAAGAGTTTCAAATCTAAAAGTTTGTTATAGGATTAGAACCCGAAATTGGATGTGAGGTAGATTTTCATGGGCCATCTATGATGAATTAGGTTTTTGATAACACAGTTAAGCAGGAGTGTAATCTAAATTCTCTTAGATCAGAGAAGTTAAAGAAGATGTTTGGAGGTTCCAAACTAACTCTTAAGGAGAATGAACATAAGAGGAATAATAATTCAAGGAATTAGTTGAATAAATATAATGTTAAGTTTAGTAACATCTTATTTGGAAACTAAATGAATGGTGGTTTCAAATCTAGGTTCAAGGGGAACTAACAATCAAAAAAGAAAGAACCACATGGCAGATGTTTCATTTATGGAGGTGATCACTTTATCAGGGAATGTCTAAATAAAATCTAAGGGTAATTCACAACAAGAGAACTTCCAATAGAGAATCCATGCTATGGTTGATGATAATCAAGATAGTTTTCAGGCTTCACCTATTGAGGTTCTAAGTAATCTTTCTAGTCAACCTATTTTTATTTTTACAGATACTGGAGCTACTGAGTGTTTTATTTCTCCATGTATGCTTTCTAAGTTATGTAGAAAAGTTTTTTTAATGGAAAATACATGGTTGGTATAATATGGGAATGATGTTAAGGTCAAATTTGATAGGTGTTTAGTAAAATTTGAGATTGAGTTGCTTAAATTCACTACTATTATAGATCTTTATGCAACTCTACTAAGACATATGATGTAATATTAGGGGTGAATTGGTTTGCTAAGTATAAAGCAAAGTTAGACTTATATCTAAAAAAGGTATAATGATAAGATGATTTTGGGAATCAGATTTAGATTCAAGGTGAGAAAAGGGAGTTGAAACTTAGGTAGATTTCTGAAATTTAGCTTGAGAAGGCTTAAAGAAAAGTATGGCAACTATTTATTTTTAAAATAAATGATATGGAGGAAGCAAAAGAGTCATCCATTGAAGATTATACTTTCCTTAAGAATTTTTAGGATGTGTTTTATATGAAATTTCTAGGATTACCACCTAAGCATGAGTTCAATTTCTCAATTGACATAATACCTACTTCAGAACTATAATCTAAGGCACTTTACATGATGATGAATACATAGTTTAGTTGAAGGATCAACTACATGAGTTATTATCTAAAGGGTTGATTCAACCAAGTGTGTCACCATAGGGTGCACCAATCATGTTTGTCAATATGAAATATGCTACTCTTTGTCTATGTATTGATTAAATGATTTTGAATAAAACAACAATCAAGAATAGGTATCCTTTGCCTTGCATTGATGATCTACTTGATAAAATACACGTGTAAATAATATTTTCAAAGATATATCTTTGATTAGGATATTGTCAATTGAGGATTTGAGAAGTAAATATTCCTAAAATAGTATTTAGAACTTAGTATGGGCACTATGAGTTGACAGATTTTCCTTTCAAGTTAACAAATGCTCTAGCAGGATTCATGAATCTTATGAAAATGTGTTTAGGGATTATTTGGATCACTTTATGTTATTTTTTCTAGATGATACCCTCATTTACTATAATAATTAGGAATAATATATACAACATCTGGAGTTGGTGTTGCAACATTTAAGGAAACAAAAAATGTATGGTAAGTTTTCCAAATATGCTTTTTTCTTGATAAAAGTGCAATATTTGGGACACATTGTCTCTACAAACATAATTTTAGTAGATATGGCAAAGATAAGAGCCATTGTGGAGTGGATATCACCCAAAAATGTTCACGAGATGATAATTTTTATGGGACTAGCTAGGTATTACAATAAATTTGTTTCAAATTTCTAAAAATAGCTAACCTAAATACCTCTCTTCAATTGAATAATCCATGTTTTTTTCTGTTTGGACAAGTACGTGAAAGTTTTTTAAGATTTGAAAAAGAGGCTTAGGTCAGTGTCTATGCTAAGAGTTCCCAATCCTAATGGTTAGTTATCGGTAATCACTAATGCATATAGGGATGGCCTTAGAGGAGTTCTTATGTAGGATGGTTTAGTGGTGGCTTATGAGTCTAGGAAGGTTAAGCTTTATGAGGCTAATTATGATCCACATGATCTATAACATGTAGTAATTGTGCATGCTTTATGATTTTAGAGGAATTATCTATTGGGAAAACTATTTGAGCTCAAGACTAATAACATGGGACTCAAATATATCTTCACCCAACCAAACTTAAATGCTTGTCAAAAACATTGGTTAGAGTTCTTATTTAACTATGGTTTTGATACTAACTACATCAAGGGAAAGGAAAATAGATTTGTTCATACCTTAATTCATAGAAGGTATATAGAAATATTGGCTACTATCAAGAGTACCTTTCACGATCAGGTTGTCAGATTATCCCCTCGAGATGAGTTCTATGAGCAAGTTAGGAAAGCTTTGTTAGAGGATGATTATAATCCTAAGTTCAAAAGATTTAATTTGGATAATGATGGTATTTAAAGTTATAATTAAAGAATATATGTACCTAGTAGAGATAGTTTGATTAATATTGTGCTTAAGGAGTTGAAAAACACCCCTTATTTAGGTCATCTAGGAGTGACTAAGCTCATAGTAGGGCTAAAGCCTCTTTAATTTTGGAAGGGAATTAAAAGGGATGCAGTGTATTATGTGTCTCATTTCTTGGAGTGTTAGTGTGTGAAAGCTAAACATGTGCATCTAATAAGATTTTTATATCCTCATGATAAATAAAAATGAAAGTGGCAAGTAACTAGTATGGACTTTGTTCAGGGTTTATCATTATCATGGAACTGACATGACATGATCTTGGTGGTAGTTAAAAAACTAACCAAGGTAACCCACTTCATACCTAGTAATCTGAATGATGGTGCACCTATGCTTGCAAAGAGGTTTGTGAAAAAGGCGTACCAGTTACATGAGTTTTTAGAGAAGATCATTTCAGATCAAGATACGAAGATGACATCTAGGTTTTGATTGACTCTAAATTTAGATTTGGTCACATAATTGAATTTTAGTATTGCATATCATCAAGAAATAGATAGGCAAACAAAGACGGTAAATCAATTTCTAGAAGATTGTCTTTGAATGTATTACATGAATCAGTAATACAAGTGGGAAGATTATCTTCCATTGGTAGAGTTTGATTATAATAACACATAAAAATCATCTTTAAAGATGGTTCCATTTGAATCATTGTACGAAAAGAGGTGTTAAACACCAATTAGTTGGGATAAACTATATAGGGTGGTCTTTGGTCATAGAATATTTTTATAAATTGAAGAGTAGGTCAAATTAATCAGACAAAGGTTGGTTGAATCCAAATATAGGCAAAAATTCTATGTTGATCTGGAAAAGACATCAAGATAGTTTTCTATAGGTGATAAAGTATTTATGGGGATCAATCCTTAAAATAGCTCTATTAAATTTGGTAAATCAGTGAAGCTTTCATCAATTTCTTCACAAAACCTTAGTTGCTTATTAAAAATATATTATGGTGTTAATGTTGTTTAAATACTATTTTATCAAACTACATTCCATTATGCTCATGTATGAACACACATTGATGATTATTTGACTCATTACTTGATTTGGTTAGCTATACATGAGTTTTATATGCATGTGGATTATGATTATTCATATTTTTTTTGCTTTAGTAGAATTTATATTAGTTATATTGATTACGGGCTAACTATCATTTGTATTTGTGAGGTGGATGTAGGATAAATTATACTCTCCTGTCAGATATGGAGGGAGAGTATCATCAAGAAAGATGCTATAGATAGGAATATTTGAGGTGTTAAGAATAAATAATGAACCCAACACAAACCATTTATCACCTTAAAATTCATGGTTTCTTTAAGTTTTATTGTGTTGATTTAATTTATGTTTAGATGGATTGATATAGTTAAATTCATGATTTGATAGTAATCAATCTCATTTGAAATTATTATTAATTACTGGATGTAATATGATTGCCATTATGGTGTGTTCTAGCTATACATGTTTATAGATGACTTTTTTTGGTTGATTATATACCCTCTTACAAGTATGTACTTGTAACATTCAATAGAAAACATTGTTATAAAACACACACACACACACACACACACACACACACACACACACACACACACACACACAAACATGACTTGGAACAAAAATTACTTATTTGAACATTATATAAAAATAATTTTTGTGTAATTATGTTTAACCTAGACCTAAGGGTACCTAAGGGTTCTTAAGTTTAAAATACCTAATGTTAACCTAGGTATATGGCATAAATTATTTAATGTTTAATGCTTGAGTTGAATGGGCATTCGAATTATTATTAAAAACATAATAATTATATGTATTTACTTGTTTATGATGTTAACCCTAATCTCTAAAACCATAATTTGGTTTGTACATGATGGAGGAAATTAGGAAGAGTCTATTAGTTTGGCAGTCGAGATGGAAGACATGAAGAGCATGCTATGAATTTTTATCTTGATGGTGAGTATTTTTGGTAGTAATAGAGAAGGGGTCACCTTGATCTTAGGGGTTTTCAAATGCATGCAATGGTTTGGGAAAACAAAAAAGAAAAGGATAGTTTCAGAATTTAGAGCTAGCCATGGACATTAGAAATGAGAAGAATTTTAGTTACAAAAGAAGGTAGATTTATTTGATAGATAAAAGGTAGGGTTTGTACTTGAAATTTATGCTATAATTTTTTATTCACTTTATATGGTAAATAGACTAAATGGGTATGAGATTTTATTAGTTTATTTTAAAACCTTAGTAGGGGTCAGGGATTCAACCCTATGAGAGGAGAAATTTCTCATCACAAATCAAATCCATGAATTGATTCTTATATAAAATTAATATGGAATTATGTTAGTTGGAATAATAATTTACTTGAGTATTATTACACATGGCTATTAGTTTGAATGTATGTTGTATTTTTCATAAGACCCAGTGTATTAATCTATTAAGAAGTCAAGTGTTTCAAAATAATTGATGCATTTTGGTATAGGGTTAGACACAAGGTTTCATTTATTCAATAGAGGATTGTGTATTTATTATTTTAATAAACTTATTGAGTTGATTGTGTGTACAAATTAGGGTTGTTTGTGATCATTCTATTCAACATCAATCTTGGATATTTGAATTTGTATTTAGTTAAGAATATATCTGTATGTAAATAGACTATGATAAAAATACTTTATGAAGACTATAGGTATATTTTGAATGGAATATGTATACTTTTGTTGGGTCAATTAGTAGCCAATTTTGATTTAACATTTATGAAGGGTGAGTGAAAGTATCTAACTTGATTGTATTTTCAAGTTATTGTTATTGGAGTTTTCTCAGGTTATATCCTTGTGTTCTATTTTATAATGGCTGAGTGTAATGATTTATTATACTATAATTCAAACTCTTAATAAAAAAACTAAATTATATTAGTCACTTTTACTTGTTGGGTATCAACTATATAAATAAGTATACTTTATTATGAATATAATATTGTGAATCGACTTCTGTATGTAAATTGTGTTAGCCATATATATAGTTTTATGTTAACTATATATATATAAGATTTGCTTATCAACTATAAAATATATAGTTGACTGGGTAAATGGTTATATGTGACTGTGTATATTTATTTTTAATTCGGCTAGGTATAGACACTAGGAGTCAATAATATATAAAATATTATATGACCTATGTATTAATACCTTAAAGTTGATTGTGTGAATATATTTATATGTTGATTGTATTTTGAAGAACAAATAGTGAACTAGGGAGTCAAATTATTTTATATGTTATGATGTAATGTTTGAATGTTACAAAGACTTAACATAGTCATAAGATGACTATGTATGTATTTTATAAATGTTTTGAGTATATTTACTAAGTCAACAGATTATACTTATTTAGGGATGTTATGGAATTTATCCCAATAGTTAACTATGTAAATATATAAGTTCTCAGCTAAAGAAATTATAGTTTAGGTTAAAATATAAAATACATAAAGTATATAGACTAGATTATTACTATTTATAATACTTCCCTTGAAGATTTTATTATACATTTTGCCTAGGGTAAACATAAGCAAGTATGAAGTTGTTATAGAGAAATTCATAGTAGTTGGATGGTTTCTTATTTTCAAATAACCATGTGAGACATGGTTAAATAAATGTATGTTTGATGTTTATTAGATTGTATGAAAACATTTGAGTTTTATTTAAGTTTCATTCTTATATAAGAAAATTGGGTTTTTAGATATCTCAAACATATATACATTCATGTATAAGTAATTACGGACTATACATATAGAAAAGCATATTATATATGAATAGTTCATAAAAAGATACATTACTATACACACACATACACATACACATACACATACACATACACATATACATCTATATCACATATACATACATACATATGTTATCACTTAAAATGTATGGATGTGTGTGTGTGTGTGTGTGTGTGTGTGTGTGTGTGTGTGTGTGTGTGTGTGTGTGTGTGTGTGTGTGTGTGTGTGTGTGTGTGTGTAATAATTTATATGTGTATATATTATGTAACTTCATTATAAATCTTAGAAAGGGTTTGAATGTATATAAATGGACATATTAGATATACATGATTATGTGGATAGTATGATATATAATTAGATGTTTGTTTATAGTGAATAATTTTATTAATATGCAAATTGGATTTATATCATTAATTAATAATATGATGTTTAGTTATTAATTAATAAATGAGTTGATTTTTAGATAATTAGAATAATAATTATTGAATTTATTATTGTTGATTTGCTTAAAATTTATTCAGAATTTTCTAAACTATGTTATATAAGATAATGCATGTGAAATCAGAGTGTTTATTAGGAATCGATAAAAGTGTTTATTAGGAATTGATAAAATTCTTTAATTTTATGGTGATTATGAGAAAGCAATTTCATAAATAGTGTTACTTTATTGGAACTTAGGAAATAGATTAGTGAAAATAAGTTGTTAATTAACATGAGATTATTTCTATATTTCTTGTATTTAATTACCATAGTATTAAATATTAAATATATATGAGAAATCCATTAAATTATTATAAATAGATTATTTGGAAATTTGGTATTAATGTTGCTAATGATAATTATCATGAGATGAATTCTCATGTATATAGTTAAAGGCTTTAATGCTTAGATTTTATGAGATTTGATTGAGTGTGTGTGTGATTATGATTGATCTAATGGATCATTAAACTAAATGAAAACTTTGGCCACAGTAATGTTTATAGTTAACATTATCATTTCACCTATTTGATTATATGCATAAATGCATGATGTCATGTTAGAAACCAAATTCTTTATGATATACTGCATGTAGTTAGAATCTTATAACACACATGTTCTCTTTGAATTATCAATAATTATACCATTATCATCTACTCATCCATGAAGGGAGGGTCATTCCCTAGTTGGGAATTGTGCAAAAGATGTATGTTTCATGGTTGGAATGGAAAAATACTCTGATGATGCTCTCCCTCTCCTCCAACAATCAGTCGATAGAGACTCTCACTTATGATTTCAATATATTTATATAATGAGTTTATGGAGACTCGTTGGTTCTATGAAACCTTGTATTTATTAAATTTCACTCTAATTTATATTCATTATATTGTTTTACTTGATGAACAATACTTTGGCTACTCTTAATTGTATAATATTATAATCTTAACTTTCAGCAGTTGGCTAAGTTGTTATTAATTCAATAGTTATACATTTATGATAGACTATATTTACAATTTTGATATCTCTATTAATGTAATAAATATCTAAGCGAATCATAATATATTTATTATGAAAATGCACATTTTAGTTAAGGATCATAATAATTTATCTATTATGGATAACCTGATTTGATTATTAAGTAAAGTTTTTTTTTTTTTTTTTTTTAATTACCATTATTTGGGTTAAACCCAATGGGGTTCTATCACCAAGAATATGGCATGATAAATAAAGAAGCTAAAACATATTAGAATGATAATTTTATATTATCCACTCTAATTTCTTCATCAATGGGTAAAATATGTCAGACACAACTTGTACACATATAACGATCAGGTAGAGGGAAGGGTAGATATTCTTGGAAAACATGATAAACATGGTGGTATATGTGGATTCCCACACTAGTTGTTTGAACTGGTTCATCTCTCAAATTGATGGAAGATTTTTATTAGGCTTTTGATAGTCTCTTTGCCTTTAATAAATTTGAATTACTTGTCTTATTTTTTGTGAAACTAGCTTGTTTGAAGTTGTTGCAGAGAAATAGATATGTTCTCTTTGTTGGGAATTAAGGTGTCTCAACCTTGACAATTTTTTACATTTATTTTCTCATAATAAATTTGGTATTTATTTGTGATCCATAAAAATGGGGCTTAGATTTATTAGTTGACACTTTTTCCACATGTTAGTGCCTTGAAAATTCATTATATCATGAAAGGCACTTTTTAAGCATGCTACGACCATTTTAATGAATTTTATAAGGGTCAAAAGTAGGGAAATATATGTTGGATTTGAAGACACATGTGCACCAAACCTCAATAGAGGTTTATCACATGGGAAAACATGGGAAAACATGGGCACCATAGCTCATGATAGGTTGACACATTTGTACACATGGGTGTGCCCATGGTTGTGCATATGGGTTACACATGGTTTGTGAACATGGTTGTGAACATGTTTTTTCACATGTGAGAACATATTTTTGAACATGGTTTTGAAAAATAAAAATGGTTTTTAGGTTGCTAGAAGTCTATAAAATGAAGACTTGAGGAGAAGTTTAATGAGAGTTATTCTAGGTATGCAAGCTCTATGAAGTGCAACTAGTTTCTCATGATTATATGCTAGTGATACCATTGTGAAGTTTTGTTTTACAAGTATATTTTAATCATCATTAATTGTCAATAATATATTGAGTTGTTTTTAAGTGTGGGTTTTTACTTCCAAAAGGGTTTCCCCCACATAATCACCTTGTTATGTTATACTATTGATTTTCATTTATGTGTTTCTTATCATTTATGTGACATGCTAAATTTGTTTTACATATTATCCTATCAAGGTTAGTGTACATAATTATTTATTTGATCTCATATTCCTTTCACTCTTTTCATTTTATTAAATATTTGTTTCATCTATGAAATGTTAATTATTCTTTCATTTTTTAAAATTTCTCAAGCATGCACCATAGAAGGATGAATTCCTCTTGATTGTTACACAAATTGGGTCAGTGGTATCTTCAGTTAATGATTCTTTTTGGGCTTTAGATTTGTTTCTTTGCTTGTGATATGCTCTCTAATTATATTTCACCCTAAGAAGTATTATGAGTTGGCACTGTGCTAAGTGGTATTCATGTATTATGGGATGTTGAGTTAGAAGAGTGGTATTCCTATGTTATGGTATTATTTTCACATAACCATTTTCATAGTAATGTTGAATAATTAAGAGGTGTAAGGTGTAGAAATAATATTCATATCCCTACAAGGATCTTGATCAAAGAGAATGATATATTTACTATAATTAGATTTTATATTTGGCTCTATTAAAACCAATATTGAAATTTAGCTGATGTTAGGTACAACTAGTGTTAAGACCCTTGAAAAAATAGAGACGTGAAAGAACTAGAGTGATTTATTTATTCATTTCTCCTTTGGGTCAATGGTTCAAAAAAAATAGACTCCAAGAGGGATCACATATTCCATGAAGAAAAAAATAGTGAATGGCATCCCATTTTCTTCAGGATGGTTTTTCATTTCCTTTGACTCTCAATTTAAATATATATCTTGGGGAATAATTGTATATTAATTCTTGCTAGTAAACCTTTTGAACCTCTTCAGTTACCCTAAGGATTCAAATTAGGTATATATTGAAATTGGTCTAAACAATCTAAAAGTTTTTTGCAAATTTATAAAATTACTATGTTGTAATAGATAGGTCGATTAGAAGAGTGAGGTCTCTAGTATGAGAGGCCATGTAGAGTAGGAATATTTTAGTTATCTCAAATACATTTTTATGGAGTAAAATTATAAAAACTCAATTTATTAGGGCCTTTGTGTGTCTTGGGGTGTGACACATATTTTAGTTTGTGTGAATATTAGCATGGGTAAAGGGCAATGATATTTAGTCTAATTTGGCAGTATCATGTCAAAAGGAAGTCAAATAGTCATAAGGAGAGGAAAATATAAGTGAGGAAGTGAAAATTTATTTATAGGCAATTGTACATAGAAGGTGAAATTATACCATTTGTTTAGATAAAATATATCTTTTGTGGTCTCATTTAGAGTTTTATGATGTGTTCTTATTCTTTATATTTCTTGTTAGTGTTTATTACTTTGATTTTAAATCTATTTTATTATTACCATTAAAATATACCAATAGATACCTTAGTAATCTAAAATCAAAATGCAATGCACTATTAGCTTCAGGTATCACAAATATAAATAATAAACTTGGCCACAATGATCATTCACCTAATTATTTGTTACTAGTGAAATAACCACAAGCTACTTAAAGTTTAAAAAAATATTGCAGTAAACAAATGTCAATATAGATATTCATAAATTACAAGTTTAACATTATAGAGATTTAAATGCACATATAAAGTTTAGCTAGCAAATATGAACAAGAATTTATAATAACAAAGACATTTATAGAATATACGAGGTAAAAAATATATCTTAGATGAAAAAATTATAAAAAGTATATAAAAATGTGATCTAACCAACTATGGTTAGTGCATTCTTTCCATTAGGACATTATTTATTAGAGATAAAATGAACATATCACTGAAAACTAAAATAAACACAACTCCTGATACAAGTGATGCAAATTATTTCATGACTTAGAGACATAAAAAGACATCTTATGCTAAAATCTTATTAATTATAAAAATGATACATTACAAAGCACTATAAATAAATAAATAACAAGATTATTTTAAAAAAATGATACTAAAAATACACAAGGATTTTATAAATCCACTAATAAACTTGATTGCACATTAGACCTCATAGCTTCAAGATCAAATGACAATTTTAACAACTATAAACTTTAACTAATTGAAGAATTTTTTGTAATTTTTTGAAACACATTACTAATTGAGTCATACTATTTTTTTCACCAAATAGGGATACAGCTCTTCGATAAACCAAGACTTTACAAAATGTAAGTTTGCCCCATAATCAAAAGGCTAGTAATAAAAAATATATAGATAAGAAAAGACTTTCTCCTTTTATATTTACCCAGAAAAGAAGAAGATCCTCCCATAAAAATGAAGAAATCCCAAAGAACATTCAAATAAAATTCACATCAAGGAAAAATGAGAGGACAACTATCCAAGTATAATGCATCGCACTCTCAACCAATCCCATATATTCATTATGAAAACATAGATTACCCAAGAAACTTCTCAAGGCATCATGTCATACATGGTTGCATATATTAGGTTCACTCAAGGACAAAAATTTAAGAAAACATAAAATTTTCCTAAGAAAAAGCCATTCAAAGTGTAAATTTTTGCTTGAAGGAAACACAAAATTTACTTTGAGAAATAAAAAGAATACCCTAGGGAAGCATTTGTGTTAGTGTGAAATCATGGGGAAAGACAATCAGGTGTAGTGACACTTGGTAAAAAATCTCAATTATTTTCATGGAAACCAATCATCATGATTGTAGGAGAATACTAGGATCACTCATAATTTAATAGTGGGAAAATTTGTAACACTTGATGGCCTATAAAACTCACTATGAACTTTAATCTTATTTCAATGCAAGTTCATTAATAGAGCAACACCTCATTCTAAAAAAATTATGGCTACTTGGTAGTTTCATCTTGAAAGTGAACATTTATTTATCAATTCCAAACGTAACCTAGATCAATTGAATCACATGTGCATTGTTATTTCACCATGAGGACCAATAGATACAATAAAATCAAGTATGAATAAAGCTTTGAATCTATACCAATCACCCCCAAGTTGGAGATCATTGGATAGCTCATGTTGAGAACTTTCTAATTCAACAAACCTGGCTCAAAACATAGTTATATAATTTAGGTTATGGGTACAAAACCAATTTCTTGAAATTATGAGCAACATCACATGAAACCATGTTCACTTTCCTTTTTCTAATTAAGTTAAAACACATGGTTTCTTACTATTTCATTCATGGAGTTCATGGAGAGATTTATAAAATTTGAATATCATTAAGTTATTTTAAAAATGTATGGGTTATTTAAACCTATTTTATATTTCCACAGGCCTAGTCTTTCCATTTATGTTGCTTCTAATACATGGGATAATCTATTGTAACATGCATAAATAATTTCCAAATCTATGTTTTCTTATGATGTTTTATTTATGTAATCATATTAACACACATGGTAGCTTCTCATTAGTCATGTAGTCCTTTTTTGCATCCAATCATAGTGACACATGTGGTGACTTTTGATTACATAGAAATAACACAGTCACAAAGTCCTTATATTTAAACAAATTTTAATTATGTGTGTACTTGTGAAATTATTAACTTGATTTATGTTTACACTTGACCAAATGTCTATGCCCCTTTATATGTCTTATCGTTATGTGATATAGTTATGTGGAATGTGTCTACTCGTGGGATCTAAGTCTTCATCACCTATTAGATATGTCATATCCATGTGGCATCACCCTATGGAATTGAGTATGTTAGTGTCCATGTCTCCATCACTTTTGACCTCCTACTATATCCAAATAAATTGTTACATGTGGCAATCCTTGATTGTCTTGCAATCATGGGCTCATATAGTCTCCTAGGTTTTCAAATGCATTTATCACAGCATGTAGATCCATTAAAACATTAGATCCTCACTCTATATTCCACTTTTCACCTTGACATCTATCATAGCTATGATGAATAATTATATGCACACACATTCTTACTAGATTCCAATTCATCATTCCCTCTTGACCTTATTTCTTCACTTAGAGCAATACATGTGGCAGTCTCTTGCTACATCTAGGGCATGAAATTATGAAATAGAGATTTCAATTTTTGATAAAAATTAATCCCTATGTAAATACTAGCAATGGCTCATTAAAAAAGTGGTAAATAATTTCAAAATAAATATGAAAAAAATATTATTTTGAAGTAGGGAAATATTATAAGCATATAAAAATTTGGGTGGTCTCACATAATGTGAAGTCAAACATGCTTTTGCATAACATAAACAATGTAGGATATTAAAAATTGATCTTGATAGAAATGAAACTTGAAGATTTTTAATCAAATCTATTTCATATGAGATGTATGTATTTGGAGAGCTGAAAACTTAAGCTTACTTCATTTCAAAGTATTTATTCATTAAAATATGTGGTCTCTGAGGCTCCAATATTTTTGGAGTGGTATGATTAATATTAGGAAGTAGGAATAAATAAAAAAGATATGTATCTTTGATGTAAGGAGAATTCTCAATTACAACACAATCTTGTATTTTTATATATTTATTGAAGGCTTCCAAAAGTAATTTAATTAGATTTTAAGGGTATTATAATCATGTATTTTTAAGTCATTTAAGATAACCTCCATGGATAGTCACTTCCCCAATGCCATTTTTTGTCATTTATAGATATGTGGATGCTCATTTAATTAGTCTTGCTAATAATCTACACATGAATATAATCCATCCATAAAATAATAAAAATAGTTTTCCCACCCCATTCTTGAATATGAACTTAGTGGTATTAATAAAATCTCTACAAGCTCAAATATATTTTTTGATCCATATAGGAGTTCCACAAATTGTGTTCACAATTCTTCAATTAATGGATAGATTCTTACTATAAATGTTAAACATCAATTCCTTTCCCTCTTCAAGTAATAAAACACAAGATTAATAAAAAAAATTAAAAAATTAAGATAGTTTTTAGAGCATCACCAAGCAAAATGCCAATTTAATGTATGAGAACTCTATTGTAGAAGCCTTAACCATTGTGATCAAGTAATGTTTTACATCTGATAGAATTATCTTGATTCAAAAGTTTTAAGGCCTCATCAGACATTCTTATTTTAACCATAAGTATAAATCATCACATTAATCAAATTATTTTTAAAATAGAAAAAAAATTAATATCTATGACAACCCTACACTTGACATGCATCTAACTAAATGCTACGCAATTATTTGTTGAGCTTCTCACCATGAAAATGCCTTCAACATAATTAAAAATATTAATAAAATAATGAGAAGTATGGGCCTTCTAAATAATGATTTACATCGTATAATAAGAATACAATTGTAGGTAGGGTTTAAGCTCTAGGCATGTCAAATCTCACATTCCTTTCTAGGTCTTCCATTACCAAAACAAATATCACTAATAAAAATTGTTTTTTTCTAGATGATGCTACTGCTGCTAGCAAATATAATGATTCCATGCCTACTAATTCTCACAAAGCATGTAATGATTCAGAAGGCTTGGATGTAGGATTTTCCACCAGATTCTTCTTCCTCTTCATCATCCTCATTTTCCCTCTTATGTGATGTTGAGAATAAATTTGTTTGGTGCATCTATAATAACTTGGGCTCGATCCAAAATGCTTGTATGTTCTAGACACTTTTAACTGACCCCTTTTGGCTTAAGTACCTTTGTCCCTTGCTCCCTCCTTTTTGCTTTTTGATAATTGAAGGTAAGTTTGAGCACCAATAAAGTTCTAATTTGAATTTAATTTGTTTATAAATATACAAGAATTAAATTTCATTTAGGCATCTACCATTGAAATTAATTCATTTATATTCATGTTAATATATACATCATTTACAATCACTTTGAAAAAAATAAAGAAATCATTAAATCTCTAAAGTTCATATTAAATATATAGTATAAAATATTAGTTTTCCTAGATGATAAATTACTATGATTATTGGTGTGATATTTTCAATATTGTATGTAATTGAGAGGCCTAAAAAATATCAATAGCTCAACTATTGCCTAGTATAACATATGGACCAAAACATATGTTCCTTTCCTTAAGGTTTGAGATTAGGATACTCAATTAGGGCATGGAGATCATTTTCCTAGTGATTTGATTAAAGACATAAAACTAAGCAATATTTTTGGAGGCCTAGATCATGAGAAAAATATCATCAAAGAAGATTTTTCATACCCAATATTTTGCCTTGAGTGAAACTTGATGATCCAAATAGTAGATGCTTTTAACACCATGCTTTGGACATTATTATTTGATCTTTGCATATGTTTTAGTTTATTTTTAAATTACTATCTATAATTATTTTTCACTATCATACCTTGATAACCATCACCAAATCTTGTTATACTCAAGATATATCTCTAAACCTTTCTTGTCTCACTATTTATCTAGTGGTAGAATTAGCTTATTAGGTTAGTTAGAGGCTTATGCATATATTTAGTATATTTAAATATTTATGGGTATTTATATTACATTATTAGTATAAATACATTTATCAATATTATATTTTTTTGAATTCATGCTCTCTTGCACCCCTTCTTGGGTTAGATTTTTCTCCTTAAAGAGTAAAATTTAAAATATCTAACTTTTCTATGTTTTATTCCATTACATTCTTTTAGATATAATAACCTAGTGTCCTTATGTTTCATTACAAACCTTAGTTTAATTTTTATGAATATTATGTTTAATCCTTGGTTATTTGCATAATGTATGTGTTCGATACTAGATATCATCTTATGCCACCAAAATTGATTAGATCATAGGATGCAATTAAGAATAGAGCTCAAATTAATCCACTATGATATTAACACAATTTGGTGTCACTAGTTGTGTCAAAAGTTTATTTATTTTTTGATGTAATTTGATTCACAATCGTTGACACTAAATATCACATTTTTAGTATAAAATTTTATTAAAAAAATTTAGCAAGAAATTTATGTGACAATGGATGCATCACCATGTTTTACATCAGATTTATTTTTCAAGTTAACCTTTTCAAAAAACTATGTGGTAGGAAATATTGTGTTAGATTTAGTGATATAATTAGAGTCAAAATTTTGCATCAACACTTGGGTTTTTTGAAATTTTTTTATCGATATTTAGTTTTGATCGGAGCTATGAACTAGTTTTGGGGCACAAATTGGGGGCCCAAACCCCATGAACTATTAAACCAATATAAACTGCTACCACTTGATCACTTGAAACCATTGAGTAAACTCAAATGACCACATCTGGCCTATAAATTCCTTGTGAGATTTGAACTTGGGTGGGGTTGGACACAACC